>CM066044.1:120800050-121107025 GCA_033557465.1 Ichthyophis bannanicus
TATGTACCATTTACAGTTATACATATGAAGCAGTGGCAGCAGGAAAAAACAGAATAGAACAGGATTTTTTTCACAATTGTGTTCAAAGCTATGAAGAAATTTGTACTCATTAATTCTGTGTCTGTTCCCATATGAGAGTAGGAAGCATGGACAAGAGTGTTCCCTTCTAAATGATGCCTATGTCGTTTAGGAAAAACCACATGGGCTTGGTGTTCAGTATATTGTGGTGGTTTTGTTTTTGTTGGACGATTGTGTAAAATATGCAAGGGGAAGTTTCAATAACAGTATGCGTGAATTTAAAAAAAAAATTTAATATATTCAGTGCCACTGTACAGATAGGTGGTGGTGCTGGATATAAGCTGGAATGCAGTCAGCAACCAAAAAAAAAAAAAAAGCAGCCATATATAGATAATGGCTATAGTTCAACCGGAGCCTGTATGATTGCCCTTTATTTGATGCATCTTTTCTTTTCGCAGGCATGAAGTAGATGACATAGCAGTTGAGCAGAATGGTTGAATACCACTACTAAAACATATAGCTAGTTATTTTTTTGCCATCATAGCCGCACATACCAGCACTATCAAGATGGGTAGAGGGATTTTATGCTGGCAGAATCGGTGGATCGTGCCATTGAAAATCAAGGGCTATAGACTTATAATTACCGGCTGCTGATATACTTGCATGTTCTTTGAATATCAGGCCACGATATTTGAAAGGCATTTACACGTTTGTACAGTCTTTGTAAACCATGTAAATGCCAATCTGCGGGATATTTCAACGGCACTTAACACACTATTCTCTCCTACACACCCCGATAATAACCACTTAGCATCGGGAATGTCATTGGGCATTTCAGGGGGGAGTGTGAGTGGCAACAGAGGGCTAACGGGGGTAGCAACGAGATTGTACTGCTACCCGGTTAGCCTCTAGGGGTAGAAGATGGGCACTTGCCTATCTTTAACCGTAGGAGCTAACCAGGCAGTGGTGCAATATCGCAGTTACCTGGTTAGCCTTTGCGGCATCCGATGAATAAGTGGTGACCCCAGATATGCAATACCTGGGGCCACATACATTGAAATTTTTTAATTTAGAGGATGGCGGCGACAGCTAGGCGCTGTGTACTTGCACCAAGCCATCCCAACTCAATATTTGGCCCTCAATTTTAAGTTGCTATTATTCAAATTCTTAAAGCAAATTTTGGGATACTACTTCCAAAGGCTCAGGGAGAAACCATGCGGAGATTACTGTCAAAAATTTCCATAGATATGATAATTATGGTGATTGGTTCATGATGCGAGCATAATATAGTTTCCTACATCCAATTCAGTTGAACAAGCCTGGAAAATGGCAAAGACATTCAAAATATTGCCCCCTCCGAAAAAACACACCAATATACAGAAAGCCACAAAAACAAAGTAGCACGCCTCATCCATTGGAAATTCCGTAAACAATTACAACATTCAACATGCCTGAAAAGCACAGGTATTATGACTTTAAGAGAACTACATAGAATGAAGAGGTTATGATTCCCTGAGACATTCCCATTATGACAGATAAGAAACTGGATGTGTGGGACTCCAACATAGTGATAAAGAAGAACAACACCAGAACGGCATTGATAAAGGAGGTGTCGGTGCCAAGTGATTATAATGCTTATCGCAGTAGACAGGCAGAAGATCCTGAAGTACCAAGGAAAACATTTGGTCAGAAAGATACAGAAATATTGCCCATCATATTGGGGCCCACAGGCTTCATAAAGAAGAAAAGTTCACCAAGCACATCTGGACAAAATAAATATACATCTTGCATCTTATGACTCCAGAAGGAAGCTCTAGTTGGCATGATGCAAGTACTACGATGCAGGCATTTAGCAGTAAATTTGAGAGACTGAGTTCATTACTCAAGATTTCCTGGCTTAGAACTGAGGTTCATTCTCCGGGCTCCTAGTATTTTTGCAGGGCAAATCGGGGACCCTTATCTGATGTCTGAGGGGTAGGATGAGAGGAAGGGACATCTTAGTTCTAGGTTGGAGCAACAAGGCATGAGAGAGGGAAGAGAGTCATTACGTTTCCCTCCAATCCATTCCATGACAGTAAAACAATATACACTTCCAAGTAGAACAAATTGATAAAGGACATAGAAACAGTGATACATTTCCTGTATACTCTGACAAAATTATAAACGATAATGGCTGAAAATTCTGATCACTAAATTGGAAAGAGAGTTTTTTTTCTACACCCTCTGTCACCCAATCGCGATGAAATTAGAACTTAGGAGGAAATGGTAGCAGATTAGTGCAGGCTCCGTATTCAATCCTCTCTTGCTGTTTGGCTAACAGTGTGAAAAATGCAAGAAAGTGCACCGAAATAATTAAAAATAGAACAAGGGGAGGAAGAGATGTGCTGCAGTTTCGGTAGCTGTGATCGCTGTTTGGACAGCTTTGCCGGGTGGAGATAGCGCCGATGGCTGTTGGACAGCTCCGCTAGGTTTCTTAACTTCTCTAATGTTGGAAATAAAAGTGGAAATTCCAGGATGAAGGTGGATATATCTGATGTGATAATACCGACAGACTGTATTTGAAGCGCGTAAAAGTTACAAGAAAAAAAAGATTCGGAGAAGTTTTGGGGCTTTTGTGCGGTGGCCAGTTCAATAGAGAAACTAACTTGAGGATTTAAACAATAATAATGGAAGCGTAATTGATGAACATACGAGATTTAGTATTAAAAGTTTGATAAGCTGAGGATTTTTGAAAACGAGGAAGGTCCTGTAAGTCTTTGTTCATCGCGTCTCTGATGCCTTTGGATCTGATAGTACTGCACACATTGACAGTTTAATTTAGAAATGTTTTTGCATTAATACTACTGCAATTAGATATAGTTTAATTAGATACCTGTAAACTTTCATGTGATGATAAATTATAGAGTATAACTTGTATAATATAATAATAGAGTGGGATTATAATTGTAATTTTTAATTTAAAGTTTTTTTTTTTTGTCATGTCCAAAAACAAACCTATTGTGCCTTTAATATACCTATGCCATATGTTATTTTGCCATAATCGATTCTTTATGGCCATAACGTCTGTATTTCTGAAATGAAATGCCTTTGTGAAACAGTGAAAAGATGAAGGGGGTAGAAGTCTGCCGTGTAGATGAATTTAGTGCTGATGGGGCAATGAAACATGCCTTACAGGAAAGTGAAAGAACATGGAGAGAATTTGCTAAATTGTAATTGGATGAAAAGTGCACGTCAATAATTAGCCAACAGTAAAAAAGGAATTCTGGGAGGCGTTAGCAGCGACAGGGAGTCGGTGGTTAAAGGCCAGGAGTCCCTACTCCCAGGGAAGGACAACATTCAACTATCCAATGGGGCCACACTTACCTACCACCCTGAATTTCTCTTCATCACCCAACTCTACCCTCATTCAAATAGGAACTCGACACTCACACCCCCTGTATATTTGGTTTCCAACCAATCATACCAGCATACTATATGCTTCTATTGCACCTCACTGAGCTCACCACACACAAAACCAGAAACAGACACAGCGACATTAAGCCACCACAATCATACAAATCCAAAGGACACCCTAAAAAGCCTGTACACCCCAAACACCACACCTCCATCGAACTCATGAAACACGTGAGATCAGTAAGAAACAAGAGTTCATACAATCAGAGACCACAGTGAGGACCCAACACCACCAGATATCCTATGCATCACAGCATCTTGGCCTCTCACCCCCCACTGACAACGTTCCTACTCAACCAACTGGTCCCCCCACGTACTCACGCCTTTAACAACCCTCGCACTCAGAAAAGAGGAGGTGGAGTTCTGATGTCATCGCAAAAGACTAAAGAGCTACAAACTAGCAACTTCTATACAGCTCTGACCAATGCAGCTCTATTGCAGTGGGAAAACAAGCATATAGCCATTTGCCTTATCTACAGGGCCCCCCACGCTCCAGCAGAACGAAACTAACCACCAATCTAGAAACCATCTGCGCAATTCAACACGAACCAACAAAACCTCTAATCTTACTAAGGTGACTTTAACCTCAGTTCCTCCACCCAATTATGGACAAGGAAAAACCTTCCTGCCAGCAATGGACTCTTTTACAATTACACCCAGCTACGCCACAGATACGGGATCCATGCCGGACCTCATTTCGCCCCAAACCACCATTATAGCATAAGCCGGCAACATCCTCTTACACCACGTTAGCGTCACACCGGTTCCATGGTCAGACACCACAGAATCAAAGTGGAATTCACAAACAAAATGGGTAAGCTTAATAAAGGACACAAACCGCTTCATTTGGACTAAGAAGATTCAAAGCTTTCAACAAAGAAACAATTCCTACAAGACACACTACCTGACCTTAACACAGACGAAAACAGATTCTGGACAAACAAGGGTTTGACAATTGGTATAATACTATCATGTACAGCAGCGAAAAACTAAAGGCAGGCACAAAGGGGGGGACGAATAAACCAAGAGACATCACGACACCATGGGTACTCCAAAAGCATACGCAACGCTAAAAGAGGAAGTTAAGCAAAGCTTAGAAGCGCCACTGGAGACGATCCAAATCTCATACACTCACAGGACTTATATTTAACACAGCAAAAGAAATTCTCCCTCCAAACGATTCTTATCAATAAAACAAAACCGAGGAGCACCACACAAACACTATCCAGAAAAGCATATAACACGCAACACAGGGAACTTTTTGAAGATAGTAAAAAATCTAACCAATGAACCAAGCTCTGACCAAAGACATACAGGTCAACCCCCCAACACAACATATGCAGATTATCTTCAGGAGAAAATAGGCCACCCTCCGCCACAAAATACACACAGAAACCAACAGCACTATCATACCCATCACGAAGTTGGGACAAGTTCCACACTCCTTCAACTATGGCAAACTAATTCAGATTCATTCTCCGCTCTCAACACAAGCACTGCCACCAACGGATCCTTGCCCAGTCCATGGATCACTGCAACCAAAGCAAAACTTCCTCGGTATATACACAAACCTCGTAACCAAATCCCTAACTCGAGGGAACAATGCCAGAAAACCAAAGCTGAAACTAGCCACAATAAGGCCTATCCCCAAGAAAATCAAAAAAAAACCAAACCTAGAAAAGAGCAATCCAGCAGCATTACAGGGCCAATCTCCAGCATACCGCTCCTAGCCAAAAGCATAGAAAAGGACAGTACAAACTACAAATCCAGGACCACATTGACGAGCATGCTCCAGCCCCAACCATGGAGGTTGAAAACACTGCTGCTATATCTATTCAATGACATCATCCAGACCATAGACAACTACAATCGAGGAACCCCTAATGATCTTCATTAGACATATCAGCGGCCTTCGATACAGTGGACCCGACAGTAATCATCCTAACCATACTACAGAGCATTGGAATAACCAGGCACAGTCCTAAGCTGGTTCCAACTCATACTTGACAGACAGGCAGGTTTCCAAGGTTTAAAATAGGAAACCAACACCTCCAACCAAACAGGAGATATTCAAACACAAGGAAGTACCACAAGGATCTTGCGCTCTCCCCACTTCTATTTCAACATATTTATCCAAGCGATCTGCCACATCATGGCGGCCCATCAAAATAGATTACACAATTTATGCAGATGGACATCATGATTGACACGCCAATCAACCTTAACAGCCCAGACTACAACAAGATAATGAACTGCGCTTGAAACCATGGTCCGCCACCTGGATAATGCACAAACAACCTAGCTATAAACTTTAACAAGACAGAGGCACTTATTATCACCCGAAACACCGGACTTCAGCCCCCCACCGTCATCATAAAAGCCCCAAAAATACACACAACAATACCAATAAAGGATGACGTTAGATACCTCGGAATAACCCTTGACAAAAGGGACTCAACCTACAGTCCAAAATAAGAAAAAACTGTTAGAAATGCATACTACAAAATGAAAATAATCAGGACGCCCTCAAGCCTCTACCTTCTCCATGAACACTTCAGCACAGTGCTGCCAAGCGCTAATAACTCCTCATTACTGGATTTCTGTAACCCGATCTAAAACGGAATAGATCAAAAACATTCACTCAAAGCCGCTGCAAATGGGCTCAAAACACAAGCAGCCAAGAATAATAAACGGCTCCACACACTCTAAGCCCACATCACCGCATCCTCAAAGAACTCCACTGGCTCCCAATAAGCCACCGCATCAAATATAAGATGATCATTAAAAATATTCACAAAATCAGACACAAGAGCTCTGCAATCAGCCTCCCAAGCCCTATACTCCCTAAAACAACCAAACAAGCAGACCCAAGAAGTGAAAACCACATCAGACACCCTCAGCACCCCAAGTAACTACACAAAACTCATGAAATAAATTCACTACACAAAGAGCACTTTCTTTAGCGGCCCCAATTAATATGGAAAACTCTCTCCATCCCGACACTTACGATCAATCGAGGCTATAAAGGACTTCTGAAAAGACATATTAAAGACTGTACTATTCACAGAGCACTACGGCTCAAACAACCTAACTAGAAATCCTTTTATTGTAACCTTTATTGTAAAATGATTGTCTGTAATGGTTTACCTATGTTATGTATCCCACCTTACTACTTCGATGTGTTGAGTAAGCAGTGCATGTTTCCCTTGTTTTTGTATAACCTTTGTTTGTCTTTGTAACCGCTTTGATTGAAGGAACAAAGGCGGGTATAAAAGAACTTGTTAAATTAAATTTAAATAAAATAAATTGCTGAAATCAGGGTGGGAGGTTGCCAAATAGGTGAAAGTGGGGGAAACGGCAATAAAATCAGGGATATCTGATAATCTTACGTAGTATTAATTAAACACCACAACACCACAGTGTATGTGTGTATATATATATATATATATATATATATATATATATATATATGTATATATATATATGTATATTAAAATTTTAGGTTCTGTAGTCTCACTGAGATGAATTGATTCACTAGAAAATGTTGTAGCTTTCAAATATGCAAGTAAAATAGTTTTAATATTTGTTTCAGTATAATCGGGAAAGGGAAAAAAAAAAGGAGGATTGGCAAATAAGGAAATTGACTCACGAGGATTGTTGCAGGCAAACCAGAGAAAAAAAAATCTGAAAACTAATACATGCAATGAGGAATAGAAAAATGTGAGCCTGGTCAGGGAAGGGAATTGGACTGCCACCATGAAGGGAGCATTTTTCATCTATCGAAAAGGGTGGGAGGGAAGAAGGGGATTATTGGGGAACATTTTTCCAGTTTTTGGAAGGAGTAGATGGAAGAGAAGTTAGGCGTAATGGGGACACTATGCCTGCAATTGAGAGTGTTTTTTAAATAAATTAAGGGAGTATAGAGGATAGATGAAAAAAATGGGGTCTGTTCCTACGACTCTCAAAGGAGGGGGGCATATGGGAGAGTTGTCTTTTTGGGGGATATCGGATGGAAAAGGGGCTTATGTGGTTGATGGTGGAGGACAGGATGAATGGGAGGGGGAGTTAAGGTTTACCTCTGATGCTATGGGGGGAAGAGAGTTGGAGGGTGATGGTTGGGGGGGGGGGGGGGTGGGGGGGGAGGTGGAGGAAAGGACCCTGGACTTACACCTGCCCCTTAGGTCAGGCAGTTATTCATTACCAAGGGCTGGCGCAAATTCCAGCATCTAGATTTTTAACATCAACAGGGACAATCCTTGTATCCATATCAATGCATTAGGCTCATTACAAACCACTCCCTCTCCCTGCCCCGACATGCCTCTCTGCAAAGTAAACATGGTGAGCATTGTCATGTGTAGATAGCGTGTTTTATGTAATAGCATTTACCCACGTATGCCAATCTACATGTGTAAAATGTTGCTAGTTACGCATGGCAATGCTTCTGAAATAACCACCTAATTTTGTTCAGTTAGATTTAGGGGATTGTCTGAAAGCTAGTTGGTCATGTTAAGATGATTATTTTCTTAAAGTAAACCATTCACTGGGTTTTTGAATATTGACTTCATTGATGATATCTATTTCAGCCCTCTGGGATAAGCCTATTGGTGCAGTACATTTGGATCAGTAAAACTGGTGTATCACTATTTTCCAACACCAGCATAATCACCAGCAGCTTTTTCTGCCCTGGGAGAGTCAATATCACACCTGCTTGCTCTGCTCTGTCCCCCACTTTTATATTTGAGTGTGTTTCAGTTGTGGCCATGATGCACTGGGCCTATATAAATATTACTAGTAAAGTAGGTTACTCTGAGGAAAACAATTATCTGGGCATGCAGCCAACTACTGTGGAGCAGATGCCAGCATCCTCCATCCTCTTTCTCCCTCACCTATGCATGTACTTCAGTCATGTGCCCTCAAACCTGCCCCCTACACAACTTCATTTTGGACAGGATTTGGCTGTTTTTATGGTGCAATTTTATAAAAGCACATAGATGCCTAAAGCTATGTGTCTTTATAAAATAGGCATAAAATAGGATTTTGCCCTCCTGACACCACCCCATCTGACACCTGGGGCAGCTGTCCTCTTCACAACATAACATAACATAGTAACATGGTATATGACAACAAATAAAGACCAATATGAGCCATCTAGTCTACCCAGTAAAGTGGGCAGAGTGGTTGTACCATTACTCCGTGCAGGTCACCCCCTTCCATGACTTTATTTAGGATTGTAACCACTGCTTCATGCAGGTTACCCTCCTCTATAGGTTGAAGTGCAAAAGATATTTAAGCTTGTTTTGATTCCATCAAAAACTAAAGCATTATTCATATCACGTGACACCTCTTTCACCCCCCCCCCCCAGCTTCCATCATCCTACAAAATACTCCCATCGAAACAAAGGAAGAAGTTCGATACCTAGGTGTGACCTTGGACCGAGCCCTAAATCTACAACAACATATCAACAGAACCAGCAGGAATGCGTTCCACAAACTAGCCATCATCCGCAGACTAAAACCCCTACTAAGCCAGGAACACCTCCGCATAGTATGTCAAGCTGTCATCACCCCTATTATTGACTACTGCAATTCCCTCTTCCAAGGCCTCCCAGCTCAATCCACAAGACCACTGCAACTTGTCTGAAATACTACAGCCCGGCTCATAACAGAATCAGCCAAACATAATCACATAACACCCATTCTACAACAGCTACACTGACTACCAATCCCTTCAAGAGCCATATACAAACCAGCACTAACCATATTCAAAATCGGAAACGAAACATCAGCCGGGTCACTACAAGAGCTCCTAAGTGCTAAACCCAACAATAGACCCAAAAGACAAAACACAAGAGACACAATTCCAACTCCTGGCTCATTCACCAAAACCAACAAGACAACATCAACGCGGGCTCTCTCACTTGCAGCACCTACCATCTGGAACTCCTTGCCAGAGAAAATAATAACAAACAAAGACATTAAAGACTTCAGGAAACATCTAAAATCTTTCCTGTTCTGAGAACACTTCAAAGAGGACTCCAAATGCACACAGTAACAATACACACCTAATTAATGTTATACCCAATATCTGTAAATAAGTTATGTGTGTAGCATGTCCCGCATGCACCCATCCCTAAGTTTATAAATGAGTTCTCTGTAATGTTCTGTTGAAGTTGTAACGTAAACCGCTTTGATACTATGAAAGGCGGTATAGAAATTTGTTAAATAAATAAAATAAATATAGGGATTCTCTGTGTCTGTCCCATGTCATTTTGAAGTCCACCACTGTTTTTGCCTCTACCACCTCCATTGGGAGGGCATGCCAGGCCTCCACCATTCTTTCAGTGAAAAGTATTTCCTCCCCCCATCCTCCAGTCCCAGCTGTGTCTCAGACAGCTCTTTGACAGTTTTGGCTGCTCCCTACTCTATATAGGAATATGGACCTATATATTAGAGCGTATAAATGGTTATCTCTGATACTTAACAGCAGAGATGTCCAACTCAGTCCTGGAAGGGCTACAATCCAGCCTGGTTCTCGGGATGTCCGCAATGAATATTCATGAAGATGTATTTGCATACAGTGGGACAGTGCATTGGAGTTGGACACTGACTTAACATAATTACCAGACTCCTTGAACATCTGTTAATTACTGCAAGAGAAAATTTTAGTAGGGGTTGCTTTTCCCTGCAGCAAGAATTCTTTCCTTGTCTACTTATAGCACCAGTTCTAATTCCTTTTACTTTATTTTCTCATTCTTTACAGTTCTCCTTAGAAAACTAGCAATTCCCTACTACAGTGGTTCTGAAAGCTGTCCTAGGGGGACCAGCAGCCAGTTGGGTTTTCAAGATATCCACAGTGAAATGCATGAGTGAGAGATTTTAAATGCCTACTTCCTCCATTATATGCAAATCTATCTCATGCTATTCTTGAAGACCGGCTGGTGGGCCTCTAGGATAGGTTTGAAAACCATTGCCCTACTAGACTAATTCACTTCTAAATTTAGTTCAAGGATGAAGAAAGGATCTGTTGATTTCCTATCTTTGAAACATTT
The DNA here is from genome assembly GCA_033557465.1 of Ichthyophis bannanicus. NCBI lineage: Eukaryota > Metazoa > Chordata > Amphibia > Gymnophiona > Ichthyophiidae > Ichthyophis > Ichthyophis bannanicus. Next base: position 120,810,571 of record CM066044.1, read on the forward strand.
ATATTTTTTACTTTGTGTGGGTTTTGCACACCTTTCTTGTAGGTTTTCATGCAAAAGTATGTATCACTTGATTTTAAAGAGATCCAAGCTTTAATTTTGATCATAGAGTTTGCTTTTAGGAAACTACTCATATAAAAATAAAATTTATGCTAGACATTTGAAAGTTTTTAAAATCCTTATGCAGAGGCCTTTCATGGAAGAGAGGCATCAGTATTTGCAGTGAATTTAAATATCTTTTAAAAAAATATTCCTCATATAAACTGAAGCCAGTGACTGTAGAAAAAAAAATTTAAGCCATGTTTTGCCATCTCTTCTCACTTGCATCAAGTCACCTTAAGAATTATTTCACTGTTGAAGCTGCTGAAATAAATGGTGCAATCCCTGGGTTCCTTGACCTTGATCAAGGAGGAGAAAATTTCAGCTGAACAGTGCAAAACTGCGGAGATGATATAAATCAAATCTGGACAGCCATGCTTCATATATAAAGCATGAAGTTTTTTCTCATCAGCCATCAAACAGAAGGGCAATAAAACTTACTACCAGAAGAAGGAAATAGATGATAAAGATTTAACCCTTAGCTCTTCTTACTACTAAATCCTACACCATTGCTATGGATGGCACGAATTTTAACACACTGTGTACAAAATAATCAGAAAAAATAATAAAAACACTGAAGTAAAAACTGAATGTGGGCAAGACCCTTGAAAATGTAAAAAGTTGAAAAGACAGGTTGACTGTTTAATTGATATGAACTGTTTTAGTAGCAAACAATTTTACTTAGGGCAACTTATAAGGGTGGCTAGCGGATGATCAAAGTTCATAATGAGGTAGATAATCATACTATTACAGTCAGTCTACTCAGATACTTTTGCTTACCTCGATACCAGAATGCAATACGTTAAATCTGCAACAGGAGAATCAAAACTCTTCCATCAAAGACAAGGCGTCCCGCAAGGGTCCTCACTTTCATCCCTCATGTTCAACATCTATATGCAGCCTATCTGCGATATCATCAGGTCTTTCAATGTGAAATGTATGATATACGCCGACGATATCCTACTCTACATGCCATTTTCCACAATGCAAATGGATTTATTGCCTATAACAAACTGCTTCGATGCAGTCTCACAATGGCTCCTGTCACAGAACCTCCGCATTCAGCATAAGAAAACTGAGGTTCTCTTTATCACAAGAGACCCCAACTTCACTCCACCACCACATATAAGTGTCAAGGGATCTGACCTAGGCACCAAGGAAACAATAAAATACCTCGGAGTCACACTAGACCATAGGCTCGATATGAAATCACACATAAACAATATCGTAAAATCTGTGTACTTCCAAAATACGCACGCTCAGACACCTACGTCCCCTACTAGACCACGAAGACTTCAGAACCATTTACCAAGCGCTGATACTACCACATTTCGACTTCGCCAACTCCATTCTACAAGGACTCCCACAATCCACTGTAAGCTCCTTACAGCTTGCCATGAACACCGTTGCCAGGGTTCTTCTAGGAGCGGCCAAAAATGAACACATCACACCTATCCTCAAACAGCTCCATTGGCTCCCTATACACGGAAGACTTACATTCAAAATCCTCATTCTCACATTTAAGGCCATAAATAGTTTATGGTCCACATCACTTTCTAAACTCATCCAATCCGTCCCATCAAACAGAAAAAGGAGACAGGCAGCATTAAACTCACTAACAACCCCAAAGGCTATAACAACTTGCAGCCTATCAACATCAAACAGAGCTTTCATGTTTAGCGCACCAAAATGCTGGAATTCTCTCCCACCTGATCTCCGCGCCATAACTGACCTAACCCAGTTCAGAAAGGCCCTTAAACTGCACCTTTTCATCAAATACTACCCCACATGAACCGTAACATAACAGCCCCACCCTAATACAATCCACAATATCTCTCTTGTTCCAAGCATTCCTGCTAATTCTATGTAAATAGTTCGAACATGTTATCTAGCTAATAGACTATATACTCCATGTAAATAGTTCTCCCATGTTATCCAAGTTGATACTCCTGTTATATGTAATACCAAACAGCCTGTTGTTCTGGTTTCTTTATGTTATTTGTAAACCGCGCTGATGTCAAAGAGTGCGGTATATAAGAAGTTGAAATAAATAAATAAAATAAATCACTTAAGCAAAAGTACGCACACAAATTTGCATCTGTTTTTTGTATGGGCACGGTTTTCAAAGGAAAACAATGGGGCATGCTTACTAAACCACACTAATCATTAGTAGGGGTTTGCTACATGCTAAGGGTGACACACTAACAGCATGTGACCCCGCACTAAAAATCCCATGCTAATTGGTTAGCACATGATTGGGTGGGTTCAGAGTGGACTTTGGGTATGTATAGTGTATGTGGCTAGTGCGAGTCTTATGAGCATATACTAAATACTTAACATCACCTCAATAGGTAGCATCGTGTGCACTTGTGTGCCAGTTAGTACAGTGCTGCACATTTGTATCATGCTTTCAGCAGGGGGACAGATGAACCCTCCCTCCTCCCCAAATATTAGTACAGACTTCCATGCTAATTTGTTTGCACAATCACACACTACCAGCACACCTGTTAATAAACATGCCACTATGGAGGTCATTACAAACCACCAATAAGGCAGATGGATATGTGGTGTAGACATTCTCTTAACAAAAATGCACCCATCGCAGCCCAGCACGTACACAATAGTTGTGCGGGAATGTCTGTACATGGGCAGGAGGGGTTGGAGTGGGGGCATGGCCAGGCGCTGGGATGTACACTGCCTACTTAGGAATGGCCTGTGTACATTCTCTGCATTACTGGCGGACGTACAGGTTAAACCTACCGGAACGTGGAATAAGGGCAGGACTTAGAAGAAAATTTGCTCTGCTCCTCAGTGCATCCCATTGTGATGACTGGCTGTGACACCTATGTGTCGAGGCGGGGTGTGCTTGCAGTTTGGAGGTCCACAAAACCTAGGCCTACAGAACAGAGTGCAGAGGCAAGGGATGGGAATGGCTCATGCCTAATAACCACTATTGAGATATGTAGCTGAGGAATAGTGTGTCTTTGGCCCATGTGGACAGGATCCACTGTAGGTGACTCTTGGTGGCATCCTGTTTGGGGGAGCAATGAGGGTTGGACCTGCACTTCTGGAACACCATGCCATGCCATGCCATGCCATGTGGTTATACCAGCTGATGCAGATAGGTACAGGGCATCGTCATGCCCGCATTATGTTGTCTGTGAGTGCAAGTTTGAGTGTGTGTGTGTGGCTTGAGTGTTGCATGGGTTATGCAGCAGTTGGAAATATTTATGAAAACTCATTTTTATTAATATTATCAAGCACATAAATCATATAAAACTGCCAACATACAACCAATAGATCGTATAGAATACAGAACAGCAACAGGGATCAGCATTGCAAATTGTCATGGCGCCAGGCAGATAGCGCCTGTAAAAGTGGAGAAAAACACTCAGGGCAGTTTTAAAATCAGCAGTGCAGAGCACATGGCTAGGGGTTGTCAGGGGCAACCAAGCAAAACAAAAGCACAGGCTGTAGAGAAAGGCCCAGAGTTACCATTACATCATAGCTCATCAGGGAAGCAGAGACAGCTGCAGAGAGTTGAGCTAACTCAAGTCTCAGGGAATGACGCAGATAAAAAAAGGTCAGCCTTGAGACGAGGAGAGCCACGTACAGAGCCACGTACAGAGACACGTGCAGAGTCAGGCACAGAGATACGAGCAGATTCACGTACAGGCACACGTGGAGAAAGAAGGAAACACAGAGATGCAAGCCAGGAGTCAGACTCAGTCTCTGTGGCAGAGAGAGAAGGAGACATTGAGAGGACTCGAGGGAAAGGAAAGTACAGCGCTCAGAAAAGCCAGGAGCCATACCTGGAAGGTTCAGACGTGGAATCAATCTGCACCTCAGAGGGGTTTATCCAAGAGGAGTTCACAAAGGTTAATGCTGGGAAGTTAGGCTGCACTAAGCCGAGGTCCGTGTGGGGCCAGAGGGAGACTCCAAGATATAAACCTCGAGGAGCAGAGAGAAGAGATAACCACAATAGCAGGTACCTGGGGAGCCAGAATACTTGTCCAAGAGATAATTCCCATGCTTTAGAAAGACATCCTGTGAAAGGAAGAGAGGAGAAGAAAAGTTTCCACTTCCCGTTTACACACCAGCCAGGCAGAGCTCAGCCTGAAAGCCAAAGTACCTGGACTAGAGGAGCACTGAGTTTTACCCCCAGTGGTCAGGAAGTGTGTAGCCCACTAAGGAAATATTCCATAGTGTGTGGTAAAGAACCTTTCTGCAGTGATAGGGGGGAGTGGTGCTCTGACCCAGCCGAGAGGAGAGAAACAAACACTAATCCACAATACAGCCCTGCAAGTTATAATTATCAAGAAGCACCTGAAGATATGGATTGTGACTTTGGTGATGATAATTCTGATATGTGCAAAATGGACTGTACGCTTGTTTTCTCTGATAGCATAACCTCTTTTTGTTAGGGGCCTAAGAAAGCCTGCTGGAGTGAAATCTGTGGGAGAGCACAGATTTCACAGTTCAAAGTGTGTGATTGAAAACCCTGTTTTTCCCTCTTTTTGTTCAGTTAAAGCTGACAATAAGCATTTTTGTTCCCATTTGTAGTCCCTCACTTGTGTTATACCAGTTGTATGGTTTATTTGCTTTTTGATCTTTGTTGCAAGAATTCTCCCGGGACGGGAAATAAAACCTCTTTAAGCATAGCTACTCGACCACAGCTACCTCCTTATTTCGATTAGCTATTGGGACCCAAAATCCCTGAGGGCAACATCAAGTCCTTGCTGTTAGAAGAGGAGCAGCACCAAAGCCCCAGGCTCCCGCCTTGGAGGCAAGCAAGGTGTTTGACAATATACACTCTCAGCTATGCACATATCTCGGATTGTACGTTTTCTACTGCAAACATGATCTCACCTCCCCCCTCCCACCACCCCCCCGTGACCTCCCCACTCCCCACTCCCCTCCCCCCCTCCCAACCCCGCTATCCCTGCACCCCCCTCCCACCCCGCACATTCCTAGCTTCTGGACTCCCCAAGGGGTGTTCCTCCATTACCACAGGGAACTGTACCCACACCTACTTCCATACCCGGCCTCCCCCCCCCACCGCCCCTCATGTGCACAAATTGTTTTGTCGCCGAACAGTCCCATATACTAGCCCACCTATCCCAGGCCACCACCCCCAAACTCCTCGCAGTCCGCTTCTCCATATCCCCCAAATCCAGCAATGCACGCTCCCATTCACCAATGTCTGGCGCTGTGTTCAGCAACCAGTGTCTCAGGATGCATTGCTTCACCACCAGGAAACATTTCTCACATAACTTACGCTCCCCGCTGGTGATGGGGCATACCACCTCCCAAGACCCAAATAGCCCCCATTCTGGGGAGATTTGCACCGGGTAGCCCACCCAACCACTTAATTTGACCCTCACCGCGTCCCAGAGGTGCTGAATGCGGGGGCAAAACCAAAACCGATCAGCTAAGGTGCCAGCTTCGGTCTCACAGAGATTACACGCATCAGTCTCTACCAAGCCCGCTCGCGCCGCCCATACATTGGAGACATAGGCCCTCCACAGAAACTTATATTGTATTTCCTGCAGCTGTACCGATTCCACCAAGCCTTTGATCGCCGCAAAAGCTGCCTGCAGGCGCTCCATAGTCCCATCATACAGATTATCACTCTGCCACCGTCTCGCTAAACCTTGGAAGTACCCAGTATCCTCCCTAGGTCGTCCCCTGTGGACTAATTCCTTCCATAAAAATCTCACAGTAATTTTCCCCTCCAAGGCCCGAAAAAGCTCCGACATGCTGCCCCGGGACAAACCAGACTGTTCTGCATTTGCAAACCTCGAACATAATGCTGAATTTGCAAGTAGAAATAGAAATCATGGTGGTCCAGCTTATACCTCTCACGCAAGGAAGAATAAGAATTGAGCTCCGCCGCGCCCTGCATTGTCAAATGCCCTAGACACATGATACCATTCTGGGCCCAGTCTCGCACTATGCGCCCCTCCATCCCTGGGACAAAATCCATATTGCCCATTAAGGGAAGGCAATCCGTTACCCTCCAACACACCCCCCGATACTGGTAAACGATCTTCCAGGTCTGCCTCAACGTTCGCAGGCACTCTGAGTGTCTCCAACTCTCTGGCAACTCTTTCTGGGGAGAATGCAACAGCTTAACTCTATGTTGCGGTCCCGCCAGATCGTCGATCAAATCGAGGAGTAGCACTTCCTCCGTACCAGTGATCATGTCCCTAAGAGTCCGCATCAAATACACCAAGTTATAAGCCCGGAGTGACGCTAGACCCGCTCCCCCTCCTCTATATTTCCCATCAGGATCGCCGTGGCGATACGCGCTCTCCTCCCCCTCCATAGAAACTTTGTTAAATGACGCTGCATGAGCGCTAAGTCTCTGGTACGTAACCAGATGGGGAGATGTCTTAACACATAGAGCCATCTAGGCACCTCGACCATATTAAAAAGTGCAATGCGGCCCTTCAGTGAAAGAGGCAATTCTCGCCATTTTCTCAGTTTCTCGATCGTGCTGTCCAACAAGGGTTTGACATTCGCCTGATACAGCTGGGAGAGCGACCCGGGTATCTGAAGGCCCAGATACCGAAATTGCCCATCCGCCCAGACCAGGGGAAAGTCACCTCTCCACAAACCCCGCACCTTGCCTCCCACATCCAGTGCAAATGCCGTAGTCCTTATTGATCTTGAGGCCTGGAAAAAAAAGCCCCAAAACTCTCAATCTGCTGAAGAGTGGTCTCTAACGAACACTGGGGGTCCGTGAGGCACAGCAGCATATCATCCGCGAAAGCGCTAATGGTCAACCCACTCTTCTTCCACTGCATCCCCCGCACCACGCCCTCCAACTCCTTCAGAGTTAATAAGAGCGGTTCTAACTGGAGCACAAACAATAAGGGCGAGAGGGGACACCCCTGCCTGGTGCCCCTTTGCAGACCAAAGGAGTCGGACCTCTCCCCTCCGACAGTAACATATGCCAGGGGATCCGTGTATAAGGCTTTCACCCACCTTGTGAAATCTCCCTCCAGCCCAAACCTACTCAGCGTTTCAAACATATACGCCCAGGAGACTCTGTCGAAAGCTTTTTCAGCATCCAAACTGACAAAGAGTAGAGGGATTCCTTGTTGTACATACTTCTCCATCCCCAAGAGTATCTTATTAATGTTCTTAACAGCTTCCCTGCCCTTCACAAAGCCTGCTTGATGTTCCCCCACTAACTGCGGCAGGAGAGCCTGCAACCTCTCCGCCAGCACAGATGTCAAAATCTTCATGTCATAATTGATCAAGGAAATTGGTCTATATGCAGCAGGATCTATCAGGTCTTTCCCCGGCTTGTGGATAAGAGAGATGGAGGCCGTCCGCATATCTCTGGGAAAACCCCCCACCTCCAAAGCCTCCGCAAACAGGGCAGCCAAGGTCGGCATCACCTGGGGTTCTAGCACCTTGTAGAATTCGGATCCATACCCATCTGGTCCTGGCGCCTTGTGTGGCTTTCCTCGCCTAATAATTTTTTGAATCTCCCCCCCAGAAATGGGTTTATGCAGCTCCCCTAGCTCTTGTGCGGAGAGATGCGGGAAAGTGACTTTATCCAAGAACGCCCTCTCCTGGGAGCGGTTTTCCTCCTCTGGGGTATACAAAGCCTCGTAAAACTGATGAAAAACTGCTGCCACCCGCTTTGATTCGCTTTATTTCTGCCCCTCACTGTCCCTAATAACTTTTATGGCCCTCACACCTCCACCATCCTTCACTAGCCGCGCTAGAAGCTTACCCGATCGATTGCCATAACGGAATAGCTGGTGACGATAATAGTGCATTACATGCATTGCTCTATCCTGAAGCAAGGCGTTCAGTGTTCTCTGCATTCCCAAATACATCGTTAACTTAGTCCCAGTTACATCTCCCACCGCTTCTCCCTTCAACCTAGCCAGCTCTTGCATTAATTTAAGAATCTGCTCATCTAATTTCCTCCGCTCTCTGGCCATATAAGCAATGATGTGTCCTCGCAAGACCACTTTCCCGGCTTCCCATAACACAGCAACTGAATCACAACTGGCTTCATTAAACTCCAGGAACTCCTGCCACTTCTGCACCAGATAACGTTGAAACTCCTTATCTTGCCATCTGTGTCTAGGGAAAGTCCATCTGCCTCTGCCTACACCTGCACTCTGCCAATTCATCCACACCATCGGGCCCAATCTCTGCCTTCACTACCCCACCAAAGTCCCTTTCAGAGACTAAGATGTAATCCAAACGGGACCAGGTCTGATGAGCGCGCGACAGATGCGTGTAATCTCTCTCCCCTTCATGGAGTACACGCCAAAGTCTACTAAGTTCCCCCTTTGGCACAAATAACTCACCCCCTTCCGTTTCCATCCCATTCCCTCTTTTGGGTTAGATTTATCCAATTCCGGATCGTGGGGGCAATTAAAGTCTCCTGCTAGTATTATCGGGATCTTTGGGCCAGCCTCCACTTTCTGCAGCAAGTGCCGAAAAAAGTCATGGTCGTACACATTCGGGGCATACACATTTCCTAGTAGCATCTCTGTCCCACTCAATTTCACATGCAGAAACAAAGACCTCCCCTGCGGGTCCTCCTCCACCCCTAAAACTTCCACTGGCACCCCTTTACTTATTAGGATCGCTACCCCCCGCTTTTTTACATTTGCTGACGCTGCATAGACCTGTGCCACCCAGTCCCTCTTCAATTTAGCATGCTCCACTACATTTAAATGTGTTTCCTGCAACAGAGCCACCTGGGCCTTCACTTTCTTCAAAGCCTGCAGCACCTTGGTGCGCTTAACCGGGGTGTTTATACTGCCAACATTCCAGGAAACAATGCGTAAGTGTGGCCTCATTGGACTATAGTACGACACTCCGCTGCAGGCTTTTTCTAGGGGCACTGAGGAATTTCATAGTCCTTCGTTTCTCCGGCCAACATGCTAGGGGCCACCCAGCCTCAACCCCCAGCCTCCTTCCCTGCCTTTCTATGTTCCCATGGTGCTCCATCCTCCCCAAGCAGTCCTGCGTAGTGGCTATTACTCTCTTCTCCCTCCCGCTCCCCCCCTCCCGGCTACCCGCATCCTCTTCCCTCTATAACCCTTATCCCCTAAACCCCTTAAAATGCTGTAAATTCTACCCCCCACGTAGTCCGGCTGAGGCTACCTTCCGTACTGGATACTGCAGGGCTGCCCCAGCCTCCCCTCCAACCATTAAACTGATTCAATCCCCAGTGCAGAGCACTTACGCTACAAGTACCTTCCCTCCCCGCCAGTGGCCCGAAACATGGTGTCTGGGAACATAACAACCCAGTATTAAACATCCATTGAGCAAGGCCCCCTCAACCCATGTTTCCCCACCATGCACCAGACAAAAACAGCAAACTGGCAAGAGCGAACTGCACACAAATCCTCACAAACGCAAACATTCCGCTCAAGTCCAAAGCCATTCTCAACCACCACCAGTCTCTGTTGCTCTTCCGCCGCTTCTCAGCCAGTCCCGGGCATCTCCAATACGCTGTCACCGGCAGCACGTCGTTATGCACTCAAGTGTCCACCATCTGCGCCGATATAGTTGGCTCCATACCCGCCACGAAGCTCTTTGCTGCACTCGTCGTTTCAAAAACATGCTGCCGGCCCAAATGCGTTACCCGGAGCACAGCCGGGAATGCTAAAGTGAAGCGCACATTCTTCTTAACCAACTGCACAGAGCGGAGAGAAGGCTTTGCACTTCGCTGCCACCAGAGCTGAATAGTCCTGAAAAATCAGCAATTTTGGTTCTCCAGAGTTAAGTCCCGTTTCTTACGGTAGGCTTGCATTAATTGAATCTTATGTTGAAAATTTAAGAGCTTCAGGATCACCACTCTAGGTTTTTGCCCTGTCGCCGTTTTGGCCCCGAGTCTGTGGGCCCGCTCCTCCCTGAGCTCCCCAATCAAAGCGTCCAAGCCTAGCTCCTTCGGGAGCCACTTTTCAATCAGCGGTATCAGCATTTGGTCGTTAGTCGACTCTGGCACCCCCACCAGGCGCAAGTTATTTCTGCGCAATCGATTCTCGAGGTCATCCACCTTGGCCAGCAAGGCCTCTATTTTTGTGGCCTGCGCCTCGTGTTCCTTCGTGCGCTGCCCTTCCTCCTCTTCGATTAGTGCCACTCTCTGCTCCAATTCATTGATTTGGTGGTCCATCTCCACCATCGACGCCCCCATCGACTCCAGTTTTGTCAAAATCTGGTCGAATTTTGGGTCTAGCAGCTTAACAACTTCTCGTGCAAGCTCTTCCGACGTCGAGCCCACACTTTCCGCACTCGGAGATGCGGGCTGTGTCTCAGCAGGCATGGCGGCACCAGTTTCCCCCCCTTTCTCCCGATCTTTTCGGGCTGGCAGCGGCATTGTGCTCACAGTCTCCACTTGTCCACTCTCTCTGCACCTGCCTTTATCTTTGCCTTTCGAGCCACCGATGTGGGAGGACTGAAAATACGAATTCTGAACGATGAAGCCTGAGGCGGCCCCAGAGCGAGCAAAAAGACGTCTTCACTCGCTCATGTGTCACCGGAAGTCTCTGGAAATATTTAGATTATAGTGCAGAGGATCTACTTTTCCATCAATGTGCATATATGCTCTACATGTGCTCAGAAGAGTGTGCGGGTGCACGTTCTAACAGCGGAGACGTAGAGACCTGGAGTATCAGCTATGTCCAATTTTGCTGGATTCGGTGAGCACGTGTCTGTCTATGTCCCCGATTGTGCCATTGCGGGTGCATCTAGACCTGGGTTTGTGGAATCGGGTCTAACTTGGCCCCATCTTCCATTTGTCTGTGCCCACGGGCTGCACACACAGGTTATGGAATTGCACTCTAAGTGTGTAGATTTTTTTATCGTCATTTTCAGTCAATATACATAACCAAAATACAGTGAAAGGTCAATCCAGAAATGCAATATGAATAACAAAAGAAACATAAATAAAGGAAATATATCTAGGATAAAGTCCACATTATGGGATCAGTGTTGTCTATACTAATTATAAAAATAGAAACATAGGAAACTAGAGATAATATAATCCCAACATTTGGAGGCAACATTTAATTAAACATCAATCCTGTCTACCACCTGCTGTCCTTCCAGAAAAGTTTCAAGATGAGACACCTCCGTAAAGGTATACATCGCATCCTCGAGACCGACTACACATTTGCAGGGGAAGCGAAGAAAAAAAGAAGCACCCACTGCCAAAACATGGGGCTTAAGCTGTAAAAATTGCCGCCGCCGCAGTTGAGTACTCCTTGACACATCAGGAAAAATACTAATCTTATGCCCACAAAATTTTGCACATTTAACCTTAAAAAAGGCCCTGAGGATGCGGTGCTTAACCTCCACGGAGGAAAAAGTAACTAACAAGGTGGCACGCGTAAAGATATTATCCTGAGAATCCTCAAGAAAGGCTGTCAAATTATCCATTGTAGAGGCAATTTGATCTAAGCCCCCATCAACCGCATTAATCTTTTTAACAGAAGAGGGAATATAATACAGCAGATGTGAAACATTTAAAGAATCTGAAATGGCTAATACCTCCTTAAGAAATTTTTCAAGCAAAATTCTGTGAGATAGCAAAGCTGAATAAGGAAAATTCAAAAACCTCAGATTACAACTACGATAAGCATTCTCCAGGCGTTCTATCTTATTATGCAAAGATAAGAAATCATTTATAGCGGCAACACTTGTTGCATGCAAAGAGAGAACCTGTCAATCTAACTTGGTAGTAGCCAAAACAACTTGCGCAATTTTCTCGTCAAGGTGCCCCAAAGCTTCAGTGGCTTCCTGCGAGTAAGTGCACAAAGAATTTAACGTAACCAACATTTTCTTGTCAATAGCCTGTAAGGCAACCCAAATTTCCCACAACGTAATTAAGTGTGTAGATTTGATTATTCAAAACTATGTGCATATTTGCCTCCTATATAACCTTGGAAGAGGGCTTTCGTTATTGCTCTCTCTCTCTCTGCAAAAGAGTCATATGCGAGTACTAATAGCTATTGTTAAGTGCTGTTGTGTCAATGTCAACCCTATGGATAGTTGTCCTAAATTGTGTTTGGACTTCAGTCAGGAGACTAATTGTTACAGAGTGGCATCCATAGCTCTTGTTATTGTATCCATCCATCACATTGCTAGTCTTACTTTTGTGTGCTGACCTTCAGCCTTGCCAAGCATGATGTCTTTCTTTTTCGCTTTGCATGTTATGTCTAAAGTATAAAAGTCAGTCTTGCCATTTGAGCTTCTAAGGATCTTCTGTAGTACTGAATGATTTGTTCTTCAGGCAGTCCATGATATACACAGTATTCTTCACCAGCACCACCATAATTTGAAGGCATTGAATTTTTTCCTGTCTTTCTTATTCACTGTCCAACATTGTCATCCATATGACATTATTGGCTTGAACAAGTTGAATCTTTGTATGCAGAGATACATCTCTGTACTATAAAATCTTATCCAGGTCCTTCATAGCCATTCTGCCAAGAGCAAAGTGTCTTTGGATACTTGACTGCTTGCAGTGTCATAATTGATCCAAAAAAGTTAAAGATGGCTCTGTTTTCTTTTTCAAAAAAAATCCCTGATTAACATTCTTCAAAATTTAGAAAATCCCTTAATATATCTTACTTTTTCTCAATTTAATCACCATAGGGGAATTATCTCACATCACCGGTCATAAAAAAACTTTTTCTGCTTACTATAATTTATTATAGTTATAATTTTTAGAAAAATCTCTGTATATATTTTTCAAAATTATCAAAACTTATCAAATTCCTATATCAGCAGCATATTCGCCTAAAATGCTCAATCTCAACACTTTACCACTAGGGCCACTCGCCTCTACAACTCTGACGTCCTGTAATAAAGCAAAACAACAGGGTAGTGACTGAGAAACAGTGCTTTCAAAAACAACAATTCTACTGCACTTATCTGTTCAACAGATCCATAGGTTCACTGTACATAAAGTCTGTTGACTACAGTATCTTTGCCCACCTACCAAAGAACTTTGTTTCTCCTGTAGAGGGCTACTTCAGGGGCTTATCCTTCAGTTGTCTAACACTGGCTCATTTACCCGAACTTCAGCGTCTGACATCAATTTTTTAAAATACCTCACATCCAATCAATGGTAAAGAAATTGCCTCTACCGCTTAAGGAAAAGAACGGGGGGAATCACAGCCCTTCGATCGATCTTGAACTCATCTCTAACTCAGATATATGCAGGAGAAATATATTCATGAGAAGTCAAGGAATTTTTGTCTTCCTTTACCTGGACGACTGGCTCATCAGGGGCCAGTCGCCTCAGGAGGCCCAACAGGCCACTTCTCACACTATCAACATGGTGCAACGTCTAGGCTTTGTCATAAACCACGCAAAGTCTACTTTGCTCACACTCAAAACTTAGAGTTCATAGGAGCAAGACTGGAACCCTTCAGGTTAAGGCTTACCTGCCGTAGGACAGGGCACAGAGGCTGCTAGCACTGGCACAACAGTTCAGGCGCAGGTCTCAGGTCTCAGCAAGACACTTCATACGCCTCCTGGGCCACATGGCCTCCATGGTGCATGTGACCCCAAATGCCCATCTCCACATAAGAACAGCTCAGTGGTGCCTCAGAGATCAGTGGACACAAGCCACCGGCAGCCTCAGAGACAGGATAACAGTATCCAAGCGACTGGTGAAATCGTTGCAGTGGTGGCGTCAGCCATCCAACCTGCTCGAGGGAGTGCCTTTTCAGACTCCCTCGCACACAAGAGTGCTAACGACAGATGCCTCCTTGCTGGGCTGGGGAGCCCATTGCCAAGGATCATGCATTCAGGGGTTGTGGTCTTCTCAGGAGTCTACACACCAAATCAACCTCTTAGAGCTGCGGGCGATTCACCTAGCTCTTCAAACCTTTTGTCATGTCCTCTCACATCAGTCTGTATTGTTACAGATGAATAACCAGGTAGCAATGTTCTATGTGAACAAGCAGGGAGGTACAGGGTCTCATATCCTATGTTAGGAGATACTGGACCTCTTCTTCTTTGCCATCAGACAGGGTATGTCTCTCAAAGCAGTGTACCTGCCTGGTCAGGAGAACTGCCTAGCAGACAAACTAAGCAGCAATCTCCAGGAACAAGCAGGAATGAGTCTTCACATATGGGTACCGACGGAGCCTGCGCGGGAACGCTCCCCAGCGTCCAATCAGAATGCTTTTGGGAGCATCCCACAGCGCCTGGGTGCTGCCTTCCTGCCTTTCCCAACTGCCTCTCTCCAGTTTTCCATTTTCCGCGGAGCCGGCAGGATGTATTCCTGTCACCGCAGAAAATTCTTCTTTTTATTCTTATTTTTTTGTGGTCGCGTCTGCCTTCCCTCGACGCTACCGGTACCGCCGGTACTTTTCTTTCTTTTTCTTAAAGAATTTCTTCTTTTCTTAAAATTTTTTTCCTGTTTAGTGCCTGACGGTCTCTAGGCCACTAGGCCTCTACCCTTCCATTATGGAAAAGCCAGCCACTACCCTTAAGAAATGCACAAAGTGTGGCGGTACAGATAATTTTTCAGACACTCATACTTGATGTTTAAAATGTTTAGTTCCTTACCATTGCCCTCTGGAGTGTCTCTCCTGCTGGAGCTCAAACAGAAGAAGTCTTCAGAATTGAGCAAAACTCGATACCCGGTTCACATCGCCCTTGATGTTACCAGCTAGACTATCTTCTTTTTCACAGGATCAAGTAACCAAACAAAAGTCTGTAAAGAGTAGCCAGTTCTCGAGTGGTAGATCTCCTTCTCAGCATCAAGATGGCTTCGTCCTTGCCCTCGAGGACATCTTGGCAATAAAGCCCCGGCGGGCGTCTTCGGGCTCCAAAGCATTAACGGGGCTCCGGGTTGTTCCCGAGGTTCTTACCGTGATGAACATACCTGGGCCATGCTTGGTGGTTGTGGCCGCTTCGAGCATCGGCATCGGCTATGGTAATGGACGAAACACTCCTCACCGATGAACGTAGTCTAGCACTCTTGGCTACTTTGGTACCGTTAGAGTTGCTGCAGACCGTTCCTCGAGTATCGGTATCGCCTCCGGTACCGGTATCGACATCGGCATCGGTGTGAGTACCGTCCATGCTTGCTTCGACAAAATCGCTTTCCTCGATGCCGAGCCAGGAATCGATCTCTAGCATGGAAGATTCGGTACCGACTCGTCTCGGTACCGACCTCGGGCGGTACCAAAGACATTGCTTTAAAGAAAATCCGATGCTTCATCCTTTTCAGTCTTCCGATCCCGATGACTGGGATGAATCCATCGGTACCAAGGCTGATTTTTCTACAAGTCTAGCCTTTACCCCTCATTTTAAAGAGTCCTCCACGGGGGAGATTTCTTTTCAAGCTTTTCTGCTTGATATGGCAAAGCTACTTGCCATTTCTATACCTGGTAAAGAATCCTTACCAGGGAATTCAGAGACATTGCAATTTCCCTGGATTCCAAATGAGGTGATCATGCTTCCTTTGCATCAGATCTTGCAAGATCTACTGTTAAGAATGTGGGAAACTCCTTTAATGGTATCCCCACATTCCAAGACACTTGACACTATGTACAAGGTGCCACCTTCTCCAGGTTTTCAAAAGACTCAACTTCCTCATCATTCTATTGTTGTAGAATCAGCAGTGAGGTGTATTAAGAGTGCAAAGAAGCCCTCTTCTTATCCGCCAGGTTGTGAGTCTAGGACTTTAGATGCCTTTGGACGTCGATGCTTCCAGGCATCCATGCTTTCAGCAAAAATGATCTCATATATTTTCTATATGGGATTATCTCTTGTAAAGGTCACAAAGAATTTAAGGTTTTTGAACCCTTTTCTTCCAGAGCATAAAAGAGCAGACTATTCCTTATTAGTCAATCATGCTCAAAATATCTCTAGGTTCCTTAATCGTGCTTCCCTGGACTGTTTTGAGTCTATTAGCAGGACCTCTGCTATAGCCATAGGAGCACGACGCTTAGCCTGGCTCCAAGTTTCTGACTTGGACAGATGGGTTCAGGAAAGGCTGGGAAATACTCCTTGTACTGGTGAAAATCTCTTCAACAAGGAGGCTTTATTTCAAGCTAATCAGTTGAGCACTGATGCTGTTACTTTCAGAGGATTGTCCAAACTTTCCTCTATCCCAGCTAATACAAAATCTCATAAAAAGCTTTATTCCCCCAAGGGGAAAAAGTTTTATCCATATTCTACCCTTTCTACAGATGTTTCCAAAGATGGGCAACACCACATCAGACTAAGAAAATCAAAACCTCAACAGGCTCAGCAAACCCGGCAATCACAGGGTTTCTGATATTTTATTCACTTTTTCTGTGTGAGGTTTAGAACTTGAACCTACTTCTTTTCAACAGAAGCATCTAAAAGTCATCTCATCCATGCTGAGATATCAGTCATACATTGACTCAATCCTCGGCTCTGGGCATGAATCTCTTGTTATAAGAGAAATCTATCCTTCTAGCTAAGAGCTATTAAGGACCATCATACCCCAGAGATAGCAGGTTTCTCCTTTTAAAACAAAAGGAGAACTAACAACTAACAACAGGGTGAACTATATCTTTCACCTTGTCAGTTTCCTGTATGAGGATATCTCATACTTTTAACTGCAAGGGGACCCTATCCCTTCAAAGACTTACTAAATTGTAAGTCTTCTCAACTCTGTATTAATTTCTATCTCTCTTAGCCCAGACATTCAGTCTCTACTAATCAACTGGAGGGCTTATCCTCTAAGCCATAGGATTTTCTTCAATAACTACTCCAGTAACTAGTTTCCACACAGAGTTTTGTCTCCCCTTTTGCAGTTCATCTCCTTCTCACATATCTTTTTAAAGCAGCTTTTCGGACAGAAATTGGGTATCACTATTCCAAATTATGTCTGTCCGTCCTCTCCAACCTATGGGACCTAACTTTTATGCTGCCTTAATAACAGATAATTCCAAAAGAGATCCAGAACTCATTTGGACTGTTTATTGTTGCAGGCATCAGGCCTGTCTACTATTCTTAGCCACGTTCAGTTCTCTTTGGCTCCAACAGAATAGATTAGGTTGCACACTGGCAATTTCAACAGCCATATCTAAGCAACCTACAACATGCTCTCTGCAATTCTACAACAAAGCTCTGCAACTGTGGGCCTTTACCAGAGAGCCTCAGAGCTACTCCTAATAGGTAGCTACCAGATAATTAATAAGGGCTTCAGCTGGTAGACTCTGCCAATCATGTTCCTACATGACTGTTTTTTTCCTACTTTTACCATATTCCTTAAAATTTCTTTTTAAGAAAAGGTAACCACGGTTTAGACCACGTGAAAGTGTAAAAAAATTGCACAATTCGCTGGTTGTTTCCACATTTCACTGGAACTTCCTCTACAGGGATGCATTTTTTTCACTGCAGTTGGTCCTTATTCACTACTTCTCCTTCTAATTTCCTATACTTCATGGTAGCTTATGTTGAACAGGAGAACGCATGATACTCATATTGCCCTCATAAAGAGGCAAACATGGTATCCCTTATGTTGCGTCTTTTTCTCCAGATACTATTTGAAATTGTAGAGAAGGATCCAGACTTGCTGTCTTAAGACTAAGGATCTCCTCTGCACTCATTCACGTACGTCTCGAGACCTGGTTATTCAGGGGCTAGATCTTTTCAAGAAGTCTAATCCTACCCCTGTAAGTGAAGAACATATTACCAGTTTCCATGAAACTTTCTCTATAGTTCTTCCATATTTAACCAGACAGAGATTCTCCATCAATATTCTCAAGTAGGTCTTATCCCTTCTTGTTGTTGCGTCAATCTCTCTACAACATCTTACTTTGAAAGATTTGTCTACTGTCCATATTAATGCTGTCCCAGCATACCATAAACCCAGTGGACAACCAATTTCTATGGTTTTTACCAAATACCTCCTTTACCGTTACCTTTTAGGTTACGTCACATCTGAAGTTCTACATGTAAAGTTTTCATCATAAGTGACATCACTTACAAAAGACTTTTACTGATGTTCAAAAAATTGGAGGCTCAATGCCTAGTACAAATATCTTTCTCTTTCATTGGAATAAAGGGGGTCTTAAAGACCTACCCCCTTTTTTCTGCAAAGGGTATTAATACCTTTTCATCCAAACCACTCAGATTATCTCCACTCTTCCTAGGACCTTATTCTGCTCCAAGGACAAGAAGTTCAATTTTTTGGACTTTACAGAAGCTTTAGCTATTTCTCAAAAGTCCAACCTCATTGAACTCCCCCAGTACTTCTTCTGGGGTTAGTTCTGGCCATGAGGACTTATCATCTCTTCAGACCCTTATTACCCTCAACAAATATTTTTGCAATATTTTTGACTGAGATCCACATTAGAAAATTAAGACTCAACTTTTTTCTAATATTTATGATTTACACAAGTACTCCCCTCTGGATACCTTGTTTAGTTAAGCTGTTCCACAGCATCTCTTTTTTCTTTTCTAGTTCAACTCCTACCCTCCATCCCTTGGATGCCTGGGGTTTTGAAGGATAAGCATGACCCATCTTTAGATTGCAACATGCTGGGGCCTCCTCCAGGCATCTTAGCTTGGAAGTCCCCATATGTGAAGACTCATTCCTGCTTGTTCCTGGAGACAGCACAGTTACTTACCTGTAACAGGTGATCTCTGGGAACAGCAGGAATAAGTCTTCACAACCCACCCACCTCCCCTAGGAGTTGTATCTCTCTATCTATCACTTTCCTTTCCCTCACTCTCTCTCTCTTTGTCTCAGCTCTAAAACTCAACTGGAGAGAGGCAGTTGGGAAAGGCAGGAAGGCAGCACGCAGGCGCTGTGGGATGCTCCCAAAAGCGTTCTGATTGGATGCTGGGGAGCGTTCCCCCGCAGGCTCCGTCGGTACCGCGATGGTACCCATATGTGAAGACTTATTCCTGCAGTTCCCAGAGATCACCTTTTACAGGTACGTAACTGTGCTTTATCCAACCTCACGAATGGCTACTGGATCCGGTAGTGGCCCAGCGGATTTTCCAATGCTGGGGACATCCGTCCATAGATCTATTTGCCAGTCTGCCAAATTACCAGCTGCCCAGAATTGGCTCCAGACAGCCACATCCTCTGAGGGTGGCTGCAGATGCTTTCCTGATCTCCTGGTCAGGGGCCTCATGTATGCGTTTCCCTCCCACAACTTTGGTGGCCGAAACTCTGTTCAAAATCCTTCGGGACAAGGCCTCTGTCATTCTGGTAGCCCCCAGATGGCCAAGACAGCCTTGGTTTCTGCTTCTCTCCAGCTGGCAGTGGAAAACCCCACTACCACTGGGGATGCAGCCCGACCTCCTGTCCCAGGAGAAGGGCTCTCTTGCAC
The DNA here is from genome assembly GCA_033557465.1 of Ichthyophis bannanicus. Lineage (NCBI taxonomy): Eukaryota > Metazoa > Chordata > Amphibia > Gymnophiona > Ichthyophiidae > Ichthyophis > Ichthyophis bannanicus. The sequence goes on from CM066044.1 coordinate 120,829,992, forward strand.
CCCAACCTCAGGTCCCTCAACCTGATTGCAATGGCTGCTGAAAGGGTAGTGCTGGCTCCTCTCCCCCTACCTTGAAATGTAGAAGAAGTGTTACTGGCCTCAAGGAGGCAGTCCACTAGGAAATCCTATGCTTTCAAGTGGCGTAAGTTTGAGGTGTGGTGTAACCAGCACAATGAAAACCCTTTCTCTTGCTATGTACCAGTGGTGCTGCAGTACCTGCTTCAACTCTCAGAATTAGGTCTCAAGTCTAACTGTCAGCATCCACCTGAGTGCTTTGTCAGCAAACCACTCGCCAGTGGAGGGGCAACCTCTTTCGGCTCACCCCCTGGTGTCCAGATTCCTCAGAGGTCTGCTTCTGATGAAACCCCCAGTTCGTCCTCTGGCAAATGAGTGGGATTTGAATGTTGTCTTGCAGCAGCTTACTCGCCCACCTTTTGAGCAAATGTCCTCTTGCCATCTACGCTTCCTCTCCTGGAAGGTGCTCTTCCTGGTGGCACTCACATCAGTCAGACATGTGAGTGAACTGCAAGCTCTCGTAACTGATAAAACCATACACATGGTTTTATAGGAATAGGTTGGTCCTCCACACTCACCCTATGTTCATTCCAAAAGTAGTCTCTTCTTTCCACCTCAACCAAGAGGTGATTCTTCCAACCTTCTTTCCCAGGCCACATTCCAGCCGGGTAGAGGCAGTCCTGCATACCCTGGATTGTAAGAGGACGTTGTCCTTCTTCCTGGAGCGTACGAGGGGACATCGAAGGTCTACCCAGCTCTTTGTCTCTTATGACCCCAGTAAGCTGGGGTTACCTTTCTCCAAGCGCATGCTGTCTACCTGGGTGGCAGACTGCATTGCCTGGGTGTACAGGACAGCCGACCTCACGTTCAGGGTCGAGCCACGGCCCACTGTGTCAGGGCTAAGGCCGCATCAGTGGCTCACTTCCGCTCTGTTCCGCTGGCAGACATCTGCCGGGCTGCAACTTGGTCTTCAAGCCAGACTTTTGCAGCCCATTACTGCCTGGATAGGGAGTCCTGATGAGACAGTGCTTTCGGCCAGGTGGTACTCCATAACCTATTTGAGGTTTAGGCAACTCCAACCCTCTGACCCTTTGGTGTCAGGCTACCGGGGGGTGTAGCTTTCTCGGCTGAATTTCTATTGCAGCTGCTGCAGCTCTTCTAAAGGGAGCCATTTTTCAGATATGGGTTCTTGGTAGCCTATAGCTAGGGAGTCCCATATGTGAGGACTGACTTCCTGCTTGTTCCTGGAGAAAGCGTAGTTACTCACCTGTAACAGGTGTTCTCCAGGGACAGCAGGAATCAGTCTTCACGACCCTCCCTCCTCCCCTAGAGTTGCAATCCTGTTATAAATTTTTTTCTATTCTTGCCATCTTTTTAGCTATGTCATTTGACTGAGCAAGATGGCACCCTTGGGCGGGAAGGGGACCGCGCATGCGCGATGCAATCCCAAAGGCTTTTTTTGAAAGCTGGGGAATTGCTCCGCACGAGGGCTCCATCGGCGCCGACGTCACCCATATGTGAGGACTGATTCCTGCTGTCCCTGGAGAATACCTGTTACAAGTGAGTAACTATACTATATCGCAAGAAGAAGCTTTAGAAGTACTGAAACAAGTTTGGGATACAAGACCTCGGTCTCATACTGTAACAACAAATTTTCTTTTAGAATTAGCAACCTCGGTATTAAAGAATTATTTTGTTTATAAATCAGATTTTGTTTTCAGCAAATTTCAGGTACGACTATGGGGGCAACCTTTGCCCCTTAATTGGCTAGTCTTTATATGCACCATTATGAATGTAAGTGGGTGTATTCCTCAGTATATAAAGATTATATTTTGGAATGGCGAAGATACATCAATGATATTTTTATGTTATGGGAGGGGTTTTTTTAGACCAAATGTTGGCTTTTCTTGAGTATTTGAATACTTGTAATCCCAATATAAAATTTGAAATGACAAGTCATGAAACATGTATTCATTTTTTGGATGTGAAAATATTGAAGACCAAGGAAGGTTTTGATACTACAGTGTATTCCAAACTGACAGATGAAAACACTATATTACATTACACTAGTTAGCATCCTGAACAGTTAAAAACAGTCTTCCATATTCTCAGTTATTGCGACGTCAACAGATTTGTTCATCTGATGCTGAATTTATGAATCAAGCTGGAAAAATGTTCCGTAAGTTTAAGAATGGGGCTATCCCAGTTCAATATTGGATAAAGCATATAAGCGTGCACAGTTTAATCATAGGGAATGGCTTCTATTGCCCGAATATCTGAAGTCCAATGAAATATCTGAGTTAAACTCTTCAGCAGATACAGTCATAACATGTGTACTTCAATATTCTGGTTTAGCATAACAATTAGTGGCATCTATTAAGAAGAGATGGGCAACTTTATTAGTACACCCATGTTTAGCTCAAAGTCAGCCACGGCTAGCGTTTAGTAGAGGTCATGATTTTAGAGACTTATTGTGTTTGGCGGTCCCTAAAACGTTGTCAACTATAGGTATGGCGGGACATAAATGTTGTGGAAAATGTTCATGTTGCAGTATGATGGAAGAAGGCTCTGTCTTCTATTATAATAATCATACTTATGATCTACGAGTATCATCTTCCTGTATGACTTCATATGTGGTGTATGTTATTAGATGCTCTTGTCAAAAGCTATATATTGGGAAAACATCTTGACTATTTGTTTAGCAAATTTGTTTAGCAAAGCATAAATACAGTTTATCTAAAACTCGTATTGATACACCTCTAGTAAAACAATGTGGTGCTTTCATTCTAAGAAGAATCATTTGGATCCTAAGTGCTTGGCCTATATGTCTCAAGTTAGCTGCTATGCATAAAGAATTGACTCTACTAAGGGAAGAATTAGCTGCAATTAAACATACTTCCTCTAGGTTACAAACTGAACAAAATCCACCACCGCTTCCACAAAGAATCAAACAGCCCAGGAACAAATGGATCACAGTGAGCTCTGGTAGGTAGCGATCTGTAATGCAGAGACACCCTATACTTCAAGTGATATCCCTGCATAATGCCTTCTCTGCTTTGGATAATGAGGGTTCCCAATCGATGGAAACTGAAGTGCCCTTAAATGATAGACTTAATGCCAAATCTACTGATAATGTACCAAATAGGAAGAAAAAAAGGCACAAAACAGAAAACCACTACTCCTTGGAGATTCCATCATCAGAAGCACCAACTTGGGAACACAGCTCAAAGGAGAGAGGATGGTCAAATGCCTCCCAGGTTCTTCAGCCAGTAGGAATACAAACCAAATTGTTGGTATAGTTAGTGCAGAAAGTGAGCACTCCAAAACTGATATTGTCATCCACTTAGGTACAAATGACCTGGCTAGAAACAATGCCTCTGCAGTTCAAAGGGACTTCCAGACTCTGGGAGAGAAACTCAAGCCCATTGCTAACATATAGCATTCTGAGAAGTTCTACCTGTTCATGGTAAGGGAGCAGAAAGGCTGCATTGCATAACCAACTTTAATACATGGCTCCAAACCTGGTGCAAACAAGAAGGATTTAGATACATAGGTGATTAGGGAAACATATGGATCAACAAGAGACTATACTGTACTGATGGACTACATCTCTCCACTGCATGGAAAAGTAAAAAATTCAGGCAGTATGTGGACAGGCATTTAAACTAGAGAAAGGGGGTGATGGATGGAGAAGGACAAGTTCAGTACATCACTCCTAGCAAAAGCAAAACAACATTGGAAATGGCCACACTTTTGAACAACACATCAATGGCAAGCGGGAAGGGGTGTGTACAACAAAATCCATGCAAAAGGCAGGCAAACCTTTCAACAAATGCTGGAAAGCAATGAGTACAAATGCTCGAAGCCTAGCCAACAAAGTTCCTGATCAGAAGCGCTAATGGTGGAAATGGACTTAATGAGTCGCATGAATGGGATATGGCCATAGCTGACTATAATCTATTAAGAAGAGATAGAGAGGGTAGAAAAGGAGGAGGAGTAGCCCTGAATGTCAAAAGCAATATCAAAGCTGCTGAAGTGCAGGGGACATGGGGAAAAGAAGCGCTCTAGATTGTGTTGGAAAGAGGAGATGACACTGTCATCCATACTGGTGTGGTCTACAGGCCTCCAACTCAAACCGAAGAAATGGATAGTGAATTGATTGTTGATATTGCAAAGATAGCCATGAAGGGGGAAGTGATCATATTGGGTGACTTTAATCTACACAATGTGGATTGGAGTGTTCCTTCTGCAAATCTGGAAAGAAGTAAATAAATTGTGGATGCCTTTCAAGATACGTTACTTAAACAAATGGTGATGGAACTGACCAGGGAGAGCTCCATGCTGGATTTAGTGCTCACCAATGGAGATAACATGTTGAATATCCAGGTAGGTGCCCATGTGAGCTGCAATGATCATCACACGGTGTGGTTTGAGATAAAAGCCAAGGTGGAATACAATCACAACAAACTCAAAGTCTTAGACTTCAAAAACGCTGATTTCAGTAAAATGGCCAGGTACCTGAAGAAGAAGATAGGGTGGGAGGAGTTAAGGGAAGTGGAATTGCAATGGGCTAAATTAAAAAAAGCAATAAAAGGTGCAACAGATACATACATAAGGAAAGTCGATAAACAAGAGGAAAAGGAAACCTAATTGGTTCTCCAAAGAAGTGGCTGCACAAATAAAGGCAAAAAACACACAGCTTTCACTAAATTGAGAAGCTCACAAACAGAGGAACAAAAAAAAGAATACAAGATCAAACTAAAAGAGACAAAAGAGAAATAAGGATAGCAAAATCAAAGGCAGAAGAAAAGATGGCTAAAGACGTGAAGTGTGACGACAATACTTTTTCAGGTATATTCAGGAGAGGAGGAAAATCAGAGGTGGAATTGCAGGACTCAAAAGTGCTGGGAACGGATTCATGGAACGTGACACTGAAAAAGCGACAGTACTAAACAAATACTTCTGCTCTGTTTTCACTAGAGAAAATCCTGGGGAAGGACCACCTGTGATTGACAAATATACACATGGGAATGCAGTAGACAGCACACCATTCACAAAAGACGATGTGTTAGAACAGCTTGCAAAACTGGAAGTGGCAAGTCTATGGGACCAGATGGGATATACCCCAGGATACTGAAAGGGCTCAGAGGTTTTTGCAGGGCCTTTAAAGGATGTTTTTAATAGATCCTTGGAGACAGGAGAAGTTCCATAGGACTGGAGAAGGGCTGTTGTGGGTACCTTTTCACAAAAGTGGTAATAGGGAAGAAGTGACAAACAGGCCAGTAAGCTTACCTCGGTGGCAGGAAAAGTAATGGAGGCGCTCCTGAAAGAGAGAATAGTGGACTTTCTCGAAACCAACAGGTTGCATGATTTGAGGCAATATATTTTACCAAAGGATGATCTTGCCAAACAAATCTGATTGAGTTCTTTGACTGGGTGACGAGAGAACTAGATCAAGGGCATGCAATGGATGTGATCTACATAGATTTCAGCAAAGCCTTTGATACTGTTCCTCATGGGAGGCTTATCAATAAACTCAACAGCTTGGGGATAGGTCCCAAGATTGTGAACTAGATCAGAAATTGGTTGACTGACAGGCTTCAGAAGGTGACAAGTAAGCGGAACTCACTCGGATGAAAGGAAGGTGATTAGCGTTGTGTCTCAGGGTTCTGTCTTGGGACCAGTATTGTTCATATATTCGTGAGTGATATTGCTGAAGGGTTGAATGGAAAAGTCTGTCTTTTTGCAGATGACACCAAAATTTGCAACAGAGAGGACTCCCTGAGGGAATGGGGAACATGAGGAAAGATCTACAAAAGCTGGAAGAATCATCTAATGCTTGGCAGTTAAGATTTAATGTGAAAAAGTGCAGTGTCATGCACTTGGGAAGCAGAAATCCAAGAGAATTGTATGTGATAGGGGGCGAGAGATTGGTGTGCATGGACCAGGAGAAGGACCTCTGTGTGATTGTTTCTTTTTTTTTTAATTTTTTATTTATGAAATTTTAAAATATACTCAAGAAAGAAATCTTGTACAGATAGAGCATGTCAATTTAAATAGCAGGAAAATCTTCCCTACAGAAAACAAAATCAGCTAAACATGAGCCCACAAGTCCACAATATAATGGCAAGATAGGTCACAATATACAAGATAAATTGGTTTCAAAGCAAATTCAAGAACTTGAACAAACAAGGGGGGGAGGGGGGCTCTACAATACATTCCGATTTATCCCTCATTAGTAGGGGCACTACTCTGAGGGAGAGGTGGAACGGGCCCATGCACATCAGATATCTTAGAGGCAATAAAGGTGGCCAACTGAGAGGGCTTGAAAAAAAGGTAACTCTGCCCAGCTAACTTCACCAAACACTTACATGGAAAGCGTAAGAAAAACAACCCTCCCAACTGAAGCACCCCAGAACTATATAGAAGAAACTGGCTGCTCCTCTTTTTGGTTGCTCTAGAAACATCAGGGACTATTCTTAGTTGAGACTCCAAGAACACCTTACATGAGGACCTAAAAAGCAATCTCAAAAGCCAATTTCTGTCCGCCACAAGGGCAAAGGTGACCAACAATGTAGTGGTCATCCCAACATCAGATGGGGAACGCTCCAAAAAAGTAGATATATCCAAACTGTCTGAAGACAATAGAATATGCTCATCTTTACCCACAGGACTAACCTTTGCAGTTGGTAAATAGAAGGTCTTAGATATGGGTGGTACAGAATCAGCTGGAACCTTAAGAGTGGTCACAAGAAACTTCTTGAAAGGTTCCATGGCAGACACCGACGGAACTTTAGGAAAATTCAATATTTGCAGGTTATGCATAACCCCAGAGTCCTTAACAAAGACTTGGGAGACCTCTTGCAGCTGCCCCAGCTGCCCCTCAAATGAGGTCACTTTGGCAGTAAGCTCATCTGACCCAATTCATATAACTTTAATTGCTGCCCAAACACTTGAAATTGCTGAAATATAGACTGGAGTTGAGATGAAATATTGAGGTGCATAGACGAGAAGGCTTCCCATAGACTATCAAAGGAAAGATTATCAGGTCTCACCAACTTGTGTTCTTGAACGTTTCCACCAGCCTGAGATGGTTTGTCCAATGTTGTCTGAGGTAAGTCCAACAAAGAATGCAAAGTTGGAATGGTCCTGTCTCCTTTCTCTCCCTCAACGCCAGAAAACATAGCCGGAGAAACCAGCACCGGCAGACCTTCTCCGGAGCCTGATTTTTGCTTTTGCGACTCCTGCAGCAGGCTTCCTACCTCACTCATGTCTGCACACAGCATCCCAGGCAAGTTTACAACTTCCGGCTGAACTGGTGGCAATGGGAGCTCTGGGCAGAGGGAAACCTCCAGCCCTTCGGCGCTGAGAGGCCATCCTTCCACCCCAACAGCGCTCAGTGGGGGCACCAGAGCTTGTGTGATTGTTTCTGACGATCTCAAGGTGGCGAAACAGTGTGACGAGGCAGTGGCAAAAGCCAGAAGGATGCTGGGTTGTATACAGAGAGGAATTACCAGCAGAAAAGAATAGGTACTAATGCCACTGTACAAGTTGCTGGTGAGACCTCATTTGGAATATTGTGTTCCGTTTTGGAAACCGTATCTCACAAAGGATATACAAAGACTGGAAGTGGTTCAGAGGAAGGCGACCAAAATGATTTGGAACCTGTGTCAGAAGACTTATGAGAAGAGACTCGAAGCCCTAAATATGTACAATCTGGAGGAGAGGAGGAACAGGGGAGATATGATTCAGACCTTTAAATACTTAAGAGTATTAATGACAAACAAACCACTTCCAAAGACGGGGAAGGTGTAAAACTAGAGGGCATAACATGAAGCTGCAAGAGGGTAAACTGAAAGGCAATGTCAGGAAATAATTTTTCACTGAAAGGATGGTGGATGCTTGGAATGCCCTCCCGATGAAAATGGGGGCAAATACAGTGACAGAATTCAAAATGGCATGGGCAGACACAGTGGATTCCTTTATAGCAACAGGATAAAATAAAATAACCTATATCTTATATCTGAACAAATAGTGTTTACCTCCACGGAGCGGTGGGTACACCCCTAAACAGAGTCATGGGGAGGGGTGACCTGCACAGAGCGGCAGTTGCACCTGCTCTTGCCACCTTGCTGGGCAGACTGGATTTTATTTATTTATTTAAAATGATTTTTATACCGCTTTATCCTTTAAATCAAAGCGGTTTACAATTCAACTGAAACATGTTACATGGTGCGATGGTGTAGGCATGCAGTGGCTGTTACAATGCGTTTAAGTAGGTGTTGTAAGTATAGTATAACTATGTACAAGATGGACCATGCTGGTTTTTATCTGCCGTTATATACTATGTTACTATGTATTCTTTTGATACCCTTCGGTGCACGGTACTGAATTACATCCCACAGAATGTAAGAGGAGGTGATCAAGGTAGAATACTTATGCAATGAGAACAAAGGTGGATATATCATCTGGATACATTAGAACCTAATGGACTAAATAAACTAATTGAATGGAATATTTTTTTCTGAAGTTTTTTTTCTTTTCTTGAAGACATTTTTTTCTATTTATATATATATTTTTAAGATATTTGTAGTACTTCTTTTTTGAGAGGTGCTTTGGAGCTCTGCCATACGTTTCTCATGAGTATATTTCTCCTGCATATATTTGAGTCAGAGATGAGTTCAAGAGAGATCGAAGGGCTGTGATTCCCCCATTCTTTTCCTTAAGTGGTAGAGGTGATTTCTTTATCCATTGATTGGTTGTGGGGTATTTTAAAAAATTGATGTCAGATGCTAAAGTTCGGGTATATGAGCCAGTGTTGGACAACTGAAGGATAAGCCCCTGAAGAAGCCGTCTACGGGAGAAACGAAGATCTTTGATTTTGAAAACACAGTTTGTCGATCACTGCCCTGTTGTTTTGCTTTGTTACAGGGAGTCAGTGTTTTGGAGGCGAGTGGCCCTAGTGGTAAATTGTTGAGATTGAGCATTTTAGGCGATATAGGAATTTGATAAGTTTTGATCATTTTGAAAAATATATATAGAGATTTTTCTAAAAAATTATAACAATAATAAAATATAGTAAGCAGAGGGAATTTTTTATGACCGGTGATGTGAAATGATAATTCCCCTATGGTAATTAAGTTTGCCGCATGGAGGGAGTACCAGCTTCACTGAGGTCTTTTTCTCCCTTGTTTGTAGATTGATTTGATATTGATCGGGTTCACTAGTAATAATTGTTTATCCTTTTTGTACCATAGGTTGAAAAAAAGTAAGATATATTAAGGGGTTTCATAAATTTTGGTGAATGTTAATCAGGCAGTGGTTATTTTGTGATCATTACTTTTTCTTTTTTCCATTAAAGTGCAGGTCCATTTTAAGACTATGTTCTTTGAACTTGATAATCAGCTATTTGAGATCATCTTCACTTTCAGTTAGTTACATGGTGTCATCTGCATAGCCAAGGTTGTTGATGAATCTTCCACCAATGTTCATACCTCGGTTGTATTCATACAGTTCTGCTTCTCTGATGATTTGTTCGTCATATAAATTGAACAGGTATGGGGAAAATATGCAACTTTATCACACCCCTTTTCTAATTTTAAACCATCCTGTTTTTCCTTATTCCTTTGATCACAATTCATTCTAAAGGACATGCATGAAAACTATCCGATGTCCTGGTATACCCATAATTCTTAATCTGGCCCAGGGGTTTTTCATGGTTTATGCAATCAAAAATCTTGCCCTTAGTCAGTGAAATGCATGTAGATATCGTTTCGTATTATTTTGTCTTTTCAAGGATCTATTTCATATCCACAATGATATCTCTTGTTCCTCACCCTTTCCTGGATCATGCTTGCACTTTGGGCAGTTCTCACTCTAGGTATGGCTGTAGTTTCCACTGCATTTTCTTGATAGAATCTTGCTGGTGTATGTGATCAGAGTGATTATGCAATAATTACCACAGTCAGTTGGCTTATCTTTCTTCAGTATCATTATGAACACAGATTATTTTGAGTCAGTTGGCCATGATCTTATCTTACAAATTTGATGGTATAGCCTTGAAAGTATTTTAACAGCTGCATCTGATTGCAGTAATACATTAATGGGAATGCCATCAATGCCTGGTGCTTTGCTCTTTGACAATGTTTTCAATGCTGCCTCTAATTTCATCAACAATAGTTGCTGATTGTAAGGTACAGTTTGAAATAGCTGCTTTTCCACTTGGTATAATGGCTCAGTGTATTCTTTCTACCTTTTCTTGACGTTTTCAGCATCATTTAACATTATCCTTGAGCATATTTTATCATTTTAATTCAAGGCTAGAATTTTCTCTTTAAATGTCATAGCTCAAGGAAAGCTGATCTTGTTCTTCCTCTGATTCTATTTCTTTGCATGTGTCAATGCTGTACTTCTTTTTGTCGCACTGTGCTATATGTTAGAACTCTCTGTTAAGTTCTGTGATTATGTCTCTTTCTCCTCTAACTTTAACTTCTCTGGTGGTGGGGGATATTCAATACAATTAATGCTGTTAGAAGACCCGCTAACCACATTAATCACAGTCACCAGGATATTCAGTGGCACACTATCTGTGCCAGCTAGCATCGGAGTATTCTGGGGGCAGAGAGAAGGTGGTTATCACTAAGCGGTGAGAGCTGGGTGACCTAAATTTCACTGCAGAAGCTAATCAGACAGTGGCTGAATATCCTCACTGCCCGGTGAGCTTCCTGTTTCTTCGACTAACCCGGATATTCAATGTCTGTGGCTGGATATGACCCATCATTGAATATTAAGGTATTAGTTTCAGTGGCGATGACTAGCCATTGTAATTGTGCTAGCTGCCACTGCTGAATATCTCCCTCTGTGTTTGAGTGATATTCAGTTTCTTCATTCACTCATTTTGGCCATTTTTGCTTTTTTTTTTAGAGACTTTTTACTTTCTTCGAGCACAACTTTCTTAATGTTATCCTGTAATTCTTCTAGCGGTCTGTCATTTGTATCCAAAACAGCAAATTGATTTTGCAGGTAGTCTTTAAATTCTTGTGGTATATTTTCAAGATCATACTTTACTCCTACAGGAATTATGCACACAATAACTCAAAATTTATACTTTTTTTGTGATTGTTTTTCTGTATTGTATTTTAAATTAAGTATCATTCAAAAACAATATGTTTTTGTTATTTTGATAAACAAAACATGCAGAATTTTGCATAATTCAGACCTTTTGAATTTTGTATGCAGAATTCTAGCTGGAGTAATACTTTGCTACATTCATGAGTGGCTTGCTCTTTTTCAGCTTTAGTTGAAATTATGGAATGGTATATATTTTTTGAGCATTTTGTATGTAATCCATATTCTCACAAGACGTTTGCATAGCATTTTGCTTTTTATTTGTATTTGTAAAATACAGTATATTTTAGAACATTATCAAGACACTATCCACCTACAAGATCCCTTTGTAATTCCACTAAAGAGAGATCAAGTTATTCAAAAACCTGTGCAGACTGAACAGAGATGTTAATATATGAATGATAAAGAACTATTTTTCACAAGAAGAATAAATTGAGGGCACTATATTAGCAACATCAGGGGAATGGAATTAAATAAAAATTAAATGAAATGCCTAGAAGCAGAGTAATGATCCAGCTGTTCATTATAGCCTACCATTTTCAATCAAAGACAAAATCTCATTAAAAGTACATCTTTGATTAGGGAACAAATTTTAACTTCATAAAAGTTGTATTAACGTGACCATAGCCAAATGAAAAGGACTGGCAGTCCACCTCCGGTGATGCATTGCCGAGAAAACCCATAGACAGCTGGGTCGCCAGGAGTCAGCACTGACTTGACAGCACTTAAAAAAAAATATAAAAAGCCAAATGACCTGTGGAAGTATAGTAGGTTACTTTATAAAATAAAAAAACAAAGCAGTGATTAAGGTTATAAGTATTGTGTTCCAAAATATTATTTAGATAGAACCAGTCTTTTCCAGTCTTTTGTCACCATAGCCATTGGAAATGTCAACACTGTTTTCTCTTTATGGCTTTCTATGACTGGCAAATGACGACGAACAAAATCACCTTTGTTCAGTTTGTTTCAGGTTGTGGTTTTCTCTCAATGAATTTGCCTTTCTTTTCTTGTAAGAAGAGTTCAGTGAGTTCTGAAAGAAGTACTCTTTAAATGAAAGTAGCATTCATATTCTCCAGATATTTATTTAAAAAATATTTCATTGCGAGAGTGACACTTTTGCCCTGAGAAGATATTAATAAGTGAGTTCAGAAGATGCAGGATGAGGTGGTGTTAGCTGCACCCACACTAGTTGCAACAGTGAGTCACCTATACTAATTACAATGTGCTCACCGTGCCCACTCTTCACCTCTAACCTGCTCATTCACCATACTAACGTGCAATTGGCAATTAGTGTGCAACTCTGCATGTGGTAACTTTCATAACCCCACAATAACAGTTACCGCAAGCCTTAATGCGCAGTTACTGGATGAGAAAACACATCTTAACTGCTTGGCACACTTTAGTAAAAGTGCCCCTTGGATTTAAATCTGAGATTTGTTAGCATCGTGGAATGTCCTCTAAGTTCTAGTGTTAGATTCAAAATATGTTCCTTTTAACTTCCAGCAAAATGTACAACACCATAGGTCAAATTAAAATATGTCCAAATGATAATAAAATATCTATTTATTTATTTATTTGGTTTTATACAACACTATTCATGATCAACACGGTTTACAAAATAACAACATATTACATAGAACAGTTTACATTGGAGGGTCATTTTAAAAGGTTTAGTCATGATTTGGACCATAGGCATTGGAAGGGGGGGGGGAGTCATAGGGAACCTGGCCCCACCAAAACTTCACTGCTGGGATTGGAGCATACCCTGCATTGGCACACAGGGACCCATCCCCCACAGACAGAAATAGGGGAAGGCTGGTGATCGCAGCCACATGGAATTCGGCTGTCCAAGGGGCAAAGCTTCGCTCCGCATGGAACATGGCATTCCGACACATCTGATTTGGACTTCTGAAGGCATGCACTTGAACGTCAAAATCATGGACATGTCTCCGTAGCTATTCCACAAATGGCGTTCGCAGACATCTCCAGTGCAGGGACATCCAAGTTTGTAGGTGGTGTGGCAGAGGCATGTCTGGGGAGGAGCAATGGACTTACATGTCCTCCTTTGATCTCAGAAACGGCGGAGATGTCTGTTGGCATGTCCATTGTTATACCTGTTCCAGGCACGAATAGGCATCAGGAAAGTGCTTATTTTCACCTTAAAACATTCAGAGAGCGTAAAGAAGATGGAGAATTACGTGACTAGCCTTAAATCACCAAGACCCATACTAGGTTTTGAGCCCTGGCCACTCTGCTATTAAGCCACTACTCTAACCATTATGCTATTAGAGGTCTTGGTTCTGAAATGCTCTCTTGGGGACATCTAGATATAAGAACATAAAATGTTTGATATATGTGCAGTCAGGCACGTCCATGTTTCTGAAATCATGCCCAAACTTGCATGTGCCTGCTTTTTTTTCAGATGTTCTGGCTTTGATGTCCCAGATTGCACTTGGATGATTCTTTGTGAAATGTGCCTCATTATTTGTATTAACAGGATTTTTTGTGTTTATGTGTGCACTCGCATTCTCTTTGTGTGTGTGCCTACTGTATGTCCATGTAGATGCCCATGATTGTATTTTTTCTGTGTTTCTTTGTGTTTATAGGTGCATAGGTGTTTGTGAAGGAATGTTCATTTGTGTGTTTCACGCCTGTATATATGTCTGTTTTTATCTGTTCTGTGTATTTCTAACTGTGTGGGTATCTATGTTCATGTTTTATCTGACCGTATCTGAACATGTGTATTTGTGTTTGTGTAAGAATGTGTCCTCAAATTCTGTTGTGATCCACACCCTGATGCTATCCTTGTGTACCTCTGTCTTTACATATCCGTTTCCCCCTGCTAGTGGCCATGATTGTTTCTGCCACTGCTCAGAGGTCCCCAGTACTCGCACACTCATTTGGCACTTTCTCCTACTTAGTTGAATGTGAGACTTGGTTTCGCCATCACTATTCCTTCATCTTGCCACATCTGTGGTCGTCTCTTTCTATTGCTACTTTCCAAGATGGTGACTTCATCCTATGAGTTTCACTCATTGCTGTCTTACCAAATTTCCTGCATGTGTGACCCAGAACAGTGACATTTTCTGCTCTTTCTTCAACGCGTCCCATCCCAGAAGCCCATCCAACTCTTTTCCTTTTTGCAGAGGCACCATGGCCTAGAGTCCATTTTGTGCAAATATTTTGTTTCCATGGAGAATCATAAAATTTGAACAACCTTTGGGCTCCTGGCAGGGGGCAGATCTATCATGATGTCAGGACAGGAATCTAGCCATATATATAGAGAAAAACCTGTCACGCTTTATAAAACATGAAAAAAAGTTTAACCAGTCCATATTTATATACGTAATACTATGATCTATTGGATATAGCCACTCTTTGTTGTACAAGCACAACAATAAAAACAATTCTGTACTGAATAAACAATTTGGTCACTTTCAGTATTCCAGTTTTTTATGCCTATCAGTTTCATTAGTAATTAACTGACACTGAATCTGCCTTCTTATGAAGTGGTTTAAAACAATGACATGTGCAGGATCATTTGGCATGGAGTATGCCCTTATTTGGCAGCCTGACCCCTAGAGTAGTACCACAAGACTACTGCTAGACATTGAAAGGTTCCTTTTTGAAGATGGTAATGATTAGGTAAAGACCATCAGGAATTACTCCTGACCTTGGGTGGGAAACCAAGAGGTGGAGGGATACAATTTTCAGATAATCGGAGGGTCAGAGGTGGGGTAGACTGTTCAGAGGTTGGTAGAGGGTGGAAGAGTTATTGATTTCAACACTAGTTCCTTTAAGAGGCTCAAGTGTACAGCCCCAGTAGTCCTGGGAAGGAAAATTCAAACCAGATGAAAGCTGCAGTCCTTGAGATAAAATACAAGTTGCTTTAGTAAATGACATCATAATGAGGTATTTTGCATGCATTTTCATGCTTTGCAAACTCATTAATTAACTCTGTGCTACAAAAATATGCTTTAAGGGCAAATAACATTCAGTTTTACCAGGTAGAGCGTTATTTGGCAAATGTTTGCATTATTCCTTTATGGGCTAATGCAGAAAGACTACTGCACCCTTTGTGCACAGATAATGCAACTTATACGCCAAGTTCTGACATGTCAAATGCAGAAAAGAGATTGATGCACATGTAAACAGCAAAGCAAAAGCAAGCAGACATAGTAAAGCTAAGTGTATTTAAATTATATGCAAATGAGTTACACACATTAAAATGTCATGCTAACATTGTCTGCACCCAATGCAGAGAAACACATAGAGGATTATGTAACCATCCAAAGCACCAATATCGCTACACCTGGTCTGAGGTGGCTTAAATGTCTTGCATGTGCCCCTGACAGTATTTTGATGGCATCGGGGGCTTTCCCTGATGTCTGGATCATCTGAAGTGAAGTTTGACACTTCCCACAATGCCATTCATATACTGTCAGGGCGCTGATGCCCCTAACACTGATCCCCACAGAAACCAAATCCCTGGTGGCCCAGTGGCCCCAATCCCCCCACCCACCCACCAAAAAAAATCTCTGGTGGCCCAGCGGTTCTGATCCTCCACCCATCCAATAAAAATACCCCCTAATGGCCCAGCGGACCCAAACCCCCCATCTCCTCTAGTACTGACTGGTTTGTTCTTTGGGCAGTTCATGGTATATACAGAATTCATTGCCAGCACCATAATTCAAAGGCATCAATTTTCTTCCTATCTTTTTCACTGTCCAACTTTTGCTTCCATATGGCATTATTGAAAATATCACAGCTTGAACAAGTTGAATCTTTGTATGGAGAGAGACATCTCTGTTCTTCAGAATCTTGTCTAGGTCCTTCATAATCATTCTGCCAAAAGTAATGCATCTTCTGATTTCTTGACTGTTTGTCGTTTCTTTAATAGTTGATCCAAGTAGGTTAAATTTGTCCACTATTTCAATTTCTTCACCACCAATGATGAACTTATTGATTTTGCCAGTTGTCAGGATCTTTGTCTTCTTAACATTAAGGTGCAGGCCCAGTTTAGGACTGTTTTTTTTTATCTTGAGAAGCAAATGTTTCAGATCGTCTTCACTTTCAGCCTGTGATGTGGTACCATCAGCATAGCAAAGGTTGTTGATGAGTCTTCCACCAATCTTCACACCTCGGTGTCTTCATGCAGTCCTTCTTCTCTGATGATTTGTTCTGCATATAAATTAAATAGGGAGACAGTATGCAGTCTTGTCATACACCTTTGCTGATTTTAAACCATTCTGTTTTTCTTTGGTCCGTTTGAACGGTTTCTTCTTGATCGATGTGAAGGTTATACAAGAGAATTATTAGGTGTTCAGGTATACCCATGCTTCTTATTGTGGCCCAGAGTTTCTCATGGTTTACACAGGCAAAAGCCTTGCTGTAGTTGATAAAACACATATAGATATCCTTTTGGTATTCTTTTGTCTTTCCTGGCAGCTTTCATTCCAGGTATGGCTGTAGTATGCTGAATATTCTTGAGTGTAATCTTGCTGGCATGTCGGATCAGAGCGATTGTGCGATAATTTCCACAGTCATTTGGATCACCCTTCTTCAGTATCGGTATAAACACAGATCTTGTCCAGTCAGTTGGCCATTATGTTAACTTCCAAATTGCCTGGTAGAGCCTTGCAAGTATAGTAACAGCTGCATCCAATTGGGAATGTCATCGATGCCCAGTGCTTTGTTCTTTGATAAGGCTTTGACTTCTTCTTTGATCACCAATGATTCCTGATCATTTGGAACAGGTCGAGACAGCTGTTAGTCCACTTCATCTTTATGGTATAATGACTCTGTATATTCTTTTTACCTTTTCTTGATCTTCTCAGCATCATTCATCGTGGATTCTTGAGCATCTTGTAGCATTCCAATTTGAGGCTGGGACTCTTTCTTTAACTCTTGTAACTAGGAAAGCCGATCATCTTCTTCTTCCTCTAATAGTTTCTGATTCTATTTCCTTGCATGTGTCATTGTAACACTTCTCCTTGTCTTGTCTTGCTGCAAGTTGGAAATCTCTGTTGAGTTCTGCGATTGCTTCTTTCTCCTCTGGCTTTAGCTTCTCTGGGCAATTTTCAGAGTTTCTTCAGTCTTCCATTTTGACTCTTTTTGCTTTATCACCTTTTGTAGAAACTTCTCACTTTCTTCCAACGTAATCTTCTTGATGTCATCCCATAACTCTTCAGGAACTCTGTTATTTCTATCGAAAGCAGCAAATCAATTTTGGGCAGTCTTTAAATTCTGGTGGTATATCCTCAAGATCATATTTTGCTGCATTCATGAGTGGCTTGCTCTTTTTCAACTTTAGCTTGAGTTTTCATACTAGCAGTTGGTAATCTGTACCACAGACAGCTCCAAATTTTGTCTTTATTGATGTTGTTGACTTCCACAGATGTAGCAAATTTGATTTTTGTACAATCCATTGGGTGTAGTCAATGTGTACAGTCACTGCTCGTGTGCCTGGAAGAAGGTTTTTGAGATGAATAGATCATTGGTCTTAAAGAATTCTATCAGTCTTGCTCCAGCTTCATTTTGTGACTATCCATTGGGTTTTCGTGGCAAGATATGGAAGTAGATTGCCAGGCCTTTCTTCCACACGTTATCCTAGTGTTTTTTGCATTGTCATAGAAATGTAATCCTCTGTCTCCAACACTGTCCCATTCTGCTGCTGCTGAGATGAGTCTTGTATCTTGGTCTGGCACCTCAGCTGAGACCTGTCCATCTTAGGAGACCCTGCCAGTAGTTAAGCTACCGATTAGCTTAGCTCTCAGCATCACTGATGCACACAAGCCCTCACAGCACAACAAGCTGCAAACGAAGTGAGGTCTAAATAATTAGCTCTCATGATATCATCTTTTACAGTCTCTGGATTTTTGGTCACCCCTTTTATACTTTTTATACATGTTTGTGTTTTTACCTCATTTTTTTATCTTCCTTTAGCACTGGTCCTCTTGGTTTATTTTAGTATATAATGGTCTTATTTGCATAATCATTAATATTTATTATATCTTTTTATATTCATTTATATGTTGGATTGTAACATTTGTTCCTTTTTTGGGAACCTGCCAGGTACTTGTGACTTGAATTGGCCACTGTTGGAAACAGGATACTGGGCTTGATGGACCTTGATCTGATTCAGAATGGCATATCTTACATTCTTATGGAATTTTGCTTAACGTAATCTGCTGTAACTTAGCCAACTAAGGTCCAGAGTTGGTAAGATATAGTAAAATGAACTATTTTTTATCATATGAAAATTTACCATGCCATTCACAAACCTTAGTACTGCAGGTTAGTGAAACCTATGTTAAATTAATGTTTACATTACTTCAGTCTGGAATGTAATGTGTTCCTGACTGTAGCAATATGAAGATAATGTGCCATATATTGAGCCCACTATCTTTTTATGGGCAGCCAGTGTTTAAAAAGATCCCTCCCCCCCTCCCTGTAAGGAAAGTGCAAGTGACTAGTAAGTGAAGATGCTCTTGTTGAGTCCACAGGCAATCGGCCTACCTCCTCTCAACAGTTGTTTACTTCTTCAACAGATGTGAAAACCCCTATGCTAGTGACTTTGGTTTCTAGGCTCCTGGTTATTGGGTCTGTTTCGGCAGTAGTCAGACTTATAGGAAAAATATTGATTGATTTTGTTTCTCAAAATGTTGCATTTTCTTTGGTCTTTTGTCAAGTTAGAAGAACATGAGGGGGAAGACAGGCTAAGCTTGACACGTTAGAGATCTAAGTAGGAGGTCAAATAGTATCTCCAGGAGCAAGCAGGAATGTAGTCTTCACATATGGGTATCGTTGGTACCGACGGAGCCTGCGTGGGAACGCTCCCCAGCGTCCAATAGGAAAGCTTTTGAGAGCATCCCACAGTGCCTCCGTGCTGCCTTCCCGCCTTTCCAACTCTCCTTCGTCAGTTCTTCGTTTTCGCGGAGCCGACAGGACATATCCCTGTCACCGCAGAAAAACTATTCTTCTTATTTTGTTTTTTTGTAGTCGCGTCTGCCTTAACGCGACGCCTACCAGTACCGCCGGTTCTCTTTTCTTTCTTTTTCAAAAAAAAATAGTTTCTAAAATCTTTTCTTTAGGAGCCTTTCCCCTTTCGGAGTTAGGCGCCATTTTGGGCACTAGGCCCATTTTTCCTCAGACATGGAAAAACCAGCTAGTGGTTTTAAAAAATGTTCTAAATGTGGCGGTACCATATCCGTCACTGACACCCGTGAATGGTGTCTTAAATGTTTAGGTCCTGACCATTCTCCATCGGAGTGTCTCTCCTGCAGAAAGATGACCAAAAGGGGCCTGCAGAATAGAGCTGCAAAACTCGGTACCCTTTTTGCCGTTGACACGATGTCTGTTGTATCAACGTCTTCCATGGCTTCGTCTTCCTCCCATGGATCTCAGGTAACTAAACTCAAGTCTTTTAAGACTGGCCGGTCCTCAAAGGGTAGATCTCCTTCCAAGCATCGAGATGCCATTGGCGTTGCCCTCGAGGAAAGTTCACCGGCAAAACAGTCCCGGCAGGAGACCTCAGTCTCCAAAGCATTGATGGGACTCCAGAATGTTCCAGAGGCTTCAACCTCTGCAGAACTCTTGGTGCCATGCTCTGGGGTCATAGCTGCTTCAACCGGTACCGACACTCAGGCATCAGCAAGAGCGGTGGATCAGAGATTCCTCGCTATCGAACGCAATCTAGCGGCTCTCTTAGCAGCTATGGTACCGCTAAGACCGCTACAGACTGTTCCACAGGTATCGGTACTGACATCGATACCGATGCCGGTACCGAGTGCACCTGCCTCGGCAGTTATGCTTCCACCCATGCCGAGCCTCGAGTCTATCTCAGGCATCGAAGGGCCGGTACCAAGACACCCCGATACCGACTTCAATCGGTAGAGGTACCGAGCATTGCATGAACACCGGTCACCGAGATACTTTGAATCTTCCGATTCCGATGATTCTGATGACTCTGTTGGTACCAGAGCAAACCTTCCGGAGGATCCATCTCCTTCTTCTCAACACAGAATGTCTCCTCCAGAAGACATGTCCTTCCAGGATTTCATATATGATGTAGCTCAAGGTATTGCAATCACGGTGACTCCTGAGAAGGAACACAGGGCAGAAGAATTGGAAATTCTTCAATAACCTAAAGTTCCTAAAGAGGCAGCTACCCTGCCCATTCATAGCTTCTACTTCAATTCGGAGGTCTGACCTGAAGCAGGGGGTGGATGAGTGTACCCCCGAAACGTGGCACGTCGTAGCGACATGACCTACTGAATCAGGCACTGAATTTTCATTGCCCGCCTGTTTTCACAGCCTAATTTCACAAAGCTAAGTACCAGCTTTTACTAACAGGAGCTGTTTTAAAATTGTCTTATAAATGACTAAAAAGGAAGGGCCGCTGTGGTAACGGGCATTGATCCTGTTTACTGTGCTGGTCAATCCGACAAAAAAAGTTTTATGTGGTTTGCTATTTGCTGGGCTTTTAAGGTACTTCTGCATTCATAGGATCTTGCAGGATCTTATGCTCAGAATGTGGGAAACCCCTTTAACGGTGTTTCCACACTCCCGACGACTCAATACTATGTATCGAGTTCCAAGCTGTCCTGGTTTTCAAAAGACTCAGTTACCACACCATTCAATGGTAGTGGAATCGGCAATGCGTAGGATTAAGAGTGCTAAGATGCATTTCTCTAATCCTCCGGGCCGGGAGTCGAGGGCTCTCAATGTCTTTGGGTGTCGATGCTTCCAATCCTCCATGTTGGCAGCCAGGATCAGCTTTTACATTCTCTATATGGGAATGTTCCTCAAGGAAGTTACAGGAGACTTAAAGCTTATGAGCTCTCTTCTTCCTGAGGACAAAAGAGGGGATTTTCTTACTCTGGTCAAACATGCCCAGGATATCTTTAAATTTGTGAACTGTGCATCCTTCGATTGCTTTGAATGTATTAGCAGAACTTCTGCTATTTCAATCGGTGCACATCGTATTGCCTGGCTCCAGGCATCAGACTTAGGGGTATGTTTAGTAAAAGCCGCACAATTGCGTGCCGCACAATAGCGCACGGAAACGCGGCACTCAAACGCTCAGAAACGCTCTTAAACGCCCCGCAAAAGTGCGCGTGGGCCCCGCACAATTGCGCGCCGCACCAACGCACCCCGCACAAGTACCCGGCCCGAAAATGTCCGATAGAGGCGTGGAAAGGCATTCTGAGGGCGGAGGAAGGCTCCCGAGGGGCGGAGAGACGGGGTCAATGGGCAGGGAAGGGGAGGGGAGAGGATCCCCGCACATGATCGGGGCCGAATTCACAGGTTAAAAATAGCGCGAGTGAAACACGCACGGTAGAGGGCATTTAAAGGGAAGAGAAACCATTTCGCGTCAGCAATGTACAGGGAAACCGGGGAAACCTGCAAAACGTGAGCAGTGTGATACATGTGCACAGAACAAAAGTGCAAATAAAGATAGAAAAAGACCCAAACAAAAATATTAAAAATAGGAAGGCAGCTGGGGAACCCCGATAATAATGGGCAAACATAAGAAACACACCCAGGAAAGCTCAAAGAAAATGAAATGAAGGTTGGAAGGGGCTACGGAGGGGAGACCCTTCCAAAAACCATTTCCTTTTTTCTGAGCCTTCCTGGGAGTGTTTGCTATGGTTGCCCATTAATATCACTGTTGCCCAGCTTGGTTATATGTATCCCCAGTTGTTCGTGGTCGGTTGAGGGGTGTATTTGCACTTATGTCACCAGACATGGTGACGGAGCCCACAGTACAAATGTTTCTGACTCTGTTGGTCAGGTTTCCCACCCCCAGGGACTGCACTATCACTGTGGCCACAATGTGGTGCAGCGGACAGAGGCCGTACCTCTAGGACCAGAGGGTCACAGGTTCAAATCCAAGCTGGGGCTCCTGCCAACCCAATCCCCATATTTTACCCACCACTAAACAGAGATAGTACAGACACTCCTTTATTGCAGAGAACATAAGCATGGTTCACACACCCATTTTGTACCCAACACCGCACCACACACCATAACAATGGGCATTACCGACAGCCGAGTCCCCCAAATGCAGTCTTGGAGTGCCACAACGCAATCAGGTCATATGCTTTTCCAAGATACGGACATGCCAGCATGTTGGCGGTAGGGTACAGGTGGTGGAGGGGCAGTGGCTGCTAGCCACAGAAGACAGTGGCCGAGCCATGTGCAGGCTGGCACGTCCACTGCAACATAGGCCCTGTCGGATGTACAGTCATGGACTTCCCAGGGAATTCAGCTAATCTGTGGCAACACAGTGGTGCAGTGCACACAGACAGTGTGTGCAGGAACAAAAGGTCACAGGTTCAAAGCCCAGCTGGGGCTACTACCAATCCTGTCCACATATTTACCCCACAACTAAACCATGTTAGTAAGGGCAATCCTTTATTGCTGGGGACATACGCATTGGTCATACGCCATCTTTTACACCACCAAGCACAGACACCATGACCAGGGGCATTACCTAGAGCAGAGTCTCACAAATGCAGTCCTGGAGGACCACACACCATTCAGGTTCCATGCTGCCACACATACAAATAACTGTGCTGTATATCTATGCACCACCCCCATGGCATGTAGATGTAGCTCATGCATATTCATGAGGGACAGCAGGAAACCCCAACCAGTGTATTGCAAACCTGGACTGGATTTGGGAACCTCTGCCGTACAGCAGCAGCCAACAGGGGCAGACACACCCACACCCACAGGCCCCATTGGCCAATGCCTCCTGGAGAGGCAGGACATTGGGCCCTGCGTGCAGCACCCAATACCAGCACTTGCATACCTTAGCAATGTCACCCTACACCTGGGTATATGGTACACAGCTCTCAAACGTTTGCTATGAGTACTGGCAGATAGATATCCCTACGTTACGCACAGTCTGCTCTTTGAGCTCCATCATAACAATCTATCTGATGTCTGCGGTGTGTGCGTCAGGTCTGGCCCCTGACAGTGTTTACCACCCTGGGGAGTGACCCCCAACCGTACTGCATACCATACCCATGCCTGTACTGTGCCCAGGACTGGTGTGGTGGGCAAGGATTCTGAACCCCTCTATAGTAGCACAATGCTGGCATACATGTGGGAGTGTGTGTCTGTCTATACAGTGTGTGTTGGCTGCAAACACTGTCCACAGCCCACACTGCCAGCACTGTTGCCAGTTTTGGCCTGATGATGTGCATAATGAGCAGCAAGGTACCATGGGTATAGCTCAGACAGGGTGGTCTGGCCAGGATGCATCTGCACAGGGCATAGGGCACTGGCAGGGACATTGTAATGGCCGTCCACCACCTCCACAGACAGGGTGACCTCTGTATGTGCTGCTGGGCTTTCACTCCACCCTGACTGTGCAGTGACGGCAGCATGGCTAGGCACCCCCATAGTGCTTCATAGCATTTCCCTCATGTGATATATATGGGTCACCTGTTGGGGCCTAGTCACTGATGTATCTGCTTGTGTGTGTTGCCATCCCAGTTGTGGGTGCATGCATTTCCAGCGGGACTAACCAGCAGACTGTTCACAGCTGGTATGTGCCCTGCTGGAGTGCCGTGCAGTGGCTGATGGCTTGATGCAGGGGAATATCAGATGATGGTGGGGTGCATCTTAGCATATCCAGGCCTACTGTCTGTCTGATATTGTGGTCTGGGTGTGTGTGGGGCTGCTTGGACTGCCCTGTAGGGTGTCTGTTCCCCAACAGGACTGGGGTTGATGGTCCACTCTACTGCCAACATTGCAGGGGGGGGGGGGAATCTGTTGATGGGAGACCCTGTTTGCCACCCTCGGGGGGGGGGGTGTGGTGTGGTGGTTGGTGGTACATGGCCCACCTAGGGGTCCGTGGGGGTTCCCCTGACTGAGACAGACAGAGATATCCAAGGTGTTCCTGCAGAAACTACCTATCTGACAGATTACAACTGATTTGGAGCTCTGCCATGGCCTCTCTCAGCCATGGAGGGTGCTGTGGACCTGGTCCAGGGCGCCTCATCGCACACTCAGGGTGAGCAAAGTTCCCGCACAATGTGACTGTGTGTAGCTACTCTGTGCCAGTTAAACACCCGGTCAGTACCTCCTACCTGGCCAAGGTGCTGTGTGGGTGCACACGGACACGTCCCCCTACCAGGCCGGGGAGCTGTTGGGGTGCATTCCCCATCTTGTGTTCATCTGTGGACAGCTGATTTGCATGTGCAGTGCATCATGGGTATGGGTGGCCTAACCCTATCCTGGTTACCACAGCAGACTGTCTGTGTGGTGACATGCAGGCTCTCTGCAGCCAGCCAGGGGCTTGCTGGCAGCTATATAGCTGTAGCCCAATGGTTACTTCACTGCCTGTGGAGCCAGAGGTAATGGGTTCAAGCCCACAGTTGGGTTATTTGATAGGGTTGTCCAAAGCTTTTTTTAGATTTAATGTACATATGTTGCTGCCATCAAACACACCCTCAGTGTACTGTACCCATAAGGTGCCTCTGAGGGTGCTTTATAGGGTGCCTATAGGGCACCTTATGGTAGCCGTCCATAAACGGTGCACTCAACAATATCCAGAGACGCAAGATATATGGAGCCCAATAGGGGACATTCTAGGGTGCCTTGGCGGGACAGTGAACTTTAACATATGCCTTATGGCCGCCTTATGTTAACACGCTTTGTGAGTGCGTTTGCTAGTAGTGATAACTGAAATAAAAATAAATTGCCCCCTACAGCACTCATCCCCATAATATGCACTGCCTCAGTGAGCCTTCTTCATTGGGCACTGTGGGGGATTGAACCCCTGATCCCTGCACCATTGGTCAGTGTCTTAATCATTGTGCTGTGGCTCTGGTCCTGTGCTTGGGCATCAGCGCACTGCCTTATGCCGCCCAAAATTAATATGCCTCCTAAAGCACCTTTACCCATTAAAATTAATGCCTCAGCCAGCCCTTTTTGTTGCACACAATGGGGAATTGAACCCATGGCAGCTGCACCAGCTGTCAGTGTCTTAACCATTGTACTATGACTCTGTTCCTTTGTGTGTGCATATCAGGGTGCCACTTAGCCTTCCCACACACTATTTTGCACGGCGCACATTAGCGCGCCGCGCAAATGTGCGATCGCTTACTCCCGTTTTTTTTCTTTTTTCTGCCTGACCCGCCCACTCCTTATATGGCACAGGCACACTACCGCGGCCCCGCACGTTAGGAATGTTTAGTAAACATGCCCCTTAGAATAATGGGTACAAGAGAAACTGGGAAATATTCCTTGCACAGGAGAAAATCTCTTTGGCAGGACAAGGCAAATCAGCTTGAATCTGAAAATACTACCTTGAATAGACTATCTAAGTCTACAGCCAACCCAGCAAAGAAAAAGTCAGCCAAAAAACCCTTTTTCAGTAAGAAAAAGAAGTTTTACCCATCCTATACCCATCATACTCGCTGTTCAGTTCATGTTCCCCAAAAGGGGCAACAACAGAACAGACAGCAGAGGAAGCCACAAGTTCCAAGAACTCAGTTGGCTGCACAAGTTCAGCCTCCTCAGGGGCTTTGACTCCTTCCTAGAGAACTTAGTCTTTCTGCCCCGAAAGGTCCAGAACCCCTCACCATTCCAGGAAGGTTATGCCATTTTGCCAGCAGATGGCAACAAATAACATCAGAAAACTGGACTTTGTCCATTGTATGAGAGGGGTACAGATTCCACTTCCACAGCTTGCCCACCTCCTACAATCATAAAGCAGTTCAATCCTCAGGTCCCTGTCACCAATCTCTTGGGTCAGAAGGTCACATCACTTCTTGCTCAAGGAGCAATAGAAGAAGTACCCATACCCCAACAGGGTGCGGGGATTTACTCCCCCTATTTTCTCATTCCCAAGAAAACAGGGGGACACAGGCCTATTGTGGACCTCAGAGAATTAAACAAATATCTGTTCTGAGAAAAATTCAAAATGATTTCCCTCTGAACACTCTTGCCATACCTTCAGAATCAGGATTGGCTATGTTTTCTAGATCTAAAGGATGCATATACAGTCAAACCTCGGTTTTCATGATTAATCCGTTTAAAAAAAGTCTGACTAAAACCGAAATGTATGAAAACTGAAGCAATATTCCCCATAAGAAATAATGTAAATCCAATTAATCTGTTCCAGACACCCAAAAATATTCACAAAAAATACATTTTATAGAGAATAACTATATTTTTCATACAGAAAACAATGAGAAATAAATATAAATGACTAATGAAATGGATAAATGAACATTTAACATCACTTTTACCTTTATTGAAGACTCTTGTTGGTAAAAACAAGAAGGATCCACAAAAAAAAGCCTCCAGTAAAGGCACCAGCCACAGCCACCGGAAACACCATTCTCCCGCTCAGGCAACCTGGAACGCAGAGCTGAGCATGCGTTCCAGAGCCATGTGGCAATGGCTGCAGCAGCACGGGCCTCCGAAGTCTCAGCCAGGCAGAACAGCTCCTGTCACTTCTCTCATCTGCCCGATCGTCACAGGACAGCACACATACACAGATACAGCACTGTAATCTGATCTCCGACTCTCTCACCCGCCTCCGATTCCATCTCAAAAAGCAAATTGCAAGCTGGAAGAAATGCTCAGCAGCAAGTTTGGAAGACCCATCAGGACTGGCATGTTTGGAAGACCCATCAAAGTTTCGCCGTCAGCAGGGAGTCCCAGCAGGGAGTCCTCTAATTGAAAGCGTGTCGGAAGCATCAGATCAGCCACACTCTCACTCCTTGATTCTTGCTACAGTATTTTTCAAAGGATCGCTGAAAGCAAAGAGGGCTGGATCGCAAAAACAAGCTAAGTACTGTACTTTACTGAATGACCCCCTGGAACGGACCATTTTAAAATTGTACGAAAACCGAGCAGATGTACGAGAACCGGAACAAAATCTCATTGAAAAAAAGACATCGAAAACCGAAGCTTCCGAAAACTGGGGCATACGAAAACCGAGGTTTGACTGTACTCATATTCTCATCCATACAGATCACAGGAAATTCCTTCGATTCCTTTTCCAGGGAAGACACTTCCAATACAGGGTTCTTCCCTTCGGGCTGGCTTCTGCCCCAAGAGTCTTCACAAAGTGCATGGCAGTAATAGCAGCATTCCTGAGAACTCTGGGAATATTTGTCTTCCCCTACTTAGATGACTGGCTCATTCGGGCACCAACAGCTCCAGAAGCCAGCTTCGCTCTTTCTTGCACGATGCAAATTCTTCGCACTTGGGACTGGTCATAAACCTCCCAAAATCTCAGTTCACCCCTTCTCAGTCCCTGGAGTTCATAGGGGCTCGTCTAGATACCAGACAGTCAAGGGCTTTCCTACCACAGCCCCGCTGTCTTCATATACTGCAGCTGGCATCCCAAGAGGCTATGAAAGTCTTCCTGACTGCTCGGGAAATGCTTCAGCTTCTGGGGCATATGGCATCCACTGTCCATGTGGTTCCCTATGCTTGCCTTCACATGCGAGCAACCTAGTGGATCCTCTCCTCTCAGTGAACACAGGCCTCGGGTCGCCTGTCGGACAAAATCAGAAACTCCACACGTCTCATTTTGTCCCTTCAATGGTGACAATCTCTGGAAAACCTTCTAGTAGGCTCTCCTTTTCAGCAGCCTCTTTTCCAGGCCACTCTAACAATGGATGCATCCAAGTTGGGTTGGGGAGCTCACTTGCACGATCTCTCTACTCAGGGTCTCTGGACCTCACAGGAGGCTTGTCTTCACATAAACCTCCTAGAGCCATCTACCATGCTCTTCGAGTATTCCAGGCCCAGCTCAGCTACAAGACAGTCCTGGTTCAAACCGACAATCAAGTAGCCATGTTCTATGTGAACAAGCAGGACGGAATGGGCTCTCTGTCGTTATGCAACAAAGCTTTGCGACTATGGGCCCTTGCCAGAGAGCTTCAAATCCACCTCCTAGTGGTATATCTTCTGGGCATTCAAAACCTTTGGGCAGACAAACTCAGTCGAATACTGCTGTCACAGAAATGGTCTCTTCACTCAGACCAGATTGCTCGAGTGTTTCGAATCTGGGGAACCCCAGATATAGACCTCTTTGCAAGTCCACAGAATGCCAAACTTCCCCGGTTCTGTTCCAGAATTCCAGCTCAAAACTGTCAGGCAAGAGATGCTTTCCTCCTCCACTAGGGGCAGGACTTTCTCTATGCCTTCCCACCCATTCCCCTCATTCCCAAAACACTATTCAAGCTTCAGAGAGACAGAGGACATATGATTCTCATAGCTCCACATTGGCCACGGCAAACGTGGTATCCTCTGCTTCTACGTCTCTCTCAAGCCATGCCACTAGAGTTGGGATACGCTCCAGATCTTCTTTCCCAGAACGGGACGCTATTGCACCCGAATCCCCAGTCCCTACATCTCAGGGCCTGGTTGCTGAAAGCCTAGAGCTTCCAGATATCAACCTTTCTCAACAGGTAAAGGATATCCTCGTAGCCTCCAGAAAACCCTCCACAAGGCGATCATACGCCTTCAAGTGGAAAAGGTTCTCTGTATGGTGTTCTCAAAGGGGGCTTCACCCTCTTTCACTGCCTCTGGAATCGCTACTGGAGTATCTCCTCCATTTATCAAATTCTGGTTTTAAAACCAATTCAGTAAGGGTCCATCTTAGTGTTGTTGCAGCTTTTTGCAAGCCTTTGGATGGACAACCTATTTCCTCTCATCCACTTGTAGCAAGATTTATGAGATGTCTACTCTTAACAAAACCTTCCATTAAGCCGCCACCGGTGGCATGGGATCTCAGTCTTCTTCTCGGGCAGCTTATCAAACTGCCCTTTGAGCCCTTAGCCACTACGGACCTGAAGTTTCTTTCCTGGAAAGTCATCATGTGGAGCTTATATCTCACCACAGCCTTGACGTACTAATGATAACCGAAACATGGCTATCTTCTTGTGATAATGTCATCCTCAACCAGATGACACCCCCAGGCTACTCATTCTTCGCTTGCCACAGAACCAATCAAAGGGGAGGTGGCACTCTTATTATTGCCAGATCCTCACTCCAATTCAGATTAAGTAATACCACAAGTACCTCCCACCTAGACACACTCTCCATAACAAATGACACCTGTACCATCAACCTGTTATACCGAGCTCCCACTCCAGATCCAGATGACCTCCCCACCATAATCAACATTGCTGGTAACCCCCCCAACCCACGCACCTTAAACTGGTTAGTAGGGGACTTCAATCTCCCATCCCTACAAGACTCTCACTCTTCAGCATTCCTCGAAGCAATGAACCAACTGGGCTACAATCAAATTATTGATACTCCCACCCACAACAAAGGAAATACACTTGACCTGATTTTTGCACCCCATACTGCTATCAACTCCAATGAAAACCTGCTAATCTCAATAACACCCGTCCCTTGGTCTGATCACAACCTACTTCTCTTCAACATACCCAACATCCACCCCGTCAGTATCTCTAAAAAGAAGCAAAATACTCCCAGACCCACAATGGCACGCTCCCGACCTTTTGATAAGGATGACGTTCTTGAGAAGATCTTGCCTCTCCTCTCTAATACCTCTACAGACCCTGACGAGATGGTCTCGAAATGGAACGACACTCTCAAGGATGCTGCATACCCACTATCTAACACCGAGAGACAATCAAAGTGCGAACACGCACCTTGGTACTCCCAAGATCTACAAAAGTATTTATTCCACCTCCGCAAACTTGAAAGACAGTGGCGCGCCGTTCACGGACACCTGAAGCTCTCTGCACATACTCTGCACTTTTACAATCTCACAGGCAGATGACAATGGAAAAGAGAAAACAACACCACTCTGAAACTCTGAAACGTTCCATGAATAAGCCCCATTGTTAAAACCCTCACAGGCGACCCTACCCTTTCCCAAGACCAAATGCCCCATCCACAAACCTACTCGAATTACCTTCAATCCAAAATAATCCAAACCAACATTAACACCTCTCCCACACCCCCCATCCCCGCAGACTCTATCACGCAATCAACTGTACTATCACAATTCCATGAAGTCTCCAGCAAACAAATCGAAGAAATCATCTCTTCTATTAACCTTACCACAGCACCCAATGACCCTTGTCCCTCCAGCTGGATTAAAGAGCTGAGATCTATCCTCAGCCCAACCATAAGTAGGATCCTCAACCAATCCTTTGCAACAGGCTCCTTCCCACAAAGCCTCAAAGTCGCATCAATCCGCCCACTGCTAAAAAACTGCAAACTTGACCCATCCAAAGTCGAGTCATTTAGACCCATTGCAAGCATCCCTCTTCTGGCAAAAATTATAGAAAAAGTAGTTCAACTACAAATTCAACACCACATCGACTCCGAAGCACCACTAGACCCTTCACAACACGGATTCAGAGAAGCTCATGGTATAGAAACCATCCTCACTACCCTATTCAACAACTTAATCATGGGAATTAACGATTCACACCAAGGATTCATCCTAATATTCATGGACATTGCAGCCGCATTCGACTCTGTGAACCACGAGACACTCCTATTCCGCCTCAGAGACAAAGGTATACAAGGTTTGGCCTTAGCATGGTGCAGATCATATTTGAGCGACAGGCTACAACAGGTCAGAGTAGGCTCCAATACATCTGATCCATTCACACTCAAACAAGGAGTCCCCCAAGGTTCATCCCTCTCATCACTCATGTTTAATATTTATATGCAACCCATCTGCGACCTTATCCGTTCGTTCAACATCCAGTGCTTAGCATACGCAGATGATATCCTGATGTACACATCCTTCAAGCTTGATCAACCGGATTTCTCAGCATTAACAACATGCTTTGAAGCAGTATCTGAATGGCTCCTCACCCAAAACTTACGCATCAATCACAACAAGACTGATGTCCTATTTGTCTCACGAAATAAGAGCTTCATACCACCACCATCCATTCGAGTCAACAACTACGACCTCGCAGTCAAACCTACCATCCGGTATTTGGGCATCATCCTTGATCAAAAGCTGGATATGTCCCCGCATATCAAGAATATCACTAAATCCATCTACCACAAGATACGGTCTCTATACCACCTCCGCCCGCTACTGGACCCCCCTGATTTTCGCTCTGTATTCCAAGCACTGGTTACCCCTCACCTTGATTTTGCCAACATTATCCTCTTTGGGCTCCCGCAAGCAACACTAAACCCGCTCAGGCTAGCCATGAACTCAGCAGCAAGAATACTCACTGGAACATCTAAGTCAGACCACATAACTCCAGTACTGATGAGCCTACACTGGCTGCCTCTACACGCTAGAATCCTATATAAAGCCCTTGTCCTAACTTTTAAGGCGTCCAAAAATCAGCCCCCCACTCTGCTCACCAAGCTCATCCAACCTATACCATCCAACAGAAATAGACGCTCATCATGTTTGAACAAACTTCAAATGCCAAAAACACTCACGAAATGTTCAAGGACAACATCCAGTAGAGCCTTCTCACTTTTTGTTCCAGGAGCTTGGAATGCTCTCCCCCCAGAAATTCGTGCCATTACAAATATCATTGCGTTTAGAAAGGCTATTAAACATCATTTGTTCCTAAAATACTACCCCAATTCCACTCCCACCAGTCAATCTCAACATACTAGGCATCATCACCAAAACCCACATCCAACACAACCCTTTCTAGAAAATGGTTAGCTCAACACTCCTTTTACTTATCCGCTCTACACATTACAATGCCAACCTTGTCCCTTGTATGATATTTAAATTTAATTACTTGTATGATCCTTAAATTTAATTACATAGCTCTGTACATAGTTCATCCCCTTGTTCTTCCAAGTTGTACTCCCTGTTAATTGTAAACTCAATGTATCCTGTTATATTGTTGTACATTTTGTTTAAATGTAAACCACACTGATTATAATAGCGCGGTATATAAAAAATGCAAATAAATAAATAAATAAATCATCCTAGTTGCTCTCACTTCTGCAAGACACATCAGTGAGTTGCAGGCCTTAGTGGTTGATCCTCCTTCTACAAGATTTCACCATGATAAGGTAGTTCTTAGGACTCATCCTCACTTCATGCCGAAGGTGGTTTCGCCTTTTCATTTAAACCAATTGGTTTACCTTCCTGTATTCTTTCCTAGGCCTCATGCCTGTAGTGCAGAAAGGAAACTTCTTACCTTGGATTGTAAAAGAGCCTTAGCTTTTTACCTTCAAAGAACTAAGCAACACAGAAAATCTTCTCAGCTTTTCGTTGCTTTTGATTCTATTCATTTGGGACTTCCAGTTTCCAAAAGAACTCTCTCTAAATGGATTGTGAATTGCATATCCTTTGCATATGAGAGTAAGGGACTTTCTCTCGAAGGTCATATCAAAGCTTTCAATGTGAGAGCAATGGCAACCTCCGTGGCTAATCTTCGTTCTGTATCCATTGATGACATTTGTAGAGCAGCCACATGGGCTTCAGTACACACCTTTACAGCCCATTATTGTTTAGACAAGGACTCTTGTCAGGATGCCTCGTTTGGACAGTTGTTCTACAGCATCTCTTTCAGACTTAGTACAACTCCTTCGCACCGTCCCAGGGTTTTCGATGCAAGAGATCCATGGGAGGAAGAATGACCCATCTCACCAGAGATTCACAGCTTGCTAGGGTCATCCTCCTGGCATCTCTCAGCTGGGGAGTCCCCATATGTGAAGACTACATTCCTGCTTGTTCCTGGAGATTGCGTAGTTACTCACCTGTAACGGGTGATCTCCGGGAACAGCAGGCATTAAGTCTTCACAACCCACCCACCTCCCCTAGGAGTTGTATCTCTCTCTTTCTTTCTCGCCTTCTCTCCTTTTGTCCCAGCTATAAACTCAACTGACGAAGGAGAGTTGGAAAGGCTGTAAGGCAACACGCAGGCGCTGTGGAATGCTACCAAAAGCTTTCCTATTGGACGCTGGGGTGCTTTCCCACACAGGCTCCGTCGGTATCGACGATACCCATATGTGAGGACTTAATTCCTGATGTTCCCGGAGATCACCTGATCTCCAGGAACAAGCAGGAATGAGTCTTCACATATGGGTACATCGGTACCGACGGAGCCTGCGCGGGAATGCTCCCCAGCGTCCAGAAAGAAAGCTTTTGGGAGCATCCCACGTGCATGTGCGCTGCCTTCCCGCCCATTTACTTCCCTCTCATCAGTTTTCCGTTTTCCGCAGAGCTGGCAGGACGTATTCCTGTCACCGCAGAAAATTCTTCTTTTTATTCTTAGTTTTTTGTGGTCGCGCCTGCCTTCCCTCGACGCCGCCGGTGCTTTTCTTTCTTTTTTCTGAAGAATTTCTTCTTTTCTTAGAAATTTTTTCCTGTTCAGTGCCTGACGGTTTCTAGGCCACTAGGCCTCTATCTTTCCATTATGGAAAAGCCAGCCACTATCCTTAAGAAATGCTCAAAGTGTGGCAGTACAGATATTTTTTCAGACACTCATACTTGGTGTCTAAAATGTTTAGGTCCTGACCATTGCCCTCTGGAGTGTCTCTCCTGCTGGACCTCAAACAGAAGAAGCCTTCAGAATCGAGCACAACTCGATACCCGGCTCACATTGCACTCGATGTCACCAGCTAGAATATCTTCTTTTTCACAGGATCAGGTAACCACACCAAAGTTTGTAAAGACTAGCCAGTCCTCGAGTGGTAGATCTCCTTCTCAGCATCAAGATGGCTCCGGCCTTGCCCTCGAGGACATCTTGGCATTAAAGCCCCGGTGGGAGTCTTCGGGCTCCAAAGCATTAACGGGGCTCCAGGTTGTTCCCGGGGTTCTTACCTCGACGAACATACCTGGGCCATGCTCGGTGGTTGTGGCCGCTTCGAGCGGTACCGACACCCCGGCATCGGCTATGGTGATGGATGAAACACTCCTCACCGATGAACATTGTCTAGCGCTCTCGGCTACTGCGGTACCGCTAGTGTTGCTGCAGACTGTTCCTCGAGTATCGGTATCGGCTCCGGTATCGGTATCGACATCGACATCGGCATCGATGTCGGTACCATCCATGCTTGCTTCGACAGACTCGCTTCCTTCGATGCCGAGCCTGGAATCGATCTCTAGCATGGAGGATTCGGCACTGACCTCGGCCGGTACCGAAGGCATCGCTTTAAAGAAAATCCGATGTTTCATCCTTTCCAGTCTTCCGATCCCGATGACTGGGATGAATCCATCAGTACCAGGTCTGATTTTTCAACAAGTCTAGCCTTTACCCCTCATTTTAGAGGGTCCTCCTCAGGGGAGATTTCTTTTCAAGCTTTTCTGCTTGATATGGCAAAGTTACTTGCCATTTCTATACCTGGTAAAGAATCCCTACCGGGGGATTCAGAGACACTGCAATTCCCCTGGATTCCAAAGGAGGTGATCATGCTTCCTTTGCATCAGATCTTACAAGATCTACTATTAAGGATGTGGGAAACTCCTTTAACGGTATCTCCACATTCTAAGACACTTGACACTATGTACAAGGTGCCACCTTGTCCAGGTTTTCAAAAGACTCAACTTCCTCATCATTCTATTGTTGTAGAATCAGCAGTGAGGCATATTAAGAGTGAAAAGAAGCACTCTTCTTATCCGCCAGGTCATGAGTCTAGGACATTAGATGCCTTTGGACGTCGATGCTTCCAGGCATCCATGCTTTCAGCAAGAATTATCTCATATATTTTCTATATGGGATTATCTCTTGAAGAGGTCACAAAGACTTAAAGTTTTTGAACCCTTTTCTTCCAGAACATAAAAGAACAGACTATTCCTCATTAGTCAATCATGCTCAAAATATCTCTAGGTTCCTTAATTGTGCTTCCCTAGACTGTTTTGAGTCTATTAGCAGAACTTCTGCTATAGCCATAGGAGCACGTCGCATAGCCTGGCTCCAAGCTTCAGACTTGGACAGATGGGTTCAGGAAAGGCTGGGAAATACTCCCTGTACTGGTGAAAATCTTTTCAACAAGGAGGCTTTATTTCAAGCTAATCAGTTAAACACTGATGCTGTTGCTTTCAGAGGATTGTCAAAACTTTCCTCTATCCCAGCTAATAAAAAATCCCCTAAAAAGCTTTATTCCCATAAGGGAAAAAAGTTTTATCCATCTTCTACCCATTATACAGATGTTTCCAGAAATGGGCAACATCACACCAGGCTAAGAGAATCAAAACCTCAACAGGCTCAGCAAACCCAGCAATCACAGGGTTTCTGATATTTTATTCACTTTTTCTGTGTGAGGTTTAGAACTTTGAGCCTACTTCTTTTCAACAGAAGCATCTAAAATTCATCTCATCCATGCTGAGATATCAGTCATACATTGACTCAATCCTCGACTCTGGGCATGACTCTCTTGTTACAAGAGAAATCTATCCTTCTAGCTCTAAGACCTTTTAAGGACTCTCAGACCCCAGAGATAACAGGTTTTTCCTTTTAAACAAAAGGAGGACTAACAACAAGGTGTGCTATACCCTTCACCTTGTCGGTTTTCCTGTATGAGGATATCTCATATTTTAACTGCAAGGGGACCCTATCTCCTCAAAGACTTACCAAATTGTAAGTCTTCTCATCTCTGTATTACTTTCTATCCCTCTTAGCCCAGGCATTCAGTCTCTAAGAGTACTACTAATCAACTGGAGGGCTTATTCTCTAAGCCATAGGATTTTCTTCAATACCTACTCCAGTAAGTACTTCCATACAGAGTTTTCTCCCCCTTTGCGGTTCATCTTCTTCTCAGATATTCTTTGTTAAGGCAGCTTTTTGGACAGAAATTGGGTATCGCTACTCCAAATTATGTCTGTCGGTCCTCTCCAATCTATAGGACCTAACTTTTTATGCTGCCTTAATAACAGATAATTCCAAAAGAGCTCCAGAACTCATTTGGACTATTTATTGTTGCAGGCATCAGGCCTGTCTACTATTCTTAGCCACCTTCAATTCTCTTTGGCTCCAACAGAATAGATTAGGTTGCACACTGGCAATTCAGCAGCCAGATCTAAGCAACCTACAACATGCTCTCTGCAATTCTATAACAAAGCTCTGCTACTGTGGGCCTTTGCCAGAGAGCCTCAGAGCTACTCCTAATAGATAGGGGCCAGAGAGTTAAGAAGGGTTTCAGTTGGTAGACTCTGCCAGTCATGCTCCTACATGACTGTTTTTTTCTTACTCTTACCATATTCCTTAAAGTTTCCTTTTAAGGAAAGGTAACCAGGGTTTAGACCACGTGAAAGCGTAGAAAATTGCACAATTCCCTGGTTTGTTCCACATCTCACTGGAACTTCCACAACAGGGATGCATTTTTTTCACTGCAGTTGGTCCTTATTCTCTACTTTCCTTCTAATTTCCTATACTTCATGGTAGCTTATGTTGAACAAGAGAACGCATGATACTCATATTGCACTCATATAGAGGCAAACATGGTATCCCCTTATATTGCGTCTTTTTGTCCAGCTACTATTTGAAATTATAGAAGGATCCAGACTTGCTGTTTTAAGACTAAGGATCTCCTCTGCACTCATTCATGTACGTCTCGAATCCTGGTTATTTCAGAGACTGGATCTTTTCAAGAAGTCTAGTCCTATCCCTGTAAGTGAAGAACATAATACCAGTTTCCACGAAACGTTCTCTATAGTTCTTCTATATTTAACCAGACAGAGATTCTCCAACAATATTCTCAAGTAGGTCTTAATCCTTCTTGTTATTGCGTCAATCTCTATACAACATCTGACTTTGAAAGATTTGTTTACTGTCCATATTAATGCTGCCCCAGCATACCATAAAACTCAATGGACAACCAATTTCTATGGTAAATTATGAAATACCTTCTTTTACCGTTACCTTTTAGGTTACGTCACATCTGAAGCTCTACATGTAAGGTCATCATCATAAGTGACATCACTTACGAAAGACTTTTACTGATCTTCAAGAAATTGGAGGCTCAACGCCTAGTACAAATCTCTGTCTTTCATTGGAATAAAGGGGATCTTAAAGACCTACCCCCTTTTTTATGCAAAGGGTATTTCTGCCTTTTCATCCAAGCCAGTCAGATTATCTCCACTCTTTCCTAGGACCTTATTCTGCTCCAAGGACAAGGAGTTCAATTTTTTGGACTTTACAGAAGCTTTAGCTATTTCTCAAAAGTCCAACCTCTTGAGCTCCCCCAGTACTTTCTTCTGGGGTTAGTTCTGGCCATGAGGGCTTCTCATCTCTTCCTGTATTGCAAAATTTATTATTTTTCCCTCTACTTCACATTGAGGGAATTTCTTTGAGGATAATGTACTGGCTCTCAACCACAGACCCATATTACCCTCAAGTATTTTTGCAATATTTTTGAGTGAGATCCACATTAGAAAATTGGGACGCAATATTTTTCTAATATTTATGATTTACACAAGGACTCCCCTCTGGATACCTTGTTTAGTCTAGCTGTTCCACAGCACCTCTTTTTTCTTTTCTAGTTCAACTCCTACCCTCCATCCCTTGGATGCCTGAGGGTTTGAGGGATAAGCATCGCCCATCTTTAGATTTGCAACATGCTGGGGCCTCCTCCAGGCATCTTAGCTTGTGAGTCCCCATATGTGAAGACTCATTCCTGCTTGTTCCTGGAGATAGCACAGTTACTTACCTGTAACAGGTGATCTCTGGGAACAGCAGGAATAAGTCTTCACAACCCACCCACCTCCCCTAGGAGTTGTTCTCTCTCTCTCTCTCTCTCTCTTTTATCTCTCTAATTTGTCTACTTCCCTCCTTCGATCTCAGCTACAAACCCAACTGATGAGAGGGAAGTAAATGGGCGGGAAGGCAGCGCGCATGCGCTTGGGATGCTCCCAAAAGCTTTCTTTGTGGACGCTGGGGAGCGTTCCCGCGCAGGCTCCGTCGGTACCGACGTACCCATATGTGAAGACTTATTCCTGCTGTTCCCAGAGATCACCTGTTACAGGTAAGTAACTGTGCTTTACAGGTGAGTAACTATGCTTTCTCTTCTCATATTAAGGATAGTTTGCTGGTACACAATAAGTTGGAGATCTTGGAAAATGCTGTGAGGAGCAAGACCCTGAGGATTTTGAATTTGCCCAAGAAGTGTTTACTATCACCGGGAGATCTATGGAAAATATTTTTAGGAGGTGGTTTTGAAAATCTTGAATCCAGATTCCACTGCTGTTTTCAAGGACGTATTAAGTTCCACAGAGTAAAGTGGGTTACAGAGAAAGTAGAAGGAGACTTGGATACTATAGTAGCAACAGACTGGGCTTATCAACCTTTGTAGAAACATCACAAGAAGAGAGAGCCACCAGAACTACATTGGTGGTGACTCAGAGTTCTCAAATGGACAAGATACATTGGTTCCCTTTTTTGGTTTTAGTGTTCATATCTTTCTTGATGTGGCTAGGGAATCAGAAAAAAAGGAAGAGCTTTTTGCAATTGAGAAAACTGTCAATTTTGTGGGAAATATTTTTTACGTTTCCCCTGTAAGTATGTAGTAAGCTACTGAGGGAATAGATATGTTTTCTCTGAATCTTCATATTTGGAGATGTTTTACTTTGAAAATGAGGCTGAAGTGGGATTTGGGAATTAAAATATGATATTGATGGCATGTACAATTGTTTTTCTTTTCTTGATTTTTCTTTGTAATATTTTATATGGCGTAACATTTTTGCACTATTTCCCTATGATGAGGATTCAAGTTTTTGTTGATCGATTAGCTTAAGTGCTTTATACTAAATTGTCTTACCTTTCTTATGATTTATGTTGTAAAATTGAATTGAAATTATTTTAAAAAATACAGAAGTATTCCTTACCACCCAATCTCTGATCCACTTTGCAAAACGCCTCAGTACCCAGTCTCCTCACAAAACTCATTCCCGTGATCTCCTCTGAAACCACCCCCATCCAAGTAACCCTCTCCCCATACCCCTCTTCCTTGACATGTACTGGCGGTGTGCTTGGTAGATAGTAGGGGGAAAAAGTGATCTCCAGAGGTTCCTGCCCTGGCATATCCCTTCCTAAAATGGCTCCCATATTAGTCAGCTTGACCCTCCTGCTGTATTAGAGTAAGACTACTATTAGGGGGATGGGAACTGCCAGGGTAGGAGCATCCAGCAATCATTCCTTCCCCCTCCCCTCTCTCCCACACACACGCACACTACTCACCTGGAATGTCATTGGTAGGTGCTGGGACATGTTATTAAACAAATAAAGCACGTTATTCCATTACCGTGCTTAGTAACTATGGGCCTAGGTCAGGTGCTCAGTTCTCTTTCAAATATACCCCATTGTATATGTGGAATACATTTTATATTGAAATATAATTGTAGAAATTTGATTAGGGAATATAACATGTTCTTATTTTTTCCTCCAAAAGGGTTAGAATTGAAATAGGAATTTGGCCGTAAAGAAGAAACAATATGGGCTACCTGCTGATTTAGCTTGTATAGCCATAAGATGGCAGTAAAGGATAAAGAATATTCTCATGGTAGTACGTTTGCTACATAACTGTAATTAGCTCAGGGATAAATAACTCGTTTATTTTATTTAGCACTTGTTGCAAGTATCTACGCTTTAATGTTTGTTGTCTCTTCCCTCAGTAGCTATTAGAACCTACGTGAAATGTTTGCATCTTTCTAAGAGTCAACACTTCCATCTAGTCAGTATTATCTTTTTTATTTTTTATCAGTCTTTAAACTATAAAAAAGACTATTAAAACTTTCTTATACAGGGATTGCATTGTATTTGTCTATTTCTATATGATGGATATAAGTCACAATTACGCACCGTTCTTGTTCAAAATGAATGAGAACCATTCTGCCTCTCCATGAAATGCTGTCATTATCTATAGCACTACGTCTTATTATTTGCATAGCACTACAAGGCGTACACCACACTGTATATGTACAAGTAAGAGACAGTCCCTGCTAATCACATATATTTATGATCATACTAATACATTTGTTTCTTTTACCCAGTGCCTTTTTTCTCATCTCATCTATTGTATGTTTATAATGGTAACGAACAGAAGATTATTCCAGTATCAGATGGTTTGATCGGCAACTCCACCCTGCAAGCCCATCATTCATCATGTATTTCTTCTTGTGTGTTTCTTTTCATACAGCATTGATTACTTAAGATCATAACATGAGATTCAAGGGGGCATGGTTTGAGGGATAAAAAATATAGACATGTATGATACATTTTACAAGGGAAATACACATGAAAAACCAAAAATATCCATGTCAACACTACACCTGTCCTGTGGCATGCATCATTGCCAGCTTAAAGGGACTGGTGCACAGACTGATGGAACCCATTCTCCTCTTCCTCCTTATCCTCCCCCCCCCCAAGCGCCCCTGACATTAGTAATCCCTGCACCACATCAGTAATACCTGCCTGATATCCATCCATCTCCTGACAACAATGTAACTCCCACACTCCCCTGAGCTTGATACACCCCCTAACAGTTATAACCCTTGTATTCCTCTGACAAAGGAGACCTCCCCAACAAACACCTCCATCCCTCAGACCTCCTCTGGGTCTCACCCAGGATCTTCCTGGGATCTAGCGGGGTGCAGGAGCCAGTTGTTTCTGCCCATCAAGCATTGGGTTAACATCTAGGGATAGTCTTCTAGTACTACTGCTCGGTGATGAGCTTTCCTTGTGGGGATCTGCCTTTATTGGAGGGGTAAAATTATGTTAGGGAGTATGTGAAGAAATTTGGGGGTACTATCGATGACAGAGGATGCAAAGGATACTAATAATGTCAGAGGAGTGTCCACAGGAGGGAGTGTGGGGAGAGGTGCGGGGGGTACTGTTGGTGGGTGGAGGCTGCAGGGATGGAAGGATAGATGCTGTCAGGAGCAGCTATTTTCAAAAACTGCATACATAGAAATTTGGGGAGAGCAGGATGCTGCTTATTTCACCACATGCAGCTTTTTAAAATTGCTGCTCTCTTTGGATATGCCAGCAAATGCAAACATGCTCCTACGTGTCTTTGTAAATATTTTACAAAAGGCTCCATGTTTGGCAGAGCATTTTGTAAAATGCCAGGGGAATTGTGCATCTCCAGGAACAAGCAGGAATGAGTCTTCACATATGGGTACGTCGGTTCCGACGGAGCCTGCGCGGGAACGCTCCCCAGCTTCCCAAAAAGGAAAGCTTTTGGGAGCATCCCACAGCGCCTGCGCGCTGCCTTCCCGCCTTTCCTAACCGCCTCTCCTCAGTTCTTCTTTGCCGCGGAGCCAGCAGGTCGTGTTCCTGTCACTGCTGAAGAAGTTCTTTGCTTTATTTTATTTCTTTGGTCGCGCGTCTGCCTCCCCCGACTTTGGACCGGTACCGCCGGTCTTTTCTTTCTTTTCTTCTAAAAAAAAACAACATAGATTTTCCCTCACTTAATGTGTTTTTCTTCTTTTGGGCCTTAGGCCTCACAAAGAATTTTTCCTCATGGAAAAACAAGCCTCCGGGTTTAAAAAATGCACTAAGTGCAGCGGTACTATTTCTGTTACTGACACCCATGAATGGTGTCTTAAATGTTTGGGACCTGAACACTCCATTCCGGATTGTCCGTCCTGTTCTTTGATGTCTAAACGAGGTTTACAGAACCGAGCAGCCAAGCTCCATGTGCTGTTTCCCTCTGATGCAGCTTCAGTGCCATCGACGTCTTCCAGGGCTGCTTCTTCCTCCCATGGATCTCAGGTAACCAAACATAAATCCAGCCGGTCCTCGAAGGGTAGATCTCCTTCCAAGCATTGAGATGCCTCCGGGCTTGCCCTCGAGGATCCTGCACCGGCAAAACAACCCCTGCGGGAAGCTCCGGCTTCCAAAGCTCCACCTATGGGGTTACAGGTTGACATCGATGGCACGGCCTCGACCGATCACCTGTTCGAATGCTCTGGGGTACCGGCGCAACCTTCCGGTACCGAATTCCAGGCATTCATGGCGTCGATGGATCACAATGTTCTATCTTTGCAGCAGGCTATCACGGCCTTCATTCAAGCTGCGACGCCGCTGATACCACAACAAACTCCGTTGTCGGTATCGGCTCCGGTACCGACACCAGCGCCGGTACCGGTACCGACTGCATCGACATCGTCCAGGATGCTGACTGCAGCAGTTCCCTGTCCAGGGATGCTCGTCGGTACCGAACCGGTACCGACGACGCCCGATGTCGATACCGCTCGATAAGCGTACCGAGCTTTAGAAGACCACCCTGACAGGCGATATTTTGATTCCTCTGAT
Organism: Ichthyophis bannanicus; assembly: GCA_033557465.1. Taxonomy (NCBI): domain Eukaryota; kingdom Metazoa; phylum Chordata; class Amphibia; order Gymnophiona; family Ichthyophiidae; genus Ichthyophis; species Ichthyophis bannanicus. The sequence continues at coordinate 120,872,348 of CM066044.1, forward strand.
GATTCTGATACATCAGAGGAGTCTGCTGAAGTATCCATAGCCCTTCCTGAAGAGCCTTCTTCTCCAAAAAGAAGAATGTCTCCTCCAGAGTACTTATCCTTTCAAGACTTCATAAGAGAAGTGGCTACAGGACTTTCTATTTCAGTAACCTCTGAATCAGAGCCTAGAGCTAAAAAATTGGATACTTTAGGTTATTCTAAGGCTCCTAAGGAGGCAGTCACCTTGCCAATTCATGAGATTCTTTATGAGCACATGATTGACTTATGGGAGACTCCTCTCACTATCTCTCCTCATTCTCGAAGATTGGACACTATGTACCGTGTCCCTCCTTGGCCTGGTTTTCATAAAACACAGCTTCCCCACCATTCTATTGTGGTGCAGTCAGCTATGAAAAGGATAAAGAGTGCAAAAAGACACTCATCTGCCCCTCCAGGAAGAGAATGCAGGACCTTGGATGCTTTTGGTAGGAAAATCTTCCAAGCCAGTATGCTCATTGCCAGAATCAACTCCTATAGTCTTTACATGGGTATGTTTCTAAAAGAAGTTGCAGATAAGCTGCATACTTTCCTCCCTTTTCTTCCAGAGGATAAAAGGGAAGAATTCCTTCTTTGGCTCAAGCATACTCAAGACATTTCAAAGTTTTCCAACCGTGCAGCTTTTGACTCCTTTGAGGGTGCCAGCAGAGCTTCGGCCATTGCCATAGCTGCTCGCAGACTTGCTTGGCTCCAAGCTTCTGATTTAGAACCTTGGGTCCAAGATGGTTTAGGAAATCTCCCCTATACAGGTGAAAATCTGTTTGGCAAAGAGTGGCAAATAAAGGCCACTCAAATGGATGCAGAAAATTCTGCTCTGGATAGACTTTCAAAGTCAACCTCCATTCCTACCAAGAAAAAACCTTTCAAGAAGTCTTTTTTCAAAAAGGGCAGATTCCCTTCTACTTCTGGCCAGCAATCATCTACAGGTCGCTTTGCTACTAAGCGTCAGCAACCTAAACAGGCCAGGCCTAAGTCTACAGGGGCTGCTGCAACCCAGCAGTCCCAACCTCCTCAGGGTTTTTGACTTGATGCTAGAGAACTTAGCCTTTCTGGCACTAAAACAGCCAGAGCCTCTCACCATTCCAGGAAGCTCATTTTGTTCCCAGATGGGAGCAAATTACAACAGAGCAGTGGACCCTCTCCATCATAAGGGAGGGCTACAAGCTTCATTTCTCAAACCTTCCTCCTCCCACCATGGTGAGACACTTCAATTCTCCAACATCTCTTCTCGATCTTCTAGGTCAGGAGGTGGCTACCCTTCTTGCCCAGGGGGCAATCGAAGAAGTACCTCTTCTTCAACAAGGGTCAGGGTTTTACTCCCCCTATTTTCTCATCCCAAAGAAAACAGGGGGCCACAGACTCATATTAGATCTCAGAGAATTGAACAAATTTCTATGCAAGGAGAAATTCAAGATGCTTTCTCTGGGCACTCTCCTTCCATACCTTCAGAGTCAGGATTGGCTTTGTTCTCTATATCTCAAGGATGCGTACACACATGTCCTCATCCATCCTTCTCACAGAAGTTTCCTCCGTTTCCTTTTCCAAGGAAAGCATTACCAATACAGGGTACTTCCTTTCGGTCTGGCCTCTGCTCCAAGAGTGTTCACCAAATGCATGGCAGTAGTAGCTGCATTTCTACGCATTCTGGGGATTTTTGTATTCCCATACCTGGACGACTGGCTCATCCGAGCTCCATCCCAGTTAGAGGCCCAGACTGCCCTGGACTGCACAAGGCGCATTCTGCAGTATCTGGGACTTGTGGTAAATCTCCCAAAGTCCCAGCTCTCCCCTACTCAATCCCTAGAGTTCATAGGGGCCTGGCTAGATACTACCACTGTAAGGGCCTATCTTCCTCAGGCCCGTTGCCTATGCCTGGTGCAGTTAGCCTCCCAGATTCAGTCAAAGAGCCATTTAACTGCCCGGGAGATGCTGCAACTGCTAGGCCACATGGCATCCACAGTGCATGTGGTCCCCTATGCTCGCCTTCACATGAGAGCAGCTCAATGGAATTTGTCCACCCAGTGGACTCAAGCATCAGGTGCTCTGTCAGACAAAATAGCAACCTCCAGACGCCTCTTTTGGTCTCTCCAGTGGTGGAAGTCCACCCAAAATCTGTTGCTGGGGTCCCCCTTCCAACAGTTGTTACCCCAAGCAACCCTCACAAGAGATGCCTCCCAAACAGGTTGGGGAGCTCATCTGCAAGACCTCTCCACTCAAGGCACTTGGTCTGCACAGGAGACCTATCTCCATATCAACCACTTGGAGCTCTGAGCAGTTTTTCTAGCTCTCAAGGTCTTCCATACCCTGCTCAGCTACAAGACAGTCCTCATTCATATGGACAATCAAGTAGCAATGTTTTACATAAACAAGCAAGGAGGAACTGGCTCTCTGTCGCTTTGCAACGAAGCTTTAAGATTGTGGGCCTTCGCCAAAGAGAATCAAATCCATCTCCTGGCTGTATACCTTCCAGGAATCCAAAACTCTTGGGCAGACAGACTCAGTCGAGTTCTGCTTCCACACGAATGGTCCCTGCACATGGACAAAGTACTCAGAATCTTTCAAGAGTGGGGAACCCCGGACATAGACCTCTTTGCAAGTCCGTGGATTGCCAAACTTCCCCGGTTCTGTTCCAGAATTCCATGTCAGGGAGTTCAGGCCAAGGATGCCTTCCTCCTTCACTGGGGTCAAGACTTCCTGTATGCCTTTCCACCCATTCCTTTAATTCCCAAGACTCTGTTCAAGCTCCAGAGGGATCAAGGATCTATGATCCTCATAGCTCCACGCTGGCCACGTCAAGTGTGGTACCCTCTACTTCTACATCTCTCTCAAGCTCCCTCCCTAGACTTGGGAGCTGCTCCAGACCTACTGTCTCAGGAGGAGGGGACTTTGTGGCACCCAAACCCCAAGTCCCTTCACCTCAGAGCTTGGTTGCTGAAGGCCTAGACCTTCAGGATTGGAATCTTTCTCAGCAGGTGAAGGATATCCTTCATGCTTCCAGGAAACCTTCTACTAGACGTTCCTATGCTTTTAAATGGAAAAGGTTTTCCATTTGGTGTACTGAGAAGGGTCTTGACCCTCTAGCACTACCTTTGAATTCTCTATTGGAATATCTCCTGCATCTTTCCAATGCAGGCCTTAAGACGAATTCAGTAAGGGTCCATTTGAGTGCTATTGCAGCATCCATAAAGCCTATCAATGGACACCCAATTTCCTCTCATCCTCTCATTGCAAGATTCATGAGAGGCCTCACTTTAACTAAACCTCCCATTAGACCCCCTCTGGCGGCATGGGACTTAAATCTGGTTCTTGGTCAGCTTATGAAGCCACCTTTTGAACCCTTAGCCACCAACATCCTGAAATTTCTTTCCTGGAAGGTTATTTTCCTCATTGCAGTCACCTCAGCTCGCCGCATCAGTAAACTGCAGGCCTTAGTGGCTAATCCACCTTATACAAGATTCCATCATGATAAGGTAGTCCTTAGGACCAATCCACACTTTATGCCTAAAGTGGTCTCACCTTTTCATCTTAATCAAGAGGTATATTTACCTGTCTTTTTTCCAGCTCCTCATGCATCAAGTGCAGAGAGGAATCTTCATACTCTGGATTGTAAGAGGGCTCTTGCTTTTTACTTACAAAGGACACAGCAACATAGCAAGTCTTCTCAACTCTTTGTTGCTTTTGATCCCTCTCATTTGGGACTTCCAGTCTCTAAGAGAACACTGTCCAATTGGATTGCTCAGTGTATTTCTTTCGCCTACCAGAGTAAGAACCTTTCTCTGGAGAGCCATGTCACAGCTCATAATGTGAGGGCCATGGCCACCTCTATAGCTCATCTAAATTCTGTGTCCATCGACCAGATCTGTCGAGCGGCCACCTGGGCCTCGGTTCATACCTTTACAGCCCATTACTGCTTGGACAAGGACTCCCGCCGAGATGCCTTGTTTGGTCAGGCTGTTCTCAAACACCTGTTCCATTTTTAATCAACTCCTACCCTCCTTCCCAGAATGGATGCCTGAGGTCCATAGGAGGAGGTAGAGCCCTTCCCAGGGTCTCATAACCTGAAGGATCTCCCAGGCATCTCTAGCTAGGGAGTCCCCATATGTGAAGACTCATTCCTGCTTGTTCCTGGAGATAGCACAGTTACTTACCTGTAACAGGTGATCTCTGGGAACAGCAGGATAAGTCTTCACAACCCAGCCACCTCCCCTAGGAGTTGTATCTCTCTATCTGTCTTTCCTTTCCTCTCTCTCTTTGTCTCAGCTTTAAAACCGAACTGAGGAGAGGCGGGAAGGCAGCGCACAGGCGCTGTGGGATGCTCCCAAGAGCTTTCCTTTTTGGGAAGCTGGGGAGCGTTTCCCCCCGCGCAGGCTCCGTCGAACCGACGTACCCATATGTGAAGACTTATTCCTGCTGTTCCCAGAGATCACCTGTTACAGGTAAGTAACTGTGCTATATCCCTATTTGGACATCTCAATTTACATCTCAAAATGCTATGTAATATGGGCCTTCATGTTTAATCAGGCTAGTATCGTTTGCCCTTCCCCCATGAGGTAGACCATGGGGTAAAAATGATTTCTTTATTGGAATACCCAACTCAGCCAAGTTTCAGCTGGAGCGGCCTTTGTTGGGGGTCAAATTCCAAATTCAGTGATGACTGTCTCAAATGAGAACTAATTTGCTAAATACACCAGAAAATGCAGTGAGCACATGCTAATAGCTTGATGCAGATGCACCGTAATCCTAGCATATGTTTGCTGCATATTTCCTGTCCTGCCCTCCAACCAGTGTGCCCAGTAAACATATATTCTCCAAGATAGGGAATATTGTGGTTCCCCATCATTCATGGCTATCATAAAACTTGGTGGAAAAGCTAGTGTTTCCCTTCATTTTCATGTGACTGGGAAAAGGAAGGAGTGTAGAGCTATACTGAGGGGTAGTTGCTCACATTCTCTGCCTTGTAAGTTCGCCGTGGGCCCAGCAGCTGTTCCTAGCCGGGCTGAAGTCTCGCAGTATGGCTGTTATCATGAGACTTCCGCACAGCTAGGAACAGCCACCGACCCCGCAGCAAAGCAAACTTAGAAGAGCAGCACAGCACAGTAAACATGATATACTGTAAAGTAAGTTTGCACTGCTGCGGCCGCCACCGCTGTGTGGGTCCCTTTCTACCCAGACCCACCACATTGCGAGGGTGCTTGGGTGGAATTTATGCCACAGCATAACATGCTATACAGTTAGCACATGAATTAGCATGCACTGTTACAGCAGTGCAGTTGCAGTTTACCATGCTGTTGTGTTAAAGTGTGTGCTGATTCACGCCATAAAGGTTTTAGCTACCTAACCAGCTAGAAGTGGCAGTAACCAACTCTTAATAAAATAGTACTTTTTATCACACTGTACTAATATTCACCATGAGAATCACAAACTTGTTGTACCTCAGTACCGCAAGTTATTAAGTCCTGCAGTAAATTTACATTTCTTCTCTTGGTTGCAATAGTGCAGATAGTGGACCACAAATTAAACCCATGGAGCTGTGAGTAAATATCTTCTGCATCTCGTCTTCAAACCATGCATCTCTTCCCACTCTCTAATACCCCTAATTCCCTCTCCAGCACATACCAAGGCACTGCCTGGCATCTAGTTGTGGGCAAAAGAAATCCTCAGTAATTCTTGCTATATCTAGTGCTTGGCTTTAAAATGGCATGGTCAATCTCTCCTTGTATTCTTGTGGTCAAGCTGCCAAATAAGGGGGCAGTTATTAACTCACTCAGTGACTAGGGATCATATCCATGGAAAACCACATGTACTATCTTGCTAAAACCAGCAGCACGAGAAGGGTTTACATTTTTAAATGTTTTGTATAATTTCTCTTTGAGGTTCCTCCTGACAAAGGCTCAGCCGTAATGCAGCCATGTAAGGACCTTACTAAAGGGCCAGTTTTTTAATTCTTGCCTTCTTGTGACTGGGGATCCTTCCTGCCCACTCACTAAATGCTAGAGAAAGCTTCAGGAGGTGTCAGGGAGGTAATAATGGGGGTTGTGAGTGGGAGCAGATGGATGTCTGGGCTGTTGGTGTGGGATAGTGGCTGTATTTATTTTATGATGGCTCCTTTAAGAGGCTTCCTGGGAGCATCAGGCTATGCATTAATGGTCTGTTGCCCTTGGGGAGGAAAGATAGAAAGATAGTGTAGCTTGCAAGGTTAATAATGAAGTTCTTTGCATGGATGGATTGCATAGTTGGCATTTTATTAATATTTTGCTTTCATTGTGCTGCCAAAACATGCATTAAGGTCAAATAACGTATGATTTTGCCATTTAACACACATTATTTGGCCCAAACCATATGTTATTCCCTTAGCACAGATTAGTAACTACCCCTCTAGATTTCTGGATGGAAAATTTCATTGATATCTTCTGTGAAATCTTGAGTGAGTAAATTTAGGAGAGTTATTACACTGCTGGGGCTGCCTCCCTAAACAGCCAGTTAGCACTGAAAGTCAACACAGAAGTTGATAAGGCATCACTAGAACCACCTCTGTTTTGTCCAACTCATGTTGACTACTCTGTAAATTCAGGATACTAAATTTAGCCCATCGGTGGGGTTGGAGGCAGGATTTCTAAAAACAGAGGTTTAATCAGCTAATTCTTAAATTTAGCTGGTTCAAAGTTTGGAAAATCAACCCTTTTGTATTTTTTATCAGCACATACAATGAGGAAAGATTATGACAGACACGGATCACACTGTTTTGAAGAGAATAAACATATATTCCACAAAAAAATAGCCTATTAATTTAGTTGGAGAAGAATTCTGCAGATTTAGAAAACAAGCAAAAAAGCAGTGATGAAATTCTTCTTTATAAAAGTCATCTTTTTCTGTAGTTCAGAGCAATATAGCACAATGACTAAAGTGGAAGTTCTTTTCAAGAAGCTTGTTACAACTTTGCCCTCCTCAGCAAGACACAACTTCTTTACATAAAATAATGTAGGAAGGAAGAAGTCCTCAGAGCCATCTGCAGTAGCTCTCTTCTCAACGTGCAGTTTGTGATAGAAGACAGTGTGGGGTCCCGTTCATTATACCAACATCTAGAAACAAAGTACCTATCCTAATATCTAACCTGCTGTCTACATTATTTTTTCAAAGATGGTGAATGATTTTGCAAAGCAATAAAAGATTATTATACTAAGCAGAATAACAAAAAAAAAGAGAATTGGGGATACACTAAAGTGGGGAAGCAACGACAGCATATTAGTCCGAGATCAAATCTTACTTAAACTCATTATGAATATCCAGAAAAACCACATCTACTGGCAGTAAAAAAAAAAAAAAAAAAAAGCACCAGTGTTCTCCATTCCTGGTATAGACTGTCTAAGAGATTAAAGACCCACTGTGCAAATATACAGTAGTGATGTCTTCTTGTGATTTATCCATCAAATTAATTCACATGTGGGCAAACTTTGGAGACCACATAACAGTGCAGACTTCATTGAAATGATATTGCATGATTGACAGATTTTGGTTCTTGTAACAGCACAGTAGTTGAGGAGCAGTTGTTTACTTAACATAAGTAATATTTAAATAATTTGAGTCTGACTTCACAAGATTTTCTCCCACAGGCACAGAATGTAGATGTCTGAAAATACTGAGGAAGTTGTTCTTAGTTTCTAGGCATTAAGGGAGTTCTTTTGGAAGCCATCTTTGTGCTTTAGGACATCTGAAAACGGGCATAGAAATGTCCAAAGCACAGAAGCATCTCCAGAGGCATTTTAGATGCCGGGTCTGAGGACATCCCCAGCATGAGGGTGTCTAAGTCTGAACAGGTATGTGGTGGAGGAGTGGCAGAGGCATCCCCAGGAAGTCACTGCCTGATCTCAGAAACGCCTGGAGTTACATCTAAGTTTAGACCTGCTCCAGGCACAAAGAAACATTAGAAAGTGCTCATTTTGGCTGAAAACCATTCAGAGGGTGTAGAGAAGATTGCTCTGAGTACTGGAGATAATGGAGTGCTTTCTCACTGATAACAGCAGTGGGATTTGAACCTTGGTTTTTTCTCTGATCCTAACCCGCTACTCTAACCATTAGGCTATTCCTAGATATCTAGTTCTGAAGTATTATTTTGAGGATATCTATCTAGACATTTCTGCAGGCATCCATATTGGGCATGTCCTTGTTTGTGAAATCATATCTGCAGCTAAACATGCCTGGGTTTTTTTTCCCCCCAGACGTTCTGGCATAGACATCCCAGATTGCACTTGGGTGTCCTCTCTAAAATGTCTCTCCAGACATATTTAGTAAAAGTCTTCATCTTCAAAGGATGTAAACAAGTCTCTTTTTTTTTGGGGGGGGGGGGGGTGTTATATATTCACAGTGAATATTAATGAGAAATATCTATAAATGGTTCAGAAACCTGATTTATTTAAATATTTTTGTAAATCCTTTTTTACAATAAGTGGACCAGTTTGTAGCTGCCAAAGGCTACAGTTAATCAACCCTGCTTGAAATATATAAAAGCAAATTTCAGCTAGGTACATGGAGATCAGAGCTGAGATGATGAGGTCAGGATATGCACAATTTTGTCATTATTTTAGAAAAGGCTCTGCCAAATATGGAGCCTTTTGTAAAATACATATCAGGATGTAAAGGAATACATGTGTGAAAGATCATTCTCCAGAACCAAGAAGGAAGTCAGTCCTCACATATGGGTGATGTCGGAGCCGACGGAGCCCTCGTATGGAGCATTTCCCTAGATTTCAAAGAAAGCCTTTGGGAATGCAGCGCGCATGCGCAATCCCCTTCCCGCCCAAGGGTGCCATCTTGCTCGGTCTTTCTTTTTCCGCAGAGCCCAACGGACATAGTTTGTGTCACCCGGTAAAAAGTTGATTTTTCTGCAATTTTTTTTGCGTCCCTTTATTCGGTTCGACGCCATTTCCCCATCCCGCCTCGGCTCGGTACACTGGTATCAGGCCCGGAACTACTTTTTCATTTTTTGTCCTTTGTGACTAGCATTCACGCTTTTTTCTGTTATTTTCACTGGCAGCCCTGTCTTTTGACCTTGCAGGGGCCCTTTTTTCCCCCGATGGCTGCCAGCGGGTTTAAGAAGTGTGATTGGTATAAGAAACTTATGTCTTTCACGGACACACACGACTGCTGCCTCCGATGCCTCGGGCCTGACCATGACCTGCTGGTCTGTGGCCCGTGCGGCGAGATGTCATTGAAGGTGCTTCGGAGCCGTCAGCATCAACGTGAAAGAATTTTTTCGGAGTCCGCGTCCGGCCGGGCCCGGACTTCGTCAGAGGCCTCGACATCTCGGGAGTCTGACCCCGAGCGCCATCGTGGGTCTTCTGAAAAGGGGTCTCCCGCCCAGGAGCACAAAGGGAAGAAGAAGCTTATGAGGGCGGCGTCAGTGGAGGCACCTGGATCCTTGAGGGCCAGGTCACGCAGCCCTGACTGCCGTCCTGGGCTCTCAGACTTGGAGCGGCCAACCAAACTGCCTCGCCTGGAGCTGGAGTCTCTGAGTCAGGCAACATCTGTTGTCCTCATGGACTCTCCTCCTGGAGAACCGACGTCGGGCCTGACACTGTCAGGGCCTGAGTCGGGGGCTGTGAAGTCTCCTGACCTCGGTCTCAGGTTGACTGTCCTGGAGAGCAGCCTGGCTGCCTTCATGGAGCAGCAGTAGGTACTGATCGCCGGTCTGACCGGTGCATCTGCCCCGACCACCGGGACCTCGACGTCTTAGGACTTGGGGAAGAAGCCCTTTTTCCCGAGGAAGGGTGCTGCCTACAAAACCTACCCTCAGTATCAGGCCTCTCCAGCTCCCCAACAGGGCCAGCAGGCCAAAGGGCAGGGGCATGGGTCCCATAGGCAGAAAACCCCCAAGCCGCCAGCCCCAGCTCCTGCACAGCAGGGAGGAGTTTCTTGACTCACACAGCATAGCCTCTCCTCCGCCGGTAGCTCCACTCAGCACAGGAGGTTGGCTGACCCTGTACGCCTACAGGTGGCCAGCCATCACAGGGGATACCTGGGTATTGAGCATAGTCCAGAAGGGCTACATCCTCCATTTCCATAAGCTACCCCCTCCTACTATCCAGGGGAGCCTCCCTCTACACAGGGACCTCCTTCTTCAGGAGTTGGCAAGTCTTCTAAAGGAACAGGCAGTGGAACCGGTGCCAAACCACCTGGAGGGGCAAGGTTTCTACTCCAGGTACTTCCTGGTACCAAAGAGAACAGGAGGCCTCCGACCTATCCTAGACTTGCAAAATCTGAACAGGTTTCTGGAGAGGGAAAAGTTCAAGATGCTTACCCTTGGAATACTGCTTCCCTACCTCCAGCAGGGAGACTGGCTATGCTCCTTAGATCTAAAGGATGCTTACACTCACATCCTCATCCATCCAGACCACAGACAATATCTCAGATTTGTGGTGGGAGGAAACCGCTTTCAGTACAGAGTGCTTCCCTTTGGCCTGACCTCTGCCCCCAGGGTTTTCACCAAATGCCTGGCGGTGGTGGCGGCTTTTCTCAGAAATCAGGGGATTTTTGTCTTCCCCTACCTGGACGACTGGCTCATCAGGGACTAGTCACTCCAGGAGGCCCGACAGGCCACTCTTCACACTGGCTCTCTTCTTCAGCATCTGGGCTTTGTCATAAACTATGCAAAGTCCACTTTGCGCCCCTCTCAGAACCTGGAGTTTATAGGGGCCAGATTTGACACCCTTCAGGCAAGAGCTTACTTGCCCGAAGACAGAGCCCACAGGCTTATAGACTTGGCCTGCTAGTTCCAAAGCAATTCTCTTGTTTCCGCCAGGCAATACCTGTGACTCCTGGACCACATGGCCTCCACTGCACATGTGACCCCGAATGCCCATCTGCACATGCGGACGGCTCAATGGTGTCTCAGAGAGCAGTGGACACAAGCCACTGACGACCTCCGAGACAGAGTAAAGGTGTCCAGACGACTTCTAAACTCCTTACAGTGGTGGCTACAGCTGCCAAACCTTTTCAAGGGTGTACCTTTTCAGCCTCCAGCACAAACAAGGGTGCTGACGACAAATGCTTCCTTGAGAGGCTGGGGTGCACATTGCTGGGGCTCATGCACTCAAGGCCTGTGGACCCTCAGGAGGCCACACAGCAGATCAACCTTTTGGAGCTGCGAGCAATCCGCTTAGCTCTGCAAACCTTCTGTCATGCTCTCTCTCAGCAGTCTGTCCTAGTTCAGACGGACAGTCAGGTGGCAATGTTCTATGTGAACAAACAAGGGGGGGGGGGCACAGGGTCCAGGCTTCTATGTCAGGAGGCACTGGCCCTTTGCTCTTTTGCGGTCAAACAAGGCATGTTTCTCAAAGCAGTTTATCTACCTGGGCAGGAGAACGTCCTAGCAGACAAGCTAAGCCGGATTCTCCAGCCCCACGAGTGGCATTTGAGTCCATTGGTGGTCCAGCAGATCTTCCTCCGCTGGGGACTTCCAGCCATAGATCTCTTTGCAAGTCCACCAAACCGTCAGCTGCTCAGTTTTGCTCCAGACAGCCGCATCCCCTGAGGATGGCAGCAGATGCTTTTCTGATCTCTTGGTCTGCGGGCCTCCTATATGCATTTCCTCCCATGCCCCTGGTGGCCCGAACTTTGTTCAAGATCCTCCGGGACAAGGCCTTGGTAATTCTGCCCCAGATGGCTGAGGCAACCGTGGTTTCCACTTCTTCTACAGTTGGCGGTGGAAGCTACGTTCCCTCAGGGGCTGCAACATGATCTCCTGTCTCAAGAGCAGGGTTCCCTTCTGCACCCCAATCTCAGATCCCTCAATCTGATGGCCTGGCTGCTGAAAGGATAGTGCTAGCTCCCTTACTTCTACCTAGGGAGGTTGAGGAAGTGGTCTTGGCCTCTAGGAGGCAGTCCACCAGAAAGTCCTATGCCCTCAAGTGGCGTAGGTTTACAGTATTGTGTGCTCAGCGCAATGAAGATCCTTTCTCTTGCCTTGTGCCAGTAGAACTACAGTTTCTACTTCACCTTTCAGACCTAGGCCTTAAGTCTAACTCTGTTCGGGTCCACATCAGTGGTGGACCCGAACAGTCGGTGGAAGGACAGTCTGTCAGTTCACCCCTTGGTGTCCAGATTTCTGAGAGGTCTGCTTCTACTCAAGCCTCTGGTTCATCCACCGACTGAGTGGGATTTGAACGTGGTATTGTAGAACTTACTCGCCCACCGTTTGAGCCGATGGCTACTTGCCATTTGCACTTCCTCTCTTGGAAAGCACTTTTCCTGGTGGCTCTTACCTCGGCCAGACGTGTGAGTGAACTACAAGCTCTGGTTTCTGATAGACCATACACGCGGTTCTATAGGAACAGGGTGGTCCTCTGGACCCAATCCCAAGTTCCTCCCAAAAGTGGTCTCCTCTTTCCACCTCAAATCAGGCGGTGGTTCTTCCGACCTTCTTTCCCAGGCCTCATGCCAGCCAGGCTGAAACAGTTTTGCATACCCTGGACTGTAAAAGGGCATTGTCTTTTTACATAGAACGTACGCGGGAGCATCGAAGGGCTACTCAGCTCTTCGTCTCATTTGACCCTAATAGGATAGGGTTACCTATCTCCAAGCATACGTTGTCGCCTGGGTGTACAGGGCTGCCGACCTCCCCTTGCAGGGTCGGGTAACGGCCCACCATGTCAAGGTGAAGGCCACGTCAGTAACTCATCTCCACTCTGTTCTGTTGGCAGACATCTGCCAGGCCGCCAGACTTTTGCAGCCCATTACTGCCTGGAGAGAGAGTCCCGATGGGACAGTGTTTTCGGCCAGGCGGTACTACATAATCTCTTTGAGGATTAGGCAACTCCAACCCTCCGGCCCTTGTATTGGGCTACCGTGTGGGGTGCGTTCTCAGAGAAAATTCTTATCACGGATGCTGAGGCTCTTGAGAGGGAGCCAATTTTTTCAGCTCTGGGTTCACGGTAGCCTAGAGCTGGGGAGTCCCATATGTGAGGACTGACTTCCTGCCTGGTCCTGGAGAAAGAGTAGTTAACTCACCTGTAACAGGTGTTCTCCAGGAGCAGCAGGAATCAGTCCTCATGACCCTCCTCCTCCCCTGGAGCTGAAGTCCTATCCTTCATTTTAATTTTTGCTGTCTTTTAGCTATGTCATCAGACTGAGCAAGATGGCACCCTTGGGCGGTAAGGGGACTGCGCATGCGCGCTGCATTCCCAAAGGCTTTCTTTGAAAGCTGGGGAAATGCTTCCGCATGAGGGCTCTGTCGGCGCTGACGTCACCCATATGTGAGGACTGATTCCTGCTGCTCCTGGAGAACACCTGTTACAGGTGAGTAACTACCCTTTAGAGAAAGACATGCTTGGGAAAATTGAGGCTTCTATCTTTAATTTATTTCAGTTTGGAGGGGGAAATTATGGAGGATTAAAGAAGTTAACCCCCTTAATTCCTCCTATAAGAGGGTTGGGTGAAATAAGTGCTTTTTAAAAACCTATATGTGCCAGGAAGCAGCTATAATTCCTGAGACACACTTTATCATGTCTCCCCCCCCCCCCGCCCTTAACATGTATGATTTAGCAAATGAAGGAAGCGGAAATGTGTCATCTTGTCACATGAGTGCATGCTTTTTATAAACACACAGTCCCTGACAGTTATGAACATACACATTCTAGCATACACACACCCATGCAGCCTCAGACACTCCTCAGGACACACACACACACCCCTAGCTCCCAACAGTCCCCATGACATGCACAGACCAATGTATGTAGCCCCCCATACACACACGTGTGCATGTAGCTCCCATGTTCCCCATAACACATATGTTTATACATGTATGCGTGTAGCCGCTGACCATCCCTGTGACACATAGAAAGACATACATGTGTACCCACTGACATGCGCACACACATGTATTCGGCATTGCTTCCTATGACACGCATGAATAAACTCCACAAATGCCTGATTCTTTAAATGGGGGAAACGTTGCCACTGTGTCACACTGCAGTGTGCACTTCTCAACTTGCTATAGGCAAAAGTCCAAAAGTGTTGATATGAATTATTGAAATAACAGAGTAAAACCAACCTCTTGTACAGAAACAACATTCAAAAATTTAATAAAGACATCCAAATTTGTGCTGAAGCATCTGGTTTACTTTTTATTTTTTTTTATAAAGTGCCTTCAGGTCAATGCTGAATCTATTGATACAGCAGCCCCTGGGTTTTCTTGGCAAGGTATGACCAGAAGTAGATTGCCAGGCCTTCTGAGGCAATGAAAAGTAAAGTGTCTTGCCCAAGGCCACAAGGAATGCCAGTGGGAATCGCACCCGGATTTATAGTGACTTGGTTGGCACTTTAGTCCCTTTGCTGCAATTAGCAAAGGTTACATCAAGGCTGGTGTCCTAGCTGTTTCTTGGATCTTGTTTCCTTTCCAGAAGTTTTTCTCATCTTTGACAGAATTTAGGCACACATGGAACACATTCCGAGAACTATGGTAGCAGATAGAAAAATAGAGGGACTGCTTCAAGATGGGAAAAAAAGGAAGGAATGTCAGTCTACATAAAACTGCTACAGACAAGGGAAACCTGGCAAATTGAGTAGGCCAAATGGTCTGTTGGCATCTAATGTGAGGTTGATATTCAAAATTGTCTCTGTGGTCAGCACTGAGTGCTGACTGAATAACCGGCTTTATTTAAATTTGCCAGCATGGACAATACGTAAGTATTGATCCCCCAAAATATGAAAGTTTTGGCTATGTGGCCAAAAGTTATATATGTATATAGAACATAATTTTACAAGAGGCGTGCCTATGTGACATGTCCAAAAGGATGACTAATTAAAGCTTATTGTACAAGAGCAACACTTATGTATGTTTGCTTATTATTTATTTAACTTTCTTCTATACCGCGCTCTTTAATATCAGTGCGGTTTACATAAAACATATTTGTGCAGTGTAGGCGACCTACACTGGACGTACTGTATGTACAGTTTATAAAATAGACACTCCAAACCAGCTCTAAAAACATGCAAATTTGGATGCACAAATTTAAAGTTCTCCAAAGATGGTGTACATTTATACATGTATTACAGTATATGAGTATACCCATGCATTTTATAAAATATATGCATACATCCCATCTCTACCTCCAGTCCTTCAAAGCTATTTCCCAAGAATGTCTAGTGTGGTTTTGGAAAAATTGCTTATAAAATGTCGCCCTTAAAATAGAAATGACTGGGAATGAACCAAAGTTATATGAAAAACAGCAGTATTCAGCCATTATCCACATACTGTTCTCAGGTTTTACTGCAGAAAAATAAGAATTCTTTTCTTTAATTGGGTTTGATAAATTTATAGTTCAGTAGGAATTTGGAAATATATTACGAAAAATCCAAAGAAATACAGGAAGGAAAAATTGAAGAAAGGATAAGCAAACTTGAAATTTTGCGATTGATAGGGGAGCCCATCAATAATACATATTAACAAGGAAAAATAAAGTCTTAAACTCTTATTTACAATGTCAGCATCATTCTAGAAATAACATTTCTAATTGTGTATGGATAACTTATGTTTGTAAAGTTATGCTGTTATACTCAGTTGTTAGATAAAAGTATAATCTGGTTTAAAATACTAGGGGTGTGCATTCAATGCACACATATCCACATAGCATTCCTTAATGCACCGGTTAATACACATTAAATCAGTTTAGCATGCACTAATTAGGAAACATTTGTTAAAACAAAAACATAAAAAACCCAACTTTTTCTTGCTTATTGACATCCCTAGAAAATATGTATAAAATTATTTTTTTAAGTGCCGTCAAGTCAATGCTGACTCCTGGCGACCCAGCAGCCCCTAGGTTTTCTTGGCAAGGTATGACCAGAAGTAGATTGCCAGTTTTTTTTCTTCTGAGACAGTAGAGGATAAAGTAACTTGCCCAAGGCCACAAGGAGTGCCAGTGGGAATCAATCCCTTGTCTCTTGGGTACTAGGCTGTTGCTCTAACCCCTATGCTACTCCTCCACTTGTATAAAATTATACAGATAAATTATACATATATTTTTCTGCACTTGCCACACCACTGAATAGTTCTCTTTATGTTGCTATATTTGTGTTTTTATTTTTATTTATTTTATTTTACAGTTTTTCTATACCACTTTATCCTATGGTCAAAGTGGTTTACATTGTAACAGAACATTATACATTAAACAGGGAAGTCAACTTGGAGATAACATTGAACATTTGCTTTAGTTTGGGGGTTCTAGGATATCATTGAGCAGAGGGGGTACAGGGGAGGGAATCGGAGGGGAGAGGTGTAACATGGGGGAGGTGGGGGGAGGAGGATGGAGTATGTGAATGGATGGATGGCTGAGTGAGGGTGCTGGGGAAGCAGTCTCTGAATATGTGTGTCTTTAGGGCTTTTCTAAAGATTGCTGTATCTGTTGTGGTCCATAACTTCTCAGGAATAGAGTTCCATAATTTTGAAGCATAAAGTGAAAAAGCTCTCTTTGAAGTGGTAGTGCCAGTTTTTTAACTAGCGATGTTGTGCATAGCATGTTCCATGAGCCAGTTCATCTTTTTCTGCTGTCTGGTTGGACTTGAAGGAGGGGCTGTAGGTGCGGTGCCGGATAGTTATTGAGAATCTTGAAGATTGTGAGAATAGATTTTAATTTTATGCATTCTATTATTGGTAGCCAGTAGAGGAGTTTGAGTAGGAGTTTTATGTGTTCTGTTTGCTGTGAGTTGAAGAGAGTTTGTTCTGCGGTGTTGAGTGCAAGCTGTAGGGGATGGATAGTTGCTTTTGGAAGACCTTGGAAGACCTTGCAGTCGTTGAAATGCAGGAAGATAGTTGCTTGGAGGACTGAGTGGAAGTTATGGTTGGTTAGGAGAGGTTTGAGGTGCTTGATTGTTCTGAGTTTGGAGTAGACGCTCCTTACAATGTTCCGTATGTCCGTATCCCTTCTCAACCCCCTTTCCTCTGTGAAGGTGAGGTGTTGATCCAGTGTAGCTCAGAGGTATCGTATATTTTGTTTTACTTGAATTTGCATCCCATTGATGGTTATAGAGTTAAGTGGTTTGAAAAGTTGTTGTCTCTAGTGATGTACAAGGCCTCTTTTTTCTTAAAGTTTATGGCCAAATTATGTCTTTTGAGCCATTCACTGATCATAGAAAAACATCTTGTTATGGATGTGATATCCGGGTTTGATGTATTTATGAGTACGTAGATCACTACGTCGTCTGGGTAGATGTGGTGTAGGATGTTATTAATCCTATCAGGATGGCTTCCTATTGCTTTTTGAATTGATTAAATAAAAGTGTTATGCTTTTGGTCTCTCCATGCCTCTGTCTGTTTTACTGATATCTTGGGAGAGACTAATGGGCTTGCAGATGAAAAGAACACAAAGAAAGCAGAGAAGAAGAAACAGAACTAGAGAGGCTCCCAGATGATGCAGGTCTAAGAGGAAACTGTGCTGGTGGAGCCTGGATAATCCCAAGAGATAAGGAGCTTTTGGGGCTGAAAGATAAGTTGTGCTGTCAGGATGGAGGAAATGGAAGGTGGGAGAAGGAAGGAAGCAGGAGAAAAGAGGTAAGGGAAAATAATAATGTGGAGGGAAGCTATAGATAAGGTAAAAGAAGAAAATATGGGAGGGGAAAGGTACAAACGGAAAAGACTATACTATTTCCACATTACCTACAAACACTCAGAGGAACCTAATCTTGCTATACCCATCACGTTTCCTCCTCCATATGCCCCAAACACAATCACCTCCCACACATATACTTTACTGACACAACTGACACACATTCCTCACCCCTACCCAAACCCTATTCACATATACTCTCAATCCCACTCCTAACCACTTTTCCAACCATATCCCCTTCTTCCATTCAAAGATGCCATCTTAGATACACATACCCCCACTTTCCAGCCCTGGGCACCACTTCAGCCCTACATATATCATCCGTCATACAACACTACATCTCTCACCATGCAGCTCTTCATATGCCCACCTTGCATAATACCCCCACCAACCTCACCACAGCCCCCAGTCATAACTTTCCCCACTTAGCCAACACCCAAATTCTTTCTGCTAAAATCACACAAACAGATATCCCTTCTCAACCCCCTTTCCTCTATCTCATAGAGAAAACTGAAAAGCGCCCCCACAACTAGAGCTTCCATAATACACACATTCAGGTCATAGATTTATAAAAGATGCTCTTTTAAGTTTCCATGAATTTTGCGTCACAATTTTTCAAATAGACTCCACTTGTGAAAATGAGCTTATACACAGAAAAATCATCACTGAAAACTGTCCTCCTGCATTTGTGGAAAATTATAGGTCTATATGGGAAAGGGAACTTGGATGGGGCTGTATGGCATGTGTGGTGGATTCTGTAAAGACTCAGATGGGCTAGGGATAAGGCTGTATAGTGACTATAAATGTATTTGGTCACTATCTATTGAAGCATTGTGCTTGTTTTCCTCCCTTCTCCCTGGTTGACTACACGAATCTGCACCTTTTCAGGTGGAGTTTGGGGTGCTCGGAGAGAGAGACCATGGGAGAGCTGGGAAATGGGTCCCCTACCATGGTCCAAGGCAAGGGTTAGAGATGGCTACTAGCATTCTGTACAGGAAAGTGTGGGCCAGGGCTGGTGCAATGATAGTAGATGCCCCAGGTGAGCCTCCAGTGCTATGGCCCCTGAGATTATGATGATTAAATTAATCTCAACACCACCATTCCCACAGCAATCCTGTTTAAATGCATACTTGGACATCATACATAAGTAGCAAACTTTCTATATACGTGTGTTCCCTGCAGGTAAAGACTATGCTGATGGCTCTTTTGAGTTTGTCTAGCTGTCAGGATCGATTGTTTTACTTTGACTGCTGCTGCTCTTGCTGCCCTTTAGAAGTTCCCACCTTAGCCGATTGCCTGGTCTTGCCTAATGGTCCAGGCCTCCTTGGGGTGGGCATCGAGAGGCAGGTAGGCTTGACCCATTCTCCCTTCCCTTTGGGGAATTGTTAGGGATTACGGAGTTGTTGAAGCTGGGGAAGTATTTTAAGGGCATTCAGGAGCTTCACCACCCCCCCTTTGTTTGAGTTACATTGAAAGCGAAAGGGGGAGCTAAGCGGAGTATTGCTGTATTCTAGGGCACACATGCAACACTACCATGTGCCGCTGGGGGTGGAGAATAGCAGCTCATCTTACTAAAAATCAGCGCTTCTTAACCGGTGTGCTGGGAATTTTCTGGGGTGCCGCGTAAACCTCTGCCTCAGCCTCAGTCATCATCCCCAAAGTTAGGCACAGCAGTACCTTCTCAGTCGCGGGAAATACATTTTTGAAAATAAATGCTGATCTCCAGGAACAAGCAGGAATGAGTCTTCACATATGGGTATCGTCAGTACTGACGGAGCCTGCGCGGGAACGCTCCCCAGCGTCCAGTAAGAAAGCTTTTGGGAGCATCCCACAGTGCCTGCGTGCTGCCTTCCCGCCTTTCCCAACCGCCTCTCTCCAGTTCTTCTTTTCCTCGGAGCCAGCAGGTCATGTTCCTGTCACCGCAGAAGAAGTTCTTTATTTTTTTCTTTATTTTTCTGTGTCGCATCTGCCTTCTTTGACATCAGACCGGTACCGCCGGTCTTTTCTTTTCTTTCTTCAAAAAAAAAAACTAAAAAACTTTTCTTTCTTCAACTGTGCATTTTCAGTTTGGGCCTTAGGCCTGAATATTTTTCTTCTCATGGAGAAGCCCGCTTCCGGGTTCAAAAAGTGCACAAAATGTGGCGGTACTGTTTCTGTCACCGACACCCATGATTGGTGTCTAAAATGCTTGGGTCCTGACCGTTCCATCACGGATTGTGTGTCCTGTACCATGATGTCTAAAAGAGGTCGGCAGAACCGAGCAGCCAAGCTCAGTACACTGTTTCCCCATGATGCAGCTTCGGTGGCATCAAAGTCTTCCAGGGCTGCTTCTTCCTCCCATGTATCTCAGGTAACCAAACATAAATCTAGCCGGTCCTCGAAGGGCAAATCTCCCTCTAAGCATCGAGATGCCTCTGGGCTTGTCCTCGAGGATTCCGCACCGGCAAATTTACCCCGGCGGGAAGTTCCAGCTTCCAAAGCATTGTCTATGGGGTCACAGGTTGACATCGATGGCCCGGCCTCGACCGATCACCTGTTGCCGTGTTCTGGGGTACCGGTGGCCTCCAATGGTACCGACATCCAGACTCTGGTGGCGTCGATGGATCAGAAGATTCTGTCCATGCAGCGCACCCTAACGGCGTTTATGCAGGCTTCAACGCCTCCGGTACCGCAACAATCTCCGTTGCCGGTACCGACTCCGGCACCGGCATCGTTCCCGGTGCCGGTCCGATTGCATCGACATCGGCTCCGGTGTCGACTGCAACGGTGCCCTGTCCAATGATGCCCATCGGTACTGAACCGGTACCGCTTACTCCCGATGTCGATCCCACTCGGTATGCGTATCGGGCTTTACAGCAGCATCCAGACAGGCGATACTTTGATTCCTCCGAAGACTCTGATGAGTCGGAGGCTTCTGTCGAGGCGCCGGTACTTCTTCCTCAGGAGTCTGCTTCTCCAAAACGAAGAATGTCTCCTCCAGAAGACTTGTCTTTTCAAGACTTCATTAGGGAAGTGGCTAGGGGCCTCTCCATTACAGTGGCCCCTGAGTCAGAGCCTAGAGCCAAGCAATTAGATATTTGCAATATCCTAAGGCTCCTAAAGAAGCAGCTACCTTACCTATTCATGAGATACTCTATGATCTCATGTTGGGCATGTGGGAGACTCCTCTCACCACCTCTCCTCATTCTCGTAGGTTAGACACCATGTACCGTGTCCCTCCTTGTCCTGGCTTTCATAAGACTCAGCTTCCTCACCACTCTATTGTGGTAGAGTCTGCCATGAGGAAAATAAAGAGTGCAAAGAGACACTCATCTAATCCTCCAGGACGTGAATGTAGACCCTAGATGCTTTTGGCCAAAGGGTTTTCCAAGCTAATATGCTTGCTGCCAGAATCAACTCCTATAGTCTCTATATGGGGATGTTTCTAAAAGAAGTCACAGATCATCTGCAGACTTTAGCTCCTTTTATTACAGAAGATAAAAGGCAGGAATTTCTCACTTGGCTCAAACATGCCCAAGATGTTTCCAAATTTTCCAACCGTGCAGCCTTTGACTCTTTTGAGTGTGTAAGCAGAGCCTCGGCTATTGCCATAGGTGCATGCAGAATTGCTTGGTTACAAGCCTCTGATTTGGAACTCTGGGTCCAATATGAATTGGGAAATCTTCCTTGTACAGGTGAAAACCTTTTTGGCAAGGATTGGCAAGCAAAGGCCACTCAGATGGATGCTGAGAACTCTGCTTTGGATAGACTTTCAAAGTCTACCTCTGCTCCTGTTAAGAAAAGATTGTTCAAAAAGACATATTTTTCTAAAAAGGGAAGATATTATCCTGCTTATGGTCAGCAGGCATCTTCTGCAGGTTGTTTTGCTGCAAAGCGTCAGCAACCACCTAAACAGGCCAAGTCAAAGGCTGCCAGGCCTCCCACGACCAGCAGCCTCAGCCTCCTCAGGGCCTTTGACTTGCAACTAGAGAACTTAGCCTTTCTAGCTCTGGAAGAACCAGAGCTCCTCACCATTCCAGGAAGGTTGGCTTACTTTGCTCCCAGATGGGAGCAAATCACAGCAGAGCAATGGACCCTCTCCATCATAAGGGAAGGGTACAAGCTTCATTTCTCAAGCCTTCCTCCTCACACCATGGTGAAACAGTTCAATTCTCCAACATCTCTCCTCTACCTTCTGGGTCAGGAGATTGCTACCCTTCTTGCCCAAGGGGCAATAGAAGAAGTACCTCTTCTTCAACAGGGCTCAGGGTTCTACTCCCCTTATTTTCTTATTCCAAAGAAAACAGGGGGCTACAGACCCATATTAGATCTCAGAGAATTGAACAAGTTTCTATTCAAGGAGAAATTCAAGATGATTTCTCTAGGTACTCTGCTTCCATATCTTCAGAGTCAGGATTGGCTTTGTTCTCTAGTTCTCAAGGATGCATACACCCATGTCCTCATCCATCCAACACACAGAAGGTTCCTTCGGTTCCTTTTTCAAGGAAAGCACTACCAGTACAGGGTGCTTCCTTTCGGTCTGGCCTCTGCACCAAGGGTGTTCACGAAATGCATGGCAGTGGTAGCTGCATTTCTGCGCACTCTAGGAATATTTGTATTCCCATATCTGGACGACTGGCTCATTCGAGCTCCATCCCAGTCAGAGGCCCAGATTTGTCTAACCTGCACAATGCGTGTCCTTCAGTATTTGGGACTGGTAATAAACATCCCAAAATCCAATCTCACCCCTACTCACTCTCTGGAGTTTATAGGGGCCTTGCTGGATACCACAACTGCAAGGGCCTATCTTCCTCAGGCCTGTTGCCTACGCTTGGTGCAGTTAGCTTCCCAGATTCAGTTAAAGTCCCATTTAACTGCTCGAGAGATGTTACAACTATTAGGCCACATGGCATCCACCGTGCATGTGGTTCCATATGCTTGCCTTCACATGAGGGCAGCTCAATGGACTTTGTCCACCCAATGGACTCAGGCATCAGGTTGCTTGTCAGACAAAATAGCAAACTCCAGTCGCCTTTTTTGGTCTCTCCAGTGGTGTAAGTCCTCTCCAAATCTGTTACTGGGGTCCCCTTTTCAGCAGTCTCTACCCCAAGCAACTCTTACAACAGATGCTTCTCCAATGGGTTGGGGAGCTCATCTGCAGGATCTCTCCACCCAGGGCATCTGGTCTCCACAGGAGACTTCTCTGCATATCAGTCTATTGGAACTCAGAGCAATATTCTTAGCTCACAGAGTGTTCCATACCCTGCTCAGCTACAGGACAGTTCTCATCCATACGGACAACCAAGTAGCCATGTTTTTTGTAAACAAGCAGGGAGGGACTGGCTCTCTGTCGCTTTGCAACGAAGCTTTGCAACTGTGGGCCTTCGCCAGAGAGCATCACATCCATCTTCTGGCAGTATATCTTCCAGGCGTTCAAAACTCTTGGGCGGACAGACTCAGTCGAGTTCTGCTTCCACACGAGTGGTCCCTCCACATGGACCAGGTAGCCAGGATTTTTCGAATTTGGGGAACCCCAGACATAGACCTCTTTGCAAGTCCGTGGAATGCCAAACTTCCCCGGTTCTGTTCCAGAATTCCGTGTCAGGGAGTTCAGGCCAAGGATGCCTTCCTCCTTCACTGGGGTCAAGACTTCCTGTATGCCTTTCCACCAATTCCCCTAATTCCCAAAACACTATTCAAGCTTCAGAGAGATCGAGGGACCATGATCCTCATAGCACCACATTGGCCATGCCAAGTGTGGTACCCTCTACTTCTGCATCTCTCTCAAGCTCCTTCCCTGGACTTGGGCTCTGCACCAGACCTTCTATCCCAGGAAGAAGGAACGTTGTGGCACCCAAACCCCCAGTCTCTCCATCTCGGGGCTTGGTTGCTGAGGGCCTAGACCTTCAAGATTTTCATCTCTCTCAGCAAGTCAGAGATGTTATTCATGCCTCTAGAAAGCCTTCTACTAGACGTTCCTATGCTTTCAAATGGAAAAGATTTACCATTTGGTGTTCAGGGAAGGGTCTAAACCCTTTTTGCAATATCTCTGAATTCTCTACTAGAGTATCTCCTGCATCTGTCCCATGCAGGTCTGAAAACAAGTTCAGTAAGAGTCCATTTGAGTGCTATTGCAGCGTCCCTCAAGCCTCTCAATGGACAACCTATCTCCTCTCATCCTCTTATAGCAAGATTCATGAGAGGCCTTCTTTTAACTAAACCTCCCATTAGACCACCTCCAGTGGCATGGGACTTAAACCTGGTTCTTGGCCAGCTTATGAAGCCACCCTTTGAACCTTTAGCCACCACCTCCTTGAAATTTCTTTCTTGGAAGGTTATATTTCTCATTGCAGTCACCTCAGCACGCCGCATCAGTGAGTTGCAAGCTTTGGTGGCTAATCCACCTTATACAAGGTTCCATCATGATAAGGTAATCCTCAGGACCATTCCACACTTTATGCCTAAAGTGGTCTCGCCTTTTCATCTGAACCAAGAGGTATATTAACCTGTCTTTTTTCCAAGACCTCATGCATCAAGTGCAGAGAGGAATCTTTATACCTTGGATTGTAAGAGAGCTCTCGCTTTTTACTTACAAAGAACACGGCAACATAGAAAGTCTTCTCAACTCTTTGTTGCTTTTGATCCTTCTCATTTAGGACTTCCAGTCTCTAAGAGAACACTGTCCAACTGGATTGCTCAGTGTATTTTTTTCGCCTACCAGAGTAGGAACATTTCTCTGGAGAGCCATGTCACAGCTCACAACGTGAGAGCCATGGCAGCCTCAATGGCTCATCTAAACTCTGTGTCCATCGACCAAATCTGTCGAGTGGCCACCTGGGCCTCGGTTCATACCTTCACAGCCCATTACTGTTTGGACAAGGACTCCCGCCGGGATGCCTTGTTTGGTCAGGCTGTTCTCAAACACCTGTTCCATTTCTAATCAACTCCTACCCACCTACCCTGGTTGGATGCCAGAGATCCATGGGGGGAGGTAGAGTCCTTTTCAAGGACATACAACCTGGGGTCTTCCCCTGGCATCTGCAGCTAGGGAGTCCCCATATGTGAAGACTCATTCCTGCTTGTTCCTGGAGATCGCACAGTTACTTACCTGTAACAGGTGATCTCTGGGAACAGCAGGAATAAGTCTTCACAACCCACCCACCTCCCCTAGGAGTTGTATCTCTCTATCTGTCTTTCCTTTCCTCTCTCTCTCTTTGTCTCAGCTTTAAAACTCGAACTGGAGAGAGGCGGTTGGGAAAGGCGGGAAGGCAGCGTGCAGGCGCAGTGGGATGCTCCCAAAAGCTTTCTTACTGGACGCTGGGGAGCGTTCCCGTGCAGGCTCCGTCGGTACCGACGATACCCATTTGTGAAGACTTATTCCTGCTGTTCCCAGAGATCACCTGTTACAGGTAAGTAACTGTGCTTACTCTGTAGCTGTGCTTTTTAGTTTCTCCTATTGCAAGAGACAGCCTCTCCAGAGGAATATCTCTCTCCCAAGCCTTCCCGGATGAATTGTGCCGATTGAGTTGCCTCCCCTCTGACCCCCTGCATTCATCGTCATTACCTTGCTAGTATGGGTAAATGTTTAACTGTCCTCAGGATGGGGAAACCAAATCTATAGGAGGCTGCAGTAGTTATGGTACCCTCTTTCCTCGCACCATTATCGCCACTGC
This sequence comes from Ichthyophis bannanicus, assembly GCA_033557465.1. Lineage (NCBI taxonomy): Eukaryota > Metazoa > Chordata > Amphibia > Gymnophiona > Ichthyophiidae > Ichthyophis > Ichthyophis bannanicus. The sequence goes on from CM066044.1 coordinate 120,897,632, forward strand.
CACGGTCAGGAATAACAAATGCCAAAAAACACCAGACACGCTCCCCCCCCCCCATCAGAATCATCGCCTCCACCACTGCTGCTGCTGCTGCTGCTGTAGAATTTCTGCCTAAACAGAAAGAGATCACCACAGGTAACATATATGCTGAATATGGCTGCCGAAAAGGAAAAAAAAAAAACAGAAACCATGCAGGCTGGATTTCTGTGCACTGGGGAAAAGAGTGTAGGTTTTTTAGTGTGCATTGGGGAAAAAAGTGCAGAGTACAGGATGCTTTGTGTGCACTGAGGATAAATGTGCCGGTTGGAGACAGCACCAGGAAAAAAACATGGAGACTGGGAGGAGCACTGGGTAAAAAGTGCAGGCTTGTTTTATGTGCATTGGGAAAACAAGTGCAGCCTGTCTTTATGTGCTTTGGAGGGTGGAGGGTGGGAGGAAGAGATGGGCATGCTGTCTGTGTGCATTTGTGTGGGTGATAGAAAAAGGTGTGATGACTGGGTGTTTCTGAGGCATTTAGGTGCCTACTGGCTGTGTTGGGTATATGTGAGGCAGAGAAGGACCTGCTTGCATTATCTGTGTGTGAGTGGGACAGAGAAAAGGACAGGTTGACAGAGTATGAGTGAGAGTGTGGTAGAGAGGAGGACTTGCTGGCAGTGTCTGTATTTGGGGGAGGGCCAGAGATAGGTTTGCTAGCAGTGGGAGGGAAGGAGGTGCAAAATTTGGCTCGGTGTGCCACGAAGATCAAGCAAGCTTGAAAGTGTGCCCTGAAAAAAAAAAGGTTGAGAAGCACTGGCATAAAATACCCCCTGCTCAGTGCTATCTGCCGCTTTAATGTTTAATGCATAGTAAATTACTGTGACTTAACTGCAAGGTAGATTCCATATCCCCCCCCCCCCCTCCATTCCATGCTATGCAGCCAATGTGGGGATTAGGGTTCACATTGACTGCTAGTGTGTGCTCATTCCCACATTAACTGCTTTACATACTTTAATGAAAGGGCTTTATATTCTGTGATTTATTATTAGTTATTATTTGAACACAAAAATTGAACCCAACCCCCAAATGTGTTTGAGAACATTTTTCCAAATTAAAGTGTGTTTATTTTCTTTTCAAAAATCAATCTGGAATGAGTCAAAGAATACCCTTTTGCCCTAGTTTATCACCATTAAGATATTGTGTAATCTCTAAATTTCTTACTACAAAGATAATTAGACAAAAAAAGATTAACCTCTTGACCAGTTGCTGTTCCTTCTATCAATCAATTTGTCTGTCTAGTTGTCTTTTTTTCTACATACAGATTGAGTTCAGAGGGTTCACTATAGTAAAGCAGTAATCTGTTTCTGCCTTTTTCAGTGCCAGCCTGAATTACTATACAAGTCACAGTAATACATGGTGCATAATTTAAGGCCCATGAGGATAGAATATATATTATCTGTATATGAGTGATTATAAGAACATAAGAACTACCATACTGGATCAGACCAAAGATTTCCAACAGTGGTCAATCCAGGTCATGAGTATCTAGCAGCATCCCAAAATTAGCTAGATTGCATACTATTTATTCCCAAGGATAAACAATGGCTTTCTACAGGTCTCCCTTCAGACCTTTTTTTTAAACCCAGCTATGCTAACAGCTTTTATCACATCCTCCAGCAACAAGTTCAAAAGCTTAAAGGAGTGGAGGAGTGGCCTAGTGGTTGGGGCAAGGTACTTCAGGCCGGAAGGTCGGGGGTTCAAATCCCACTAGAGGACAGCAACCTTGGGCCGGAAGGACTGGGGTTTCTAGTCCCACAGGTGCTCCTTGTGGTCTTGGGCAAGCCACTTAACTCTCCATAGCCCATGTTCCCTGTAAAATAGTTATCTCCAAGTTATAATGCCCTGTTCAATGTAAATACAGTTTGTTCAATGTAAACCGCACTGATGCAGAATAGCACGGTATATAAGAGAATGTAAATTTTATTTATTTATGTTTTTATTTTAGCTGCATTTATATCCCGCTTTTCACCGGGTCAAAGCGGTTGGGGGATACATTTAACACGAGGGGATATGAGACACATACACTAATACTTACAGGGAACATGGGCAATGGAGGGTTAATTGGCTTGCCCAAGACCACAAGGAGCACCTGTGGGACTAGAAACCCCAGTCCTTCCGGCCCAAGGTTGCTGTCCTCTAGTGGGATTTGAACCACCGACCTTCCGGCCTGTAGTACCTTGCCCCAACCACTAGGCCCCAACCACTAGGCCCTAGGAAATGAATAAATAAATAAATAAGCACTGAGGGCCTGATGTTGACTTGGGCAGGGCCATGTGCTATAGCCGAGTAGCCCTGCCCGCTGATCCCTTAACACCGGTTATTACTTCCGCAGCGAAGGAAATGAATATCCAGGGTTTGCCGCGCGGCCAAGAAGCCACCAAGCCTAACCGGGCAGCAGTGCTTTTCCATGCTGCCTGGTTAGCGCTATGCCTGTCTTTTCGGTGCAGAGCGCTAACCAGACAGCATGGAAAAGCTTGCCTCTTCCCCAGAACGCTTCCAACATGCCCCAATGCTAAGCAGATAGCATCAGGGCGCGTAGGGAACTTTGGAGGGGATTTTCGAAGTTCTTTGAAAATCCCCATTTACGGCATTTACACAGTTTACTGGGCTGTAGACTGTGTAAATGCCTTTCGAAAATGATGCCCTGAGAGAAGATATTTTCTCTTATTTAGTTTATTTTAAATTTAAATTTTGGCGTGTCCCCTGTTCTTTGTACTTTTCGGAAGAGTAAACAATTGATTCATAATTATTTCTTGCACTCCAGTCAGGATTTTATAGACCTCTATCTTATCTTTCCACAGATGTCTGTTCAAATTGAAGAACCCTAAATCATTCCATCCCCTCTATCATTTTGGTTGCCCTTCTCTGTAACTGTTTCTAATTCAGCTTTATCTTTTTTGAATTGAATTGTGGTGACCAGTCTTGCAAGTTCTTCCTGCAGTTTCTTACAATTTTCATGTATCATGTGATTTAACAACTTTAAATAATTTTGTGTCATCTGCAGATTTCATGGCTGCTGCTTGTTCCTATTTCTAGATCATTTATAAATATGTTAGAAACCATAGATCCTAGTACACATCCCTGGAGTACTCCACTATTCACCCTCATCCCTTGAGAAAATTGGCTATTTAACCCTACTCTCCATTCCCTTTTTTTAATTGGTTCCTTATGCCAATTATTTTGTCAAAGGTATTCTGAAAATAGTGATACACAATAAGGCAAATTTTTTGATGGCCAATAATTGGGCAACCAGGATCTGGAGTAAGCTCTGTAAATGTCTCTGATAGAATACTTTAAAAATGCTTCTGTCACAAGGAAGTCTGGAGTAAGTCTTTAGAGCTGGAGTCAATAAATGCACAGGGTAAAAAAAAAATTGAGGAATAGTTTTTCACAAAGATCCAGACCAGACAGACTTTGGATCAATCAGGAAACAGGAATAAAGAGTACCAAAAATACAAGAGCAGTTAAGAGCAGTCTCCCTCCTTCCCTTCCTCCCCTACTTCAGACATATAATAGCTCTTCCTGAAAGATTTCTGCCATCCAACCCAAGCACCTTTGGTTCAAGGCCAATGTGTGACAGACAAAGGGGATACAACACAATTTCAGTTTTTTTTCATGCCATTTTTGGATTAAAAGCAATAGGAAATGTCATTGATATTTCCCATGTCATTTCCTATGAATGCACATACCGACTGGCTCACCTATAGCCACATGTTTGTTTATATCTTCAATAAAATGGAACAGATTGTTGAGAGGCAATATTTCCCTTGGCAAAATCCATGTTGACTTTGTCACATTAAACCCTGTTTAGTGGCCCTGGACAAGTCATTTAACCCTCCATTGCCTCAGAAGAAAGGCCTGGCAATCTACTTCCGGTCACACTGCCAAGAAAACCCAGGAGCTTCCGGTTCGCCAGGAGTCAGCATTGATTCAATGGCACACATTGCATTTTGCATGTAGTGAAAAAGGTTGTTCTTTATAATAGTTTGTAACATTTTGTCTGGCACAGAAATCAGGGTCACTGGTCTCTAGTTTTCTGGATCACTCCTGGATCCCTTTTTAAAAAGTGGAGTTACTTTGACCACGCTCCGATCTTCATGTATAGCAGATTAAAACTAGAAAAGACTAAATTGATACTTCAGATTGGAAAATCTGGCATTTATTGAGACACAAATCCTGTACAAAAAATGATTTTTTTTCTGTTTTGTGTTTATGGGAAAATGTTTTTTGAATAAGGACTTTTATATGGCAGGCACACCAGCCGGTAATGTTTTTTGACAGTGCTTTTTTCAGCATCAGTAAAAAAGAGATTACTTTAATCCGGGGCAGTTGCTTTTCTTCATGGTTATGGAGCGAGATATGCAATGCAACAGAGTTCACCATTTTATAAAATCAACTCCAGATCTTATGAACTGTGGCACCAGACTGATTATAGTCCTAAATCATAAAATGACTGCATTGAGAAAAAAAAACCCTTTCATAAAGCTAGCTTCGTCTTTTTAAATAATGGCATAGCAAATGAAAGCTCCTTCATTCTTTTCTTCCCTTGTTTTTCCTTGGGGTAATGAAAAATGAAAAAATTTCTGCAAATGTCAAAAACATCATAAAGAATAAATCACAGGGGTTGGTTAATGAAACCTTTCTGCCTGGTGGCAAGCAACAGGGTCTCATCACAGCCACGACTGGCACTAGGATGCTTTCAGCTGTAATATCTTAAGGACTGTGTGGTGTATTCTGTCACCAGTCTCTGTTTCTTTATCATTTCATAGGCACCTGCCTGAGATAAACAAAAAAGAATCCATTGTTTTACAGATTCACACATACCTACCTACTTTTTTCTAATGTTCATAATTTTAGCGTGGATAATCTTTAAGCATGTAAAGATCCTTTTATTAGCTTAAATACACTTCCTAATACCTTTTCTAATGTCTGGCTCTACTTGTTGAATATTTTTGGAAGTATAGATGTGTTAGTCTGGAATAGCAGAAATGACGGAGGCTTTCGAGAGTGAGAGTCCACCTCATCAGGTGCTAGATGTTAGATGACAGAGTTGACTCCTATCCTTGGAAGCTCTCTCCTCAATAAATCAGTTAGTTTCTAAAATGATTAATGTGGTGAGTGAGATATTAAGCAGTACTATTTATTTTATTTATTTATTTATTTAACATCTTTTATATACCGCACTATTGTCACCAGCGCGGTTTACATGGAACAAACATATACATACAAAGAACTGTAATGCATTTTACAAGTAACAGGGTTTTTGAACTTGGGAATAACAAGGTACAACTACATAGGCTAGTTAACTATTTACAGAATATTGAAATACATTAGTCACATTTGGATATCAGTTGGGAAATGTCCTGGTCAGAAAAGTGTCTGTAATATTTTCATGTGCGAAGGTTAGATTGGGAAATAGCTTAGGAAGAGGTGGTGTTTGAGACTCTTTCTGAATTGAGTTAGGCTGTTTATATCTCTCAGTTATAGTGGTAGGGAATTCCAGTTAATAGGGGCGTGGATACTGAAGGCTCTTATGGTTGTTTCCTTATTTTATCTAACTGTTTGTTTCGGGATTATTAATGTATTCATTGCAATTGACCTTCTGGATCTATTAGGGGTCTGTGAGTGTACAAGGTTGGTAATGGTTGATGGTGCTTGGTTGTTTATGGCTTTGAATGTAGTGATCAGTATCTTGTAGTGGATTCTTGCGTTGGTTGGTAGCCAGTGGAGTCTTTTTAGAACTGGGGTTATGTGATCTGTCTTTGATATTCCTTCAAGTACTCTGGCAGCAGAGTTCATCGCTAGTTGGAGAGGATTTAATGTTGCTTGAGGGAGTCCGTATAGAATTGCATTTGCAAAGTCAATGTGAGGCATTATCAGGGCTTGGTAGACGGTTCTGAAATCTGAGGGTTCCAGTAGAGGTCGCAGGTGGCGTAATGTACGTATCTTGTGATATATTAGTTTTGTTATGTTTTTTATGTGGGCTTTCATATTGAGGCGCTGGTCAAGGGTTATACCTAGGTAGCGTAGTGTAGGTTTTACTGTTAATTCCTTGTCCTTTATCTTCACGGAGGTAGGAGGTGTGAAGTTTTGGTTTCTTGTTATAAACATCACATCAGTCTTGCTGTGGTTGATTCTTAGATTTTGGGAGATGAGCCAATCTAGTGCCAATCTAGTGCGTCTAGTGCCGCTGAATACTCCCCCCCCCCCCCCGTGCCACCACTGAATGTCCTGACATTAGCCGGCTTGTGTCAGTTTGTTCCGGGGGACAGATCAGAGGTGGCGCTCACCTACTTGTGTATATCCATGGCATATGCATTTTTGTAGAGTGCGTGTTCTGGGTGGGTTCACAAAGAATGCATATGTTTCCTATTTTGAAATAGCAATTCACGTTGTTGTTGTTGTTAAGTGCCGTCAAGTCGGTGTCTTCAGTCATGGCTCATTGTTGATAGAGTGGCACATGTATATTTTTAAAAATGCCCATTGGCATTTACACTTGCTGCAAATCATGTGTTAAATATCACCTAGCTGCTCATTTGGACTTAGACTTCGAAGGAGTGACTGAGGGACCGTTATGCTTACCTCTCTGGTATTTAATAAAACAGCTACAAAAATCCAAAAGATTTATTGCTTAATTCCTTAATTGGTTCCTCTTGGATGCCAAGTTTTACGAAGCTCCGAATGAGGCCACTCTTTTTTTGAATGTGTTTGTGAAATGGCCTTTTCTGTTTTAGTGAGCTGTTTGTAAAATGCATTGCACATTTTGAATAGCTCAGGGGGTCTTTTACTAAAGGGCGCTAGGATGTTGACCTAATTGGTCAAAGGCACCAAAGCTATATTGCATTAAGTAAACCCCCTAACACGAGTCACATTAGTGTGGGTGCACTTAACTCCACCTATAGAAGTGGCATTAGGTGAACTCACAGTAGTACAATTAGCGCATAGTGTGAAGCCAGCGCCAAATGCTCAGAGGTCACCACGTCCCCTCTCCACCTCTAGTCTGCCCATTTGTGACCCTTACATGGGTTATACAGTTAGCATGGGAATTGTCCTGCGTGAACTGTCGTGGCCCTGTACTAGCCGGCAATCCCGTGTCCCAGCATGCTGTCAGCACACACCAGAATACGCACCACCAACCAGCACCCTTTAGTAAAAGACCCCTTCAGTTTGACTATTCCTTTTCCTATCTGGATGAACTATACAAAAGAAGCTTCACAAGTATCAAAATCAACATACATTGTTATAAATAATCTTTTTTTGAAGCTTCCTGCCTGCATTGAAAATATTTACCCCTGTGTAAAATAGTATTATTTTATCCACTATATATGCTGAAATGTTTCTTGCCTCTAGACTAAAAGAGTACATGGTGTCATGTGTGCACTACAGATATAAGGCAAGTTATGCATATCTCTTTCTATATATGGATTGATGGCATGATTCTGGTTCACATGGGGTGCTTTCCCTCAAGGAAATAAAGTTTCTAAAGGTATTTCAGAAATGCACTGTTCCAAAGCTTTGATGTAATAGCATCATGTAAAAATGCATTGGAGAGTGACTAAAGCAGACAAAAATCATCAATGCTGGTTGATAAATACCTTGATAGATGCTATTTTTGGACCCGTGCTAAATTACCTGATACTAATGTGCATCAGACAACTGGTGCCTCATTTATCAAAACTGGTACTAAATTTTCCACCCTGAAAAATGTATTTAATGGGGTTTTCAATGCATATCGGAGTCTATAAGGAGCTTTGATTCTGTACAGGAAAGCATTAATAATTCTGAATCGGGGAATCTATTCAATTGTTTCTTTCTCATGATTTAAGATAGTGTTAATTGCTACATTAAAGAAAGAGTGGACGCCTTTTAGCCAAACAGTTGAGTGATTTGCTATGACAATTCTGCCATTGTGCATTCCCTTAATTTCAAATTAATCAAACATTCAATAAATCATTAGTGTAATTATACCTGTTCATATCTTCTTGCACCAGTGCATTAGTTTGGCTCAGCTCAGGCAGACCTTTTTGCTGGCTGTGTGGATGTATTCATCTATCTGACCCAGCTGGTTGCACACCTTTGCTCCTCATGATGCGTGAGAAATGATGGGCAAGAAAGTTTAATTATTCATAGATCCAGAAGTTAGGTTGTTTCTTTCCTTGTCTCACCAGAATGCTCCAACAGCGACGGTAAACATCAGAGAAACATGACTGGTTAATTTCTAAAAAAAAAAAAAAAAAATTAAATCATTTTTATTCCTCTATCATGCCACTTCTCTAATTACAATATCTCCCCAGGTGTGCAATAATTCCAGCATTATCATAGATCTCTAGCAAAAATGATTAAAATAATATGGCTTGTGTTATATCAATGTAACAGAATGTATCTTAAAGGTACGTTATTGAAAGTCAATGAATTTGTTCAGCAAAGTTATGTTTTAGGATACTGTGTTTTTATATTTAATTACGTTTTATTTTATGTTTTATGTATTTAATTATGTATTCATGCTTGTAACCTGCTTAGAATTGTAGATAACGTAGGTTAGAGATTTTTTCAATAAATAATTAAACAGATAGATAAAGATTTGTATAAGTATAAGCCTCTTAAATTACTACAGTAGCCTCATGCAAATGGATGTAATTAGTTTAGTATCTAACAGAATATAAAGGCCAAGAATATTCTAGGAAATTGTCATAAAATAATTCACAGTTTTGGTTTGCTCTATTATTCAAAAGCAAATGTGTCTTTTGAACAAGTTTAGTACTTTAATTATCATTGTGTATATTTCTAGGAAAATATATTTTTTACTTTTTTGTTTGGTTATTTGTGGTTGTGATACTTTTTATTGGGCTGACATAGGAAAAGTCCAAATGATATACTGCTTAAGCTTTCAAGGCTACACAAGCCCTGAGTTAAAACTGCAAAGCTGAATGAAGTGCATGTAGAAGAACTGGTATAAATACAGTAAATATAAACATATAAATAAAGAAATAGATATTAAAAGGTTGCATAAAATGGAAGTTCCAATCTTTGGGGACTTCAGATAAAGTTGTGCTATGTTATTTCAATCCATAGAAGTTGAACTCTTTGTGGGGTATTGTTTTTGTTGTCTTCAACACTAGGTTCTCTCACAGGTTTTTTTTTTTTTGCCACAAATGTACTTGAAACAGTTTTTGTGATTTTAATTCCACGACGGAATTCTCTTCAAATTCTTTCTTTGCCTGCCTTATCAATGCCTTGCATCTAACTTGCCAGTGCTTATGTTATCTCCTGTTTTTATCACTTGGCCTTTTTTTTCCATTTCCTGAAAGCTGCTTTTTTGGCTAGAGCAGCCTCTCTGACCTCACCTTTAAACCATGCTAGCAGTCGTTTGGCCTTCCTTCCACCTTTCTTAAAGCATGGAAAACATCTTGTCTCATCTTCTAAGATAGTATTTTTAAACAATGCACTTGCTTGATGTAACCTTTAATCTTTGCAGCAGCTCCTTTTAGTTTTTTCTTAACTATTTTCCTCATTTTATCATAGTCTGCCTTTTGAAAGTTGAATGTTAATGCTGTAGATTTCCTTGGTATCCTTCCTCCATTTATTAAATCAAATGTGATCATGTTATGAAATTTAACGTGGACAAGTACAAAGTGATGCATACAGGGAAGAATAACCCAAACTAAAAATAGGCAATGCTAGGTTCCTCATTAGGGAGTCATCACCAAGAAAGAGATTTGGGTGTGATCATACACCATACATTGAAATCTTCTGTTCAGTTTGCAGAGGCAGTCAAAAAAGCAAACGGAATGTTAGGAAATCATTACAAAAAGAATAGAAAATAAAACAAAGTGTGTTTTAATACCTATCACTCCATAGTGCATCTTGAGTATTGTGTGTAATTCTGGTCTCTGCATCTCAGAAAAGGTACAGAGAAGAGTAACCAAAATGATAAAGGAGATGGAATGACTCTGCTTTGAGGAAAGGCAAAGGTGGTTAGGGCTCTTCAGCTCTGAGAAAAGACAGCTGAGAGGAGATATGATAGAGGTCTATAAAAAACTGAGTGCAATGGAATGGGTAGACGCAAATTTGATGGTTTACTCTCTCAAAAAATACAAGGACTAGGGGTCCCACCATGAAGATACAAAATAGTTTATTTAAACAGGAGAAAATATTATTTCTCTCAACATATAATTAGTCTTTTGAACTCATTGCTGGTACATTTGGTGAAAGGGGGTAATGTAGCTTGGCTTTAAAAAAGGTTTGGACAAATTCCTGGAGGAAAAGTCCATAAACTGTTAAGATAGTCCAAGAGAAAACGATTGCTTACCTCTGGAGTTAAGTAGCTTGGAACTGGCTACATTTGAAATATGTCAAGTGCTTGTATTCTGGATTGGCCACTGTTGGAAACAGAACACTGGATTGATGGACCTTTGGTCTGACCCAGTATGGAAGATCTAATGTTCTTATATGGTAAAGATCTATAAAATAGCAAATGGAGTAGAACAGGTAAACGTGAATCGGTTGTTTACACCTTCAAAAACTATAAAGACTAGGGGACATGCAATGAAGTTGCAAAGTAGTACACGTAAAACTAATTGGAGAAAATATTTTTTTCACTCATTGTGTAATTAAGTTCTGGAATTTGTTGCCAGAGGATGTAGTAAAAGTATTAGCGTAGCTGCATTTAAAACACATTGTGACAAGTTCCTGAAAAAAGTTCATAAACGATTATTACAAGGTTCTGGTGGAAAGCCACTGCTTACCCCTGGGACAGCCAGCATGGACTTTGTCTACCTTTTGGGATCCTGCCAGGTACTTTTGATCTGGATTGGCCACTGTTGGAGACCGGATACTGGACTTCATGGGCCATTGGTCTGACCCAGTATGGGAAATCTTTGTTAAGTTCTCATGTTGTCAACTTGTTTGACATCTGACTCGTCACTAAAACATTGCTTACCTTATGTTTATAATTTCAGTTAGGTAGAGGGTACTAATTCCGCCACATTCCATCCATTCTCAGTCATTTTGCAGCAGCAACATCTAGAGCCAGAAGGAGCCTCAAACTGTACCCTTAGCCACAAACTCTTATGATGGCTGAGAAGATTGGAGATGTAAAAATGGTGGACATCCCTAGGAAACTGCAGCTGAAGTTTCAGGATGTCGGAGCCCACTAGTGACATTTCTGAATGTTTTGACAGATTGAAAGAGGAATTTAGTTAGTACTTCCAATTTTAAAAGGTGTGTTTTGACTTCTAGATCAGGATTCAGTACGATTTCACTTATCTCATCTGCTGCCTATTAACATGTTTCATTGCATTGTGCTGATATTCTGAATATCTTATCTGTTATGTGAATTTTCTACTATGTTGTATATTTGTATTGTGCTGATAACATATATCATAATTCTGTTATATGAATATTCTTTTGTTTTAATGTGTACATCGCTGACATTGTGTCATGTTATTGCTATTACTAGAATTTAATTTGATTTTATCCATATTTACCTTACTGTTCTAATTGTGTATTAGGTTGACATTTGGTTGTTTCATTTTGTTATGCTGTTACAACAATGTAAGTTGTCTAAGCCAAGCTACACCACCTCATAAAAGTGGTTAATAAATCTTAATAAATAAAACTAAGAGGATAGCAATCTAATAAATTCATCAACCATTTATCTTAAAAATAATAATTTACTAGATGAATTGGAATGAGCTGCTCGCCGACCACTTTTCACTTTCTTAGTTTACTGCCGTTATTAGAATGGAAAGGGAAGGTCTAGATAGAGATTCCAGGTACCTCTCTGCCCAGTCAGGCCTGAATTTCTGATTTTGTGGTCAACCAGCTGAAAGCAGGTCTGAGGTAGCTACCCTCACTGGTAGATCGGAGAAGGGAAGCCCAGCCTGCCCTGAGGAACTTTTTCTAAGCCTGGATGCCAGATTAACTCCCCCCTACCTCTGCTGATGAGCTCTCCTCTTCCATGTGCCGGAGGGAGTCTGAATGCCGGTGAGGAGTGCCATGGTGAAGCGAGGGACACTGCCATTGTCAGGCCTGGCATCTCACAAGCAAATCACAAGCAATAAAGCATTCTCCTATGTAGCACCAGTTCTTTGGAATACCCTCCCAGACACTGTTAGATCTATGAAAAACCTCCAAACTTTGAGGAAACAAATCAAAACATACCTGTTTATTGAGCACTATGGCAATCATGACAACATGGTTAGGCAGTTGCTCTAACCACTAGGCTACTCCTCCACGTGAAGATTGGAATCTTGAATTTTCTCCAGTTATCATCATATAACTCCAGGACCTGTTCAAGAAATATCTACTGGATGGTCTTCATGTTTCAGCTGAGGCAGTATCTCTCTTAACTAAGGTTTTCTTCCTTCTAAGAAAAAAGGACGGCTCACATATGAACAGTCCTCATGGAGAGGGTGCTGGGCCCATTGGTGACAATGGTTTAGATGTTTCAGCATTGCTGGAACAGTCTGTAGATGAAGTCCAGGACAGAGCTACCCTCCCTGTGTCCTTTGTATTTGAATCTGTTTTTCCACAATAGAGAAAAATGTGTTTAGGGGTCAACGGGTTTAATTTTTTTCTGACCTCTGCCTGGTGACACAGAGAAGAAGAACTCTTTTTCCAACTTCAAAAGGACTTTGTGTTTACTTTTAGCATGGTGCACGTAGTATGTGCCAAACTCCAGGCTGTTAGCACACTTTAGTATACATGCCCTAAAGTTTATTTATTTATTTGATTTTATATACCGCACTTTTTCAGATCAGTTCAGTTTACATATAACAAGAACAGTAACAGGTTTGCATAGAACAGGTAACAGGCTACATGGAACAAACTTTACGTCAAATTGGTATTAACATGAACAGTTAACAGTAAACATTAAAACATTAACAGGATTTGTGTAAGACGGTTTAACTTGGGTAGGGGCCATAGGAGAACAGATATATCCTAGTGTTGAGGGAGATAGCTAAGTGTTACGTGATAGCTATAAGTTAATCTACATGTGTACATATCACCAATTTATACATGCAGATGCTTCTATGATGACCTCCTCTGCATATTAATGCAACAGAGTGACAAATAGCTACAGAATTAATCTGAATCACATTTGAAGTGGAAGTTTGGAGAAAGAGGGTTTAGATAAAAAGTGACAAACTGAGACAAATCAGTTTGGCTATATTCAGGAGACAAGGAATCTAAGGAGAAAATAATTGAGAACTAAAAGAATTCAAATACTTCTACATTTCAGGTTTGTGTGATTGCTAGCAAAATGCCACTGGATTGTTTGAAAAAGAATCTGTCTCGAAATCTTGCAATTAGGATACATGCCAATTGTGATTACATTTAAGAAAGTGAAGATCAATTTCTGGATTCAAATCAGTTTATTGGTGTTTTAGCTAAACGGGGCATTATTGCATAAAAGTGTATCAATGCTATCACAGACCATCAACCTGCATAATTAGAACTGTGGGAAAGCAAAAGCCAATTTATATAGGCTAATAATATACATACATTGACCTATAACCATTTTAATGTGAAATCTATGCTGTTTTTTTCTATTGCTATTTATATTTTGTATTTACACCCTCAAATGGAGTGAGCGTGAAAAACAGTGAGAGCAGCTTGCAAGCATAACAGTAATAGCATACATACAATAAATTCACACAAAACCCATAAAGAATTAAATGAAATTACCAGATACAAATCTATGCAAAATAGCCCACTACCTTTTAGCATAGTGACAAAAATACATGTACAAACATGTATATGTATATTTGTGCATGTGTACTTTACCATGCACATTGTTTGCATGTCACTCATTTATGTGTATCAATGGCCAATGTTAGTGTACGTAATATATTGATCCTTTACTGTGGTGTTCAGTGTAACACATTAGCTGGGAGGAAATGATTTTACATGAAGAAATGCACAAGACAATGGGAATATGGATGATTTCTGACAGAGGACCTGGTCATAAGAAAAATGAGATTGCTGTCAATACAAACTAGTAGCAAACTAATGTTGAAGGACCTGACAGATGGAAGAAAAGACCTTGTGGGAGCAGAACAGTCTGGGAAATAAAAAGGAAATATAAGCACAGACAAAACTGGTAGACTAGGATTTCCAGCCTTTATGTCAAATATGGGCATTTGATGACAGCGATACGATGATTTAATTAAAGATTTTAAGTGTTTTTGGAGGGTATCAAAAATAGGTGTTCATTGGTGGTTTTTATTTGTGAACAAAATAGGTCTGTACACTATCTCCAGGAACAAGCAGGAATGAGTCTTCACATATGGGTACGTCGGTACCGATGGAGCCTGCACGGGAACACTCCCCAGCTTCCCAAAAAGGAAAGCTTTTGGGAGCATCCCACAGCGCCTGCGCGCTGCCTTCCCGCCTTTCCTAACCACCTCTCCCTAGTTCTTCTTTTCCGCGGAGCCAGCAGGTCGTGTTCCTGTCACCGCTGAAGAAGTTCTTTGTTTTATTGTATTTCTTTGGTCGCGCGTCTGCCTTCCCCGACATCGGACCGGTACCGCCGGTCTTTCTTTCTTTTCTTATATAAAAAAAAAAAAAAGAACATATTTTTCCCTCACTTAGTGTGTTTTTCCTCTTTGGGCCTTAGGCCTCACTAGATATTTTCCTCATGGAAAAACCAGCCTCCGGGTTTAAAAAATGCACTAAGTGCAGCGGTACTATTTCTGTCACCGACACCCATGAATGGTGTCTTAAATGTTTGGGTCCTGACCACTCCATTTTGGATTGTCCGTCCTGCTCCTTGATGTCTAAACGAGGTTTACAGAACCGAGCAGCTAAGCTCCATGTGCTGTTTCCCTCTGATGCAGCTTCAGTAGCATCGACGTCTTCCAGGGCCTCTACTTCCTCCCATGGATCTCAGGTAACCAAACATAAATCCAGCCGGTCCTCGAAGGGTAGATCTCCTTCCAAGCATCGAGATGCCTCCGGGCTTGCCCTCGAGGATTCCACACCGGCAAATCAACCCCGGCAGGAAGCTCCGGCTTCCAAAGCTCCTCCTATGGGGTTACAGGTTGACATCGATGGCACGGCCTCGACCGATCACCTGTTAGAATGTTCTGGGGTACCGGCGCAACCTTCCGGTACCAAATTCCAGGCATTCATGGCGACGATGGATCTCAGAATGTTCTATCCATGCAGCAGGCTATCATGGCCTTCATTCAAGCTGCGACGCCGCTGATACCACAACAAACTCCGTTGTCGGTATCGGCTCCGGTACCGGCACCAGTACCGACTGCATCGACATCGACCAGGATGCCGACTGCAGTGGTTCCCTGTCCAGGGATGCCCATCGGTACTGTACCGGTCCCGATGACGCCCGATGTCGATACCGCTCGATATGCGTATCGAGCTTTGGAAGAGCACCCTGACAGTCGATACTTTGATTCCTCCGAAGACTCTGATGCATCGGAGGAGTCTGCTGAAGTGTCTATAGCTCTTCCTGAAGAGCCGCCGTCTCCAAAAAGAAGAATGTCTCCTCCAGAGGATATATCCTTTCAAGACTTCATCACAGAAGTGGCTAATGGGCTTTCTATTTCAGTATCCTCGGAATCAGAGCCTAGAGCTAAAAAATTGGATATTTTAGGTTATTCTAAGGCTCCTAAGGAGGCAGTCACCTTGCCAATTCATGAGATTCTTTATGATCACATGATTGACTTATGGGAGACTCCTCTCACCATCTCTCCTCATTCTCGTAGGTTGGACACTATGTACCGTGTCCCTCCTTGTCCTGGGTTTCATAAGACACAGCTTCCTCACCATTCTATTGTGGTGGAGTCAGCTATGAAAAAGATAAAGAGTGCAAAAAGACACTCCTCTGCTCCTCCAGGAAGAGAATGCAGGACCTTGGATGCTTTTGGTAGGAAAATCTTCCAAGCCAGTATGCTCATTGCCAGAATCAACTCCTATAGTCTTTATATGGGTATGTTTCTGAAAGAAGTTGCAGATAAGCTGCACACTTTCCTCCCTTTCCTTCCAGAGGATAAAAGGGAAGAATTTCTTATTTGGATTAGGCATACTCAACATATTTCAAAGTTTTCCAACCGTGCAGCTTTTGACTCCTTTGAGGGTGCCAGCAGAGCTTCGGCCATTGCCATAGCTGCACGCAGAATTGCTTGGCTCCAAGCTTCTGATCTGGAATCTTGGGTCCAGGATGGCTTGGGAAATCTTCCCTGTACAGGTAAAAACTTGTTTGGCAAAGATTGGCAAATAAAAGCCACTCAAATGGATGCAGAAAATTCTGCTTTGGATAGACTTTCCAAGTCAACCTCCATCCCTGCCAAGAAAAAACCTTTCAAGAAGTCTTTTTTTCAAGAAAGGCAGATTCCATCCTACTTCTGGCCAACAATCATTTACAGGTCGTTTTGCTGCTAAGCGTCAGCAATCTAAACAGGCCAGGCCTAAGCCTACAGGGGCTGCTGCAACTCAGCAGACCCAGCCTCCTTAGGGTTTTTGAGTTGATGCTAGAGAACTTAGCCTTTCTGGCTCTGAAACAGCCAGAGCCTCTCACCGTTCCAGGAAGGTTAGCTCATTTTGCTCCCAGATGGGAGCAAATTACAACAGAGCAGTGGACCCTCTCCATCATAAGGGAGGGGCTACAAGCTTCATTTCTCAAACCTTCCTCCTCACACTATGGTGAGACATTTCAATTCTCCAGCATCTCTCCTCGACCTTCTAGGTCAGGAGGTGGCTGCCCTCCTTGTCCAAGGGGCAATAGAAGAAGTGCCTTTTCTTCAACAAGGGTCAGGGTTTTACTCCCCCTACTTTCTGATCCCAAAGAAAACAGGGGGCTACAGACCCATATTAGATCTCAGAGAATTGAACAAATTTCTATGCAAGGAGAAATTCAAGATGCTTTCTCTAGGCACTCTCCTTCCATACCTTCAGTCAGGATTGGCTTTGTTCTCTAGATCTCAAGGATGCGTACACACATGTCCTCATCCATCCATCTCACAGAAGGTTCCTCCGTTTTCTTTTCCAAGGAAAGCATTACCAATACAGGGTGCTTCCTTTCGGTCTGGCCTCTGCTCCAAGAGTATTCACCAAATGCATGGCAGTAGTAGCTGCATTTCTACGCACTCTGGGAATATTTGTATTCCCATACCTGGACGACTGGCTCATCCGAGCTCCATCTCAGTCAGAGGCCCAGACTTCCCTGGACTGCACAAGGCACATTCTGCAGTATCTGGGACTTGTGGTAAACCTCCCAAAGTCCCAGCTCACCCCTACTCAGTCCCTAGAGTTCATAGGGGCCTGGCTGGATACTACCACTGCAAGGGCCTATCTTCCTCAGGCCCGTTGCCTACGCCTAGTGCAGTTAGCCATTTAACTGCCCGGGAGATGCTATAACTGCTAGGCCACATGGCATTCACAGTGCATGTGGTACCCTATGCTCGCCTTCACATGAGAGCAGCTCAATGGACTTTGTCCACCCAGTGGACTCAAGCATCAGGAGCTCTCTCAGACCAAATAGCAACCTCCAAACGCCTCTTTTGGTCTCTCCAGTGGTGGATGTCCACCCAAAATCTGTTGCTGGGGTCCCCCTTCCAACAGTTGTTGCCCCAGGCAACCCTCACAACAGATGCCTCCCAAACAGGTTGGGGAGCTCATCTACAAGACTTCTCCACTCAGGGCACTTGGTCTCCACAGGAGACCTCTCTACATATCAACCACTTGGAGCTCCGAGCAGTTTTTTCTAGCTCTCAAGGTCTTTCATACCCTGCTCAGCTACAAGACAGTGCTCATTCATACTGACAATCAGGTAGCCATGTTTTACATAAACAAGCAAGGAGGAACTGGCTCTCTGTCGCTTTGCAACGAAGCTTTAAGATTTTGGGCCTTCGCCAGAGAGCATCAAATCCATCTCCTGGCCGTATACCTCCCAGGAATCCAAAACTCTTGGGCAGACAGACTCAGTCGAGTTCTGCTTCCACACGAATGGTCCCTGCACATGGACCAAGTACTCAGAATCTTTCAAGAGTGGGGAACCCCGGACATAGACCTCTTTGCAAGTCCGTGGAATGCCAAACTTCCCCGGTTCTGTTCCAGAATTACGTGTCAGGGAGTTCAGGCCAAGGATGCCTTCCTCTTTCACTGGGGTCAAGACTTCCTGTATGCCTTTCTACCCATTCCTTTAATTCCCAAGACTCTGTTCAAGCTCCAGAGGGATCAAGGATCCATGATCCTCATAGCTCCACGCTGGCCACGCCAAGTGTGGTACCCTCTACTTCTGCATCTCTCTCAAGCTCCCTCCCTAGACTTGGGAGCTGCTCCAGACCTTCTGTCCCAGGAGGAGGGGACTTTGTGGCTCCCAAACCCCAAGTCCCTTCACCTCAGAGCTTGGTTGCTGAAGGCCTAGACCTTCAAGGTTGGAATCTTTCTCAGCAGGTGAAGGATATTCTCCATGCTTCCAGAAAGCCTTCTACTAGACGTTCCTATGCTTTTAAATGGAAACGGTTTTCCATTTGGTGTGCTGAGAAGGGTCTTGACCCTGTAGCACTACCTTTGAATTCTCTATTGGAATATCTCCTGCATCTCTCCAATGTAGGCCTTAAGACAAATTCAGTAAGGGTCCATTTGAGTGCTATTGCAGCATCCCTTAAGCCTATTAATGGACAGCCTATTTCCTCTCATCCTCTTATTGCAAGATTCATGAGAGGCCTAACTTTAACTAAACCTCCCATTAGGCCTTCTCCGGTGGCATGGGATTTAAATCTGTTTCTTGGTCAGCTTATGAAGCCACCTTTTGAACCCTTAGCCACCACCTCCTTGAAATTTCTTTCCTGGAAGGTTATTTTCCTCATTGCAGTCACCTCAGCTCGCCGCATCAGTGAACTGCAGGCATTAGTGGCTAATCCACCTTATACAAGGTTCCATCATGATAAGGTAGTCCTTAGGACCAATCCACACTTGATGCCTAAAGTGGTTTCACCTTTTCATCTTAATCAAGAGGTGTATTTACCTGTCTTTTTTCCAGGTCCTCATGCATCAAGTGCAGAGAGGAATCTTCATACCCTGGATTGTAAGAGAGCTCTTGCCTTTTACTTACAAAGGACACAGCAACATAGAAAGTCTTCTCAACTCTTTGTTGCCTTTGATCCCTCTCATTTGGGACTTCCAGTCTCTAAGAGGACACTGTCCAATTGGATTGCTCAGTGTATGTCTTTCGCCTACCAGAGTAAGAACCTTTCTCTGGAAGGCCATGTCACAGCTCATAATGTGAGGGCCATGGCCACCTCTATGGCTCATCTAAATTCTGTGTCCATCGACCAGATCTGTCGAGCGGCTACCTGGGCCTCGGTTCATACCTTCACAGCCCATTACTGTTTGGACAAGGACTCCCGCCGGGATGCCTTGTTTGGTCAGGCTGTTCTCAAACACCCGTTCCATGCTTAATCAACTCCTGCCCTCCTTCCCTGAATGGATGCCTGAGATCAATAGGAGGAGATAGAGCCCTTCACAGGGTCTCATAACCTTGGGTATCTCCCAGGCATCTCTAGCTAGGGAGTCCCCATATGTGAAGACTCATTCCTGCTTGTTCCTGGAGATAGCACACTTACCTGTAACAGGTGATCTCTGGGAACAGCAGGAATAAGTCTTCACAACCCACCCACCTCCCCTAGGAGTTGTATCTCTCTATCTATTTTTTCCTTTCCTCTCTCTCTTTGTCTCAGCTTTAAAACTCGAACTGGGGAGAGGCGGTTAGGAAAGGCGGGAAGGCAGCGCGCAGGTGCTGTGGGATGCTCTCAAAAGCTTTCCTTTTTGGGAAGCTGGGGAGCGTTCCCGCGCAGGCTCCGTCGGTACCGACGTACCCATATGTGAAGACTTATTCCTGCTGTTCCCAGAGATCACCTGTTACAGGTAAGTAACTGTGCTTTATTGGATTGATTTTATTTTATTTTATTGAAAGCATTCAAAAATCCAAGTGTAAAGAAAAACACAGGAAGAGGATAGGACTGAGGATTAAAAAAAGAAGGATGTGAGGGAGGGCTGGGCATCAGGAAGGGAAAAGGAGTTGGGATCTCCATGAGATTGGTGTGCGTGGTGATTAGAGGGGTGGGTACATGGCTAGGAAGGTGGCAATGTGTGTGTGGTTAAGAGGCAATGACACATATGTGGTTGAGGTTGGGGAGGGGGATCCTGTTTCGCTTTCTTCTCCCTTAGGGCTGTCAAACGTTGTGGGCAAGAAAAGCAATAGCTCTGGATGCTAAGTTAAGATACGACACCATACTGCCCTTTTCAGTCATTCTGTGACTGACATGTAGGAACATGTAAGTCCAAAAAACAAGAGGGACAACAAAATAGAGATCTTGCATTACATAAGAACATAAGATATGCCATACTGGGTCAGACCAAGGTCCATCAAGCCCAGTATCCTGTTTCCAACAGTGGTCAATCTAGGTCATAAGTACCTAGCAGTTTCCCCAAAAGACACAGGTTGCTCAGTGCTTATATTGGGTCAAGCAGTGATATCCGTGTCCATTTTAATAATGGTTTATGGACCTTTCCTCCAGGAACTTGTCCAAACCTTTTTTAAACCCAGCTACACTAACAGCTTTTGCTACATCCTCCGGTAACAAATTCCAGAGTTTGATTACACGTTGAGTGACAAAATATTTTATCTTATTAGTCTTGAATAGGTTACCCTGTAGCTTCATTGCATGTCCCCGAGTCTTTCTATATTTTGATGACGTAAACAATCGATCTACTTTTACCCGTTCCACACCACTCATTAATTTAAAGAGCTCTATCATATCTCCCCTCAGCGGTCTCTTTTCCAGCAGCAATAGAAGAGGTAGCATATTGAATCTACCTCAGTGATACTAATTTAGAACTATTCCACTAGCAACAAGGCATTTGCTTCACACTTGCAATTAACAACATCAGTTCTGTAGAGGTCTTTTCATAATAACCAAAACATACATGATATGAGAATTTAAGATCACTCCTGCCAATCGACTCTTGCAGATTAGTTTAAAAGAGACTGGGAGAAATATCAGCATGTTTTTTTTTCTGCAGACATTGTTACTCATACACTATCATGGTTGTAATTTTCAACTAGTCTACTATCACAAAGGAAAAGTAAAACATTATACATATATTTACCATATTGTTTTAATTACTTAATTCACTTGTTTGAATAAAGTTGTATCATTCACTATTCCTGGTTCACACTTTTTCCCTTTAATTAAACAAACTTGCTTGACTTAACTTGACAAGCAATTAAATTTTTGTTTTGTTTTTTATTTTTTATTTTTTGCAGTTAGGTTACTAACTTCTATCTTTCCTTTAAACTTAACCTTTGTCACATCACACAAATCCACACAATTTATCAAATATCTAAATGCATCAAAGCATGGAAAATAATATATTGTCAATCATTTTTTTCTAGAGTATCCGGAGATATAAGAAGCACTGTGGAGTACTGTTTCTAATAATACTTTTCAGCATTTGCATTATTACACATAGAATGGAATCAGTAGATAAAGTCTCATAACAAAAATAAGTTCAGATCCATGACCTAGAAAACAAAACTTATTTACTATACATACACAAGTAAAAGAATGGTTAATCACATTTGGAGTTTGCTTTTCCTTCCATCATGATTGCCAAGTTCAGAATCTCTGTTAGAATAACCTCAAACAATCCAATAAAATCACAGTCATTAGGATTTATTTTTCAATAATATAATGACAATTGGAATCAGAAGTTGTTCTCATTTTATATATGCTTTAACTTCTCTCTCCCTAGAAACTCCTTTCTCTCTTTTTTTTTTTTAATTAACTTCCCCAATAAGGCTTATGGTTGATCTAACAAAAAATCTTACCACGGTTGCTCAAGACTTTCTTCCTGCTAAAAATATACAGTCATGCCAAGCTGTTATCTGTGCCGGAAACCTCCAAATTGTTACTGCAGTATACTGTACAGCATATTCCTTTCCCCTAACCACTAAAGTAGAGAATCCACTTCAGACTACAGTTATGACATGAACATTAGTTCTTCAAAACTTTGCTTGATTAATTCTATTTTGTCATAGAGCAATGATTTAAGTTTTTCCCTGTAAGTTTCAGTTTCTTTTATATTTACACTATTCTTCCAACCACTCAAACTAATTACTGGGGAACAGCTCTTTTTCCATCTGACCCCAGTTTTATGGCCAACGCATGGAAATCAACCTCATATATAATAAGGACCGTAGGGAGATTACAGGGCTCCCTCTTGCCACTGTCCCGACTCATCCTGCGCTTTAACATGTCCGTTGTGCACACACTTGTTCCTCTATTCTAAAGACCTAATTACATAATTCTTTTAAAGCAGAAACCTCTGTCGTCTCTTTTCCGCAACTTTAGCTTGTCGCCAGTTAAATACTAGAGTTTCATGACTGGCACAAGACCGCTCAAGGTCTCATACTGTAGCCACCTCAGTTTGTCCTCCTGGAAAGTTCCACTGAGCGGGAACCACAAACTAAGATTACTGGCAGCCATGAAGTGCCTTAGATTTTCCAACATAATTTAGAGCACTATCACCACACATCTAAAATGCATCTCATAGTTAGGGCTACCTTTCTGCCCAATCTCTGCAACAACCTCGGTTCGAATCCGAGTCACAGCAAAAACTGAAGAATACCCGTGATCTGGACAGAATACCTCGGCTCTTTCTGTCTCTGGTCCCTCAAGCAGTGAGAAATAAGCGGAGAGTAACACAGAACACAATCACACACAAAATACTTTCTTTGAGCTCAGAGGGAAGGCAACACAAGATCCATGGAAACAGCACGGTTTCACCTCTGTTGGATTCAAAGTCTTCCTTCCTTGAAGCCCTTTTTATTATAGAAAAAGGGGAAGTAACACAGTCATTAATCATAAACATGAAATAACACAAGGCGTCGCTAGGATTCTTTTACAGAGTAAGTGCTGATTAAAGTGTATTAGATGAAATTTACTTGATTATGACAGAATTATTTATAATTGCAGAGTTGCAGAAATTATGCTGTGCCAGCAGTGACCTATAGTTGACTGTACAATGAACTATGGTTGCACAGTTCATAGCCTATGTTTACTCTTTATGCTTGCATTAACAATGTTCTCAAACTATTCTAAAGACAGTTACACAGAACTCACGATCATGATATCCTATTCTATCTAAGAAGTAGGGGAAAGGATAAACTTGTGAGTGACGGTCATTGTTAGCAAAGTTCTTCTATCAGCACATTTTTAGAGATCTGTATCAAGCAATTCATCTAGCTTCAATTACATATTGGGGATTCTGATATCCCTTCTACCTATCCATTTCTATACTAACCTTTTTAGCCTCTCTTCATAGGGGTATCCTTCCTTCCCCTTTACCATTTTGGTGGCTCTTCTCTGTACCTTTTCTAATAACGCTATATTTTTTTAAGATACGGTGACCAGAATTGTACACAATATTCAAGGTGTGGTCACACCATGGAACGATACAGAGGCATTATAATATCCTTTGTTTTATTTTCCATTCCTTGCCTTATGATGCCTAGCATTCTATTTGCTCTCTTGGCCACCGCTGCACACTGAGTGGAGGGTTTAACATGTTATCCACGATGACGCCTAAATCTTTTTCCTTGAGTGCCCTTTTATCCAAAAGACTGCTCTTTTCACTCACTTGCTCCCTTTCTCTGACTTTTCACTACACCCTTTCCCTCTTAAACTCTTCAGTTCTCCATGGCCACACTTGGCAAATTGCAATGCATAAATACTCATTGTGGATTGACCCTGGGGTTAGTTTAAGACTCATTTGCAGAGATGATGGTAAAGGCAGCAATATGTGGTATAGGTGGGTTACACTCTGCTTCGAGACTCTGCTGTACCTCACTTCTTCAGGCTTCCATTCATATAGGGAGAGAGCCTGGAAGAACAAGGCACACTGACATGTGGCTACAATATGCAGACTTCTTAGCTAGTGTGGACATAATGCAACAGCTGACAGAAATGGTAAATGACAACAGTGGGAAGGATGCAGCCAAGCCAGGTCAGTTTCTCTTGTGTTGTGGTTATAAACAAAAATGCAGAGTCCTTCTCCGGATTGTTTATCAGTCTTTTTAGGTTCTAATTGAAATTCAGAATCTCTAGATTAATAAAATATTATTGCATTGAGGAGTGCTTCATTACAAGAACTCAGGGCTGTGATTCAGGAAAAATTCTAGAACATAAGTGAGTGACTCTTTTGTTTATTAAAATTCTTACTTCTTACTTACTGTTATGCGCCATAGCGGCACATAGTGTCACACCGCCCCCTTGGTGGTAGTGGCGGAACCCAACAGAAAGGGGGTGGACATGGAAGAAGAAAGTTTGTTTGTGGGGGAGCTTAGTTCAAGTGCAGGGCCCAGGTTCTCACAGGCCTGGTAGCCTTCTGGATAACTAAGAGCTCCCGAGAAAATAACAGTCCGAGGGTAGGGAAATTATAAGGCTTTTATTTCCCACGTTGTAAATAGATTCCTAAGCTCAGAATACAACAGCACACACAAAAGAAATGTCCTTGCTCCAGGTTAAAGGAAAAACATGAACTGAAAAATCTGTTAGCTTCACAGTAATGTCAAAAACGGAATACAGCATCAAACTCTACATACAGGCCACAGCTATTCCTCTGCTAGGCTCAATCCTCTTGGTCAGGCAATAGCTACATTCCATTGGAATATCCGAGGGATCCTCCGGGAATTCCACCTGCATGGGCTCGCAGTCCGGAATGTCTGAGGACTCTCTTTCAGGCCTTCTGTGTAACGCTTGTATGATGCGCCAATGGTCAGCATTAAAAGGTAAGTCCTTGCATTGTATACTTTTATAACAGGAACAGTCTCTCCTGCACCCTGTTTCTTCTCTAGCAAGTTTCCTGTTTAATGCAGGTTTGTATCTTGTCTCATGAATGCCTCTAGAAGGACAGCCTTCTCTAGTGCCCTGCTCCTTCTGTATCGCATCATTCCTAAAATCATAGTTATAAAATGGCAATTTACCTTTTCTTCTAAGGTTCTCAGATTGAGGTGAGGGCTGAGGCCTGCTCCTGCTGGGTCTTGGTTTCTCAGCTGTCCAGGTAGGCCTTTGGTTCTCAGGTCTGCCTGCTGCTGGAGTTAGGCCTTGTTTGTGCCACAGCTCCTTTCTCCCAGGGCTTTGAAAGTTACCCTTCACAATTCTCCTTTCACCTCCTTGTTTGCTATTCCTTGTTGCACCTTTCAACAGTGTCTGGCCCTTGTTACTCTCAGGCCTTGGACTTCTGGTATAGTCCTCCTCCTTTCAGGGTCAGCTTCCTTATGGTATCTTTCCTTCCTGGAAAGTGTATCTTTTCCTCTTTTAAAACATTTACAGCAAGTTTCTTCACCTAGCTCTGCTGAGTCTGCTAGGCCGTTTCCCTCGGTCAGGACTCCTATTCCTGGATCCTCCGAATATCCATGCAAAGCTGGAACTGGAACTCCTTGCACCACTCCTTGCCAGTCTCCTTGCCAATCTGCTTGCGACTCTCTTTGGCACTCTCTTTGCCACTCTGCGTACCGCTCTGTTTGCCCTTCTCTTTGCCACTCTCTTGGCCACTCTGCGTACCGGTCTGACTTCCTCCAGTCATCTGAGCTTTTAAAAGGAATTCTTCCCTTTCTACATTGGGTGTTGGCTGGTATTGCATCATTGGCTCTAGGGCGTGGTTCCTCAGTCCTCAAGAGGTCTCTCTGGCTCCCCCTATATGGCTCCTCGTGATGCTGCAGCCGGTGTTTACCTCTTTTTTTCTGGGTTTAAAACCTTTTCTTCTGCCTGCAGCTGGTCTGCAGTGCCACAATAGCCATCCCAGTTCAATATCGGGCCCTTACAGTTTAGTATTGTCACATCTACTTCCACAGACAACCTAGACAAGCTCTCCATTGTGAGAAAACCCCTAACTTTCTGTCTGGCATATAGATCACTGACCGCAAACACAGATGAACTCTCAGCCCTTCTGGAAGGAGCATGCACCCACTCAGACAAAAACAAACCATTCTTTTACTAGGTGATCTAAATCTTTTATCTACTCCACCAAATAGGTTTGTGAGGCAATAGATGCATTTCATTTCAAGCAAACCGTAACCAACCCAACTCATGAAAAAGGAGGCACACTCAACCTCCTTTTCCTCGCCCCTCAGATTCTTAACTATGGCATAAATCCACAGTACTACCTTTTAACTTTCAAAAGGGAGACTGAGAAAATGAGGAAAATAGTTTAGAAAAAAATAAAAGGAGCAGTTGCAAAGGTTAAAGATTTACATCAAGCTTTGGTGTTGTTTAAAAATAC
Source organism: Ichthyophis bannanicus (assembly GCA_033557465.1). Taxonomy (NCBI): domain Eukaryota; kingdom Metazoa; phylum Chordata; class Amphibia; order Gymnophiona; family Ichthyophiidae; genus Ichthyophis; species Ichthyophis bannanicus. The sequence continues at coordinate 120,923,975 of CM066044.1, forward strand.
TATCTTGGAAGCCCAGACCAGCTGTATTCCACGCTTTAAGAAAAGCAGAAGGAAGTCCAAAAAATTGCAGCATGGTTTAAAGGTGAGGTCAGAGAGGCTGCTGTTGCCAAAAAATCATCTTTCAGGAAAAGACCCGGTGGCGAATTACCGCGGCTGGGCACAGACGCCCATTGGCGGGCCGAGGGTTAGGGGGGAAGGGGAGGGTGGGGAGACGGCGAGGGCGGGCAGCTGAGCCAGGAATAAAAAGCGCGTCCGGTGCTGGCTCAGCCTCTTTTGCCGCTCCCCCCCCCCCTTCCGAGAGGAGGACCGACATTGGCATCGGCAGGGCTATCCAGGCCGGGAGCGAGAGTCATCTGACGAAGCGCAGCAAGCGGCAAGTACTTTAATTAAATGGGGAACAGTGGAGGAACAGGGGATAGCATAGATCGGGTCGCCCGGTGCGAGCGTAGCGGTGCCTCCAGCAACGGCGGTCCTGTTGTGAGCGAAGCGGCCTACGTGCGCAGGGGGGGATAGATCCGACGATAGTCAGGAAAGATAGGGAGGCAACTAAAGACCCCTACCTTTCTCGTCCTTCGTGGAGGGCAGCATCGGTGGCCATGCGGGAGGCAAACTTGCGGGAGAAAGAGGTGAGAGGCGAAGTATGTGGGCCATGTGCGCGCCTAGAAAGCACTACGGGCACACGCGATCAGGCAGGATAATGAGCAGACGCAGCAGAGCAATACAAAAAAAATAAATAAATAAGAAGGGGGGAACAAGCGGATTCATGTGGGGAATCACAGCTTAGCGGTGTCTTGTTTAAAAAAACAAAACAAAACAAAACAGGGGGGGCATGGCGATGTTAAGGAAGAATTCAGTGCTGGAAAGTAATGAGGAAATAGGTTAATGTGGAGTAATGCTGCCATCTAATGGACAAAAACGGTATAGCAGATCAGGAGAACGATTTTGTTTTGTGTTATCTCCAGGAACAAGCGGGAATGAGTCTTCACATATGGGTATCGTCGGTACCGACGGAGCCTGCGCGGGAACACTCCCCAGGGTCCAGTAAGAAAGCTTTTGGGAGCATCCCACAGCGCCTGCGTGCTGCCTTCCTGCCTTTCCTAACCGCCTCTCTCCAGTTCTTCTTTTCTGCGGAGCCAGCAGGTCTTGTTCCTGTCACCGCAGAAGAAGTTCTTTATTTTTTTTTCTTTATTTTTCTGTGTCGCGTCTGCCTTCGACGTCAGACCGGTACCGCCGGTCTTTTCTTTTCTTTTCTTTCTTCTTCTTCTTCTTCTTCAAAAAAAACCTTTTATTTTTTCAGCTGTGCATTTTTAGTTTGGGCCTTAGGCCTAAATATTTTTCTCCTCATGGAGAAGCCCGCTTCCGGGTTCAAAAAGTGCACAAAATGTGGCGGTACTATTTCTGTCACCGACACCCATGATTGGTGTCTGAAATGTTTGGGTCCTGACCATTCCATCACGGATTGTGTGTCCTGCACCATGATGTCTAAAAGGGGTTGGCAGAACCGAGCAGCCAAGCTTAGTACCCTGTTTCCCTCTGATGCAGCCTCGGTGGCATCGACGTCTTCCAGGGCTGCTTCTTCCTCCCATGGATCTCAGGTAACCAAACATAAATCTAGCCGGTCCTCAAAAGGCAAATCTCCCTCCAAGCATTGAGATGCCTCCGGGCTTGCCCTCGAGGATTCCGCTCCGGCAAAATTACCCCGGCGGGAAGTTCCGGCTTCCAAAGCATTATCTATGGGGTCACAGGTTGACATCGATGGCACAGCCTCGACCGATCACCTGTTGCCGTGTTCTGGGGTACCGGTGGCCTCCACTGGTACCGACATCCAGACTCTGGTGGCGTCGATGGATCAGAAAATTCTGTCCATGCAGCGCACCCTTACGGCGTTTATGCAGGCTTCGACGCCTTCGGTACCGCAACAATCTCCGTTGCCGGTACCGACTCCGGCATCGGCACGTTCCTGGTGCCGGTACCGATTGCATCGACATCGGCTTCGGTGTCGGCTGCAACGGTACCCTGTCCTACGATGCCCATCGGTACCGAACCGGTACCGCTTACTCCCGATGTCGATCCCTCTCGGTACGCATATCGGGCTTTACAGGAGCATCCAGACAGGTGATACTTCGATTCCTCCGAAGACTCTGATGAGTCGGAGGTTTCTGTCGATGTACCGGTGCTTCTTCCTCAGGAGTCTGATTCTCCAAAACAAAGAATGTCTCCTCCAGAAGACTTGTCTTTTCAAGACTTCATTAGGGAAGTGGCTAGAGGCCTCTCCATCACAGTGGCCTCTGAGTCAGAGCCTAGTGCCAAGCAATTAGATATTTTGCAATATCCTAAGGCTCCTAAGGAAGCAGCTACCTTACCTATTCATGAGATTCTCTATGATCTCATGTTGGGCATGTGGGAGACTCCTCTCACCACCTCTCCTCATTCTCGCAGGTTAGACACCATGTACCGTGTCCCTCCCTGTCCTGGTTTTCATAAGACTCAGCTTCCTCACCACTCTATTGTGGTTGAGTCTGCTATGAAGAAAATAAAGAGTGCAAAGAGACTCATCTAACCCTCCAGGACGTGAATGTAGGACTCTAGATGCTTTTGGCCGAAGGATTTTCCAGGCCAATATGCTTGCTGCCAGAATCAACTCCTATAGTCTGTATATGGGGATGTTTCTAAAAGAAGTCACAGATCATCTGCAGACTTTAGCTCCTTTTATTTCAGAAGATAAAAGGCAGGAATTTCTCACTTGGCTCAAACATGCCCAAGATGTTTCCAAATTCTCCAACCGTGCAGCCTTTGACTCTTTTGAGTGTGTAAGCAGAGCCTCGGCTATTGCCATAGGTGCACGCAGAATTGCTTGGTTACAAGCCTCTGATTTGGAACTCTGGGTCCAAGATGAGTTGGGAAACCTTCCTTGTACAGGTGAAAACTTGTTTGGCAGGGATTGGCAAGCAAAGGCCACTCAGATGGATGCTGAGAACTCTGCTTTGGATCGACTTTCAAAGTCTACCTCTGTTAAGAAAAGATTGTTCAAAAAGACATCTTTTTCTAAAAAGGGAAGATATTATCCTGCTCATGGGCAGACATCTTCTGCAGGTCGTTTTGCTGCAAAGCGTCAGCAACCACCTAAACAGGCCAAGTCAAAGGCTGCCAGGCCTACCACATCCCAGCAGCCTCAGGGCCTTTGACTTGCAACTAGAGAACTTAGCCTTTCTAGCTCTGGGAAACCCAGAACCCCTCACCATTCCAGGAAGGTTGACTTACTTTGCTCTCAGATGGGAGCAAATCACAGCAGAGCAATGGACCCTCTCCATCATAAAGGAAGGGTACAAGCTTCACTTCTTAAACCTTCCTCCTCACACCATGGTGAAACAGTTCAATTCTCCAACATCTCTCCTCAACCTTCTAGGTCAGGAGATTGCTACCCTTCTTGCCCAAGGGGCAATAGAAGAAGTACCTCTTCTTCAAAAGGGCTCAGGGTTCTACTCCCCTTATTTTCTTATCCCAAAGAAAACAGGGGGCTACAGACCCATATTAGATCTCAGATAATTGAACAAGTTTCTATTCAAGGAGAAATTCAAAATGATTTCTCTAGGGGCTCTGCTTCCATATCTTCAGAGTCAGGATTGGCTTTGTTCTCTAGATCTCAAGGATGCGTACACCCATGTCCTCATCCATCCAACACACAGAAGGTTCCTTTGGTTCCTTTTTCAAGGAAAGCACTACCAATACAGGGTGCTTCCTTTCGGTCTGGCCTCTGCATCAAGGGTGTTCACGAAATGCATGGCAGTAGTAGCTGCATTTCTCCTCAATATTCGTATTCCCATATCTGGACGACTGGCTCATTCGAGCCCCATCCCAGTCAGAGGTCCAGACTTGTCTAACCTGCACAATGCGTATCCTTCAGTATTTGGGACTAGTAATAAACATCCCAAAATCCAATCTCACCCCTACTCAGTCTCTGGAGTTCATAGGGGCCTTGCTGGATACCACAACTGCAAGGGCCTATCTTCCTCAGGCCCGTTGCCTACCTGTGGTGCAGTTAGCCTCCCAGATTCAGTTAAAGTCCCAATTAACTGCTCGAGAGATGTTACAACTATTAGGCCACATGGCATCCCCCGTGCATGTGGTTCCATATGCTCGCCTTCACATGAGGGCAGCTCAATGGACTTTGTCCACCCAATGGACTCAGGCATCACGTTGCCTGTCAGACAAAATAGCAAACTCCAGTCATCTATTTTGGTCTCTCCAGTGGTGGAAGTCCTCTCAAAACCTGTTGCTGGGGTCCCCTTTTCAGCAACCGCTACCCCAAGCAACTCTCACAACAGATGCTTCTCCAAAGGGTTGGGGAGCTCATCTGCAAGATCTCTCCACCCAGGGCATCTGGTCTCCATAGGAGACTTCTCTGCATATCAATCTATTGGAACTCAGAGCAATATTCTTAGCTCTCAGAGTGTTCCATTCCCTGCTCAGCTACAGGACAGTCCTCATCCATACGGACAATCAAGTAGCTATGTTCTTTGTAAACAAGCAGGGAGGGACTGGCTCTCTGTTACTTTGCAACAAAGCTTTGCGACTGTGGGCCTTCACCAAAGAGCATCACATCCATCTTCTGGCAGTATATCTTCCAGTTATTCAAAACTCTTGGGCGGACAGACTCAGTCGAGTTCTGCTCCCACACGAGTTGTCCCTCCACATGGGACCAGGTAGCCAGGATTTTTCGAATTTGGGGAACCCCGGACATAGACCTCTTTGCAAGTCCGTGGAATGCCAAACTTCCCCGGTTCTGTTCCAGAATTCCGTGGCAGGGAGTTCAGGCCAAGGATGCCTTCTTCCTTCACTGGGGTCAAGACTTCCTTTATGCCTTTCCACCAATTCCCCAGATGGTACAGGAGCAGGTTACACAACACGGCCTGACCTCAGTCAGACAGCGACTGGGAATGCCAGGCTTCACGAGCGAAGAACTGCCGACAACGAGCAACAGCACACTAACGCCTAGCACGACAAATGGTAAGTCTGGGTGTGAAAAGGGGGCACCAGAGTTGTTAACCTCATCATCTGGGGATTCCTTTTCTGACAGTGAGGGTGACATAGCTTTGGCAGATGTGATACAATATGCATTAAACAAATTTAAAAGAAATAAAAGCCCAAAACAATCAAATCACCTAAGGCAAGCATGGTCGGGGCAGAGTCAGAGGGGCGAGGACCGTGGGAGCACGCCATCTGGGGCGGCCCAAAGAACGCAGGTAGATTGGCGCGATACCAGTCACGATCCACGCTGTGGGGTGAGCTCACTGGCCGTTTCAGTTCCCAAAAAGATAAAAAAGAGGATTTGGAGACGAGAATTATATTGACCTATTCTCTCTCCTGCTTAGGGATCAGGATGAAGAATCAAATAGTGGAAAAGATAAGGATAAAAGAGGCGAGAGGGACAGGAAACCTAAAATTCCCAAATCCATTAACAATTGAGTGACAGCATTCCACATCTTTATGAGCGTGGTGATGGAGAAAGAACCTGAATCAGGGCCATATCTGACCAGGTACCTGGACACGATTACCAGAGCACATAAACAATACGGGGGGTGGGCCTGGCTGAACTATGATGTGACGTTCAGGAGAAGCATGGCAGAGGATCCCACCCTTGCATGGCATCACAGAATACTGGATACGTGGACAGAAGAAATGGCGCCCAATAGGCCATGGTGTCAGGACGGGCTACAGCAGCCTTTGCCGGGCACGCAATGGCAACAGCCTTTTCCGAACACGCAATGGCGGCAAGCCAATCAGTTGGCGGGGCGACGGGCATGCCGCCAGTACAACGCCGGGAGTTGTACATGGCAGCCTTGTAAATTTAAACATTCTTGCTCAGTATGCGGACGTGGACACCCCGCTTTCACATGCAGGGCATCAAGAGAGGCCAAGCTTTTCAGAGCGGTACAGCAACACTCAACCGAGGGAGTTGGCCCCAACACCCATCAGGCTTGAGAGTATGCGTCCGTGGCTGAGAGCCTACCCTAAGCGAGACATAGCTATCAGTATCGAAAATGGCTTCTCGCAGGGTTTCCGCTTCCCATCCATAATAATAAGGAAGGAATCACAGGCGCGATTCATAAATAACCCCCCATCTGTCCGAAAACACAACTCGATTGCCCACAGCAAGATAGCAAAAGAAATAGGCATTGGGAGAGTAGCGGGTCCTTTCCAGTCACCACCATTTAAGGACATCGTAATCTCCCCATTGGGGGTCATACCTAAAAAGGAACCAGGACAATTCCGGTTAATTCATAACCTATCGTACCCGGAGGGGAAGTCAGTTAACGATTATATTGATCCGGCTTTATGCTCCGTTAAATATGCAACCATTGATCAGGCAATTATGCTCATACGAAGTAAGGGGCAGCGAGCACAGCTGGCGAAGGCGGACATAGAGTCCGCTTTCAGGCTATTGCCGGTACATCCGGAGTCTTTCCCATTGTTGGGCTTAACGTTCAACGGGGAATTCTTCTATGATAAATGTTTGCCCATGGGATGTGCGGTATCATGCGCATATTTCGAACAGTTTAGTTCATTCCTACACTGGGTAGTTGAAGACCTGGCGGGTCCCAACACGGTTGTGCACTATCTGGATGATTTCCTCTTTATAGGAAAAGACCATGACGACTGCAAAAGGATATTAGATATCTTTGAGCAGATGGCACAGTCATTTGGAATCCCATTAACGAGAGAAAAGACAGATGGCCCGAAAGGGATCATCACTTTTCTAGGCACACAGGTCACATTTGCCAGCAGATAAAGTGCTGAAGCTGAGGAAAGATATTCAACTATTTCACAGTCAGCGAAAAGCTACACTGCAACAATTTCAGTCAATACTGGGTCTACTATGCTTCGCATGCAGGGTGATACCAATGGGGAGGGTTTTCTGCCGCTGTATGGCATTGGCAACGAGAGGGATCAGAAAAAGACACCATCGCATCCGTGTTACCAAAGAAATACGGGAAGACCTTCAGGTCTGGTTGCAATTCCTACACACCTTCAATGGCCTGGCCTTCTGGCAAGCGCTCCCAGTATCTAATGCGGACCTAGAATTCTTCACCGATGCCTCAGGGGGAATTGGTTTCGGCATCTACTATAAAGGGGCGTGGTGCTCAGAGACATGGCCCAGGGAATGGCTAGCGGAAGGGACCACCAAGGACATCACGTTCTTAGAACTTTTCCCGCTAATGGTAGCCTTATGTATCTGGGCACCAGGGCTCGCCAACAGAGCTATCACCTTCCATATCGATCAACTAGCTGTGGTGTGGGCAGTGAACAGTATGAGAGCCAAGACGCCAAGGGTAGTGGCACTATTAAGAAAAATCGTGTTACTATGCCTGGTACATAACATAACCATTAGAGCGGAGTACATTGAGGGCAAAAATAATAACATTGCCGATGCTCTTTCTCGTTGTAAGATCAGGCTCTTTCACCAACTGGATCCTGAAGCAGACGTGGTCAAGACAGCTGTGCCCGATCATGTCTGGGAGTATGGTCCACCGAGGTAAGGGAGCTCCTGTTAGGCTCCTTTGCAGAGCAGACCAGGCGAAAATACGTAGCAGCATGGGAACAGTACCAAACATTTTGCAGAGAAGCCATAATACAACAAGAAGACAGACTTAAAGTAGCAACGATACTGAGATGGATTTTGCATTGCAAAAGCAATGGCTACACAAAAGCAGCAGTGCAAGCCCGTTTAGCAGCGGTATCATTTTTTGCAAAGGCTATAGGTAAGCGGAGTCCGAAGGCGGAGTTTATCATTAAGAAGGTAATGAGAGGCTGGTCCATGGGGCAGCCCCGGATAGTAGACCAACGCCGCCCGATCACTCATCAGATGCTCCAACAACTGATGGTAACAACTAGCCAAGTGTGTTACAATGAGTACGAGACAAGGCTGTTTAGATGTGCCTTTTCCTGGGCTTTTTACGGAGCATTTTGAGTAGGGGAGCTAGTGGCATCCTCATCCTCAAAGCACGGGACAGCCTATGGAGGTATAGAAAAGTGGGATGTAAGCATACTCACAGGGGCCATAGTGCTACACTTGCGCAGATCCAAAACTGACACGGTGGGAAAAGGGGCACGAGTTGTGTTGTCGGCGTTACACAATGACCCCTCATGCCCGCTGAGAAATGCTATAGCCTACCAACAGTTACGAGCAGACTCAGGAAATCAATGGTTTGTGCATGTGAACAGTGCCCCCCTATCACGTTTCCAATTTATCAAAGTACTCAAGTGGGTAATAGAACGAGCAGAACGGGATGCAAGCTTGTATGGCTCGCATTCCTTTCGTATCGGAGCTGCTTCAACGGCAGCCAGCATTGGAATGTCAAAAGAACAAATCATGAATATAGGCAGATGGCGCTCGGATTGATACAAACTGTATATACGTCCAGCGGAATGAAGAATGATGGGTTTACAAAAAAAAAAAACTTTCACATGTAGAGAGCAGGTTGGGAGCAATGTTTGTATCGAATCAATGTTTATGACTGTTTTTGGATAGTTCTGCTGTAATCATATCTTTCTGATTGTGATCCAATGCAGGAGTAAGTCGCCGCCTCTGGCCTCGTGAAGCGTGGATATGCGGCCATTCATTTGTTCACTGGGCGCAAAGGCAGATTCAGTGCAGACCACAGGGGTTGAATTTGGGATTGCCAAGCACTGAGGTTTCGGTGGTATGGTTGGGGGCGACGGGGTATGGTGTGGGACCAGCTAGTGCCGTCCCTGCTACAAAGGAAGAGATCAACCGGGAACCCAGTAATGATTGTAATCCACGTGGGGGGCAACGACCTTGCGTCCACACGCAGCGTTAAGCTTACAAAAAAAATGCAAAGCAACATGCTGACACTAGCAAACACCTTTCCCGGGACACTACTGGCATGGTCTCACATCATACCGCGGCGTGTGTGGAGGGGCGAGAATTCGCACAGGGCATTGGAGAGGTCGAGACAAAAAGTGAACAAGTGGATGGCCTGCTTCATGGGGGTAATAGGGGGGTTACAGCATCAGGCATGACCTCATCGAAGAGAGATGCCCGGGATTGTATCGCGCAAATGGAGTGCACTTGTCAGACATAGGAATGGACATTTTTCTGTGCGCCATACAAGACATGGTCGAACGATTATGGCAGAAGCAGGTGTTGGCCACAGCGGCTTGTTAAGTGGGGCCCCGTCAACAAGCGAGGATTTGCTGTTGCCGGGGTTGGCAGGAAAATAACGCACCCGATGAGAGAGAACACAGCCCAGGCTTTAAGTAAAGGGGGAGAGTTGCAGGAGAGAAACATGGACCTGCCCCCCGGAGAGATTGACAAGGCAACAAGAACACCGCGCAGAGGACCCCCTGCCTCGCTTTGATGGCGGGCAAAAGGGGGGGTAAAGCAAGAAAAGGTTGCGAAGTCTGCTTGAATAGCAGGCATGACTGCTTTTCGACTGAAGGATATGCAGAGGACTAAGGAGTGAGGAAAAAGCTTTCACGGCAAGAAATATTCCTCCTGCCACTTACAAGGACTATGGGATATTGGCTGTGTCTCTCGAGGGGGCTGAAAAGGCAGGTGGTGCCGGAAAGGAATTGTGTACAGTGTTTTGTTGATTGTTATGTGCATGCTGTGGCCAACAGTTTTTTGTGCTGTTAATAACCATTGTTAATAAATAAATAGATATAGTTTTTGTTGAAAGAAAATCCTTGTCGAAATCTGGTGACTTATTGGAGGGGGGGTGGGGGGAAGTGACGAGGTAAAGGTGGGTCAAAACCCGAGGCCGTCATGCCAGTTGCGCGGCTGTGGAAAAGGGAGCCAAATGTCTAAAACTGGAAACAATACAAGCACTGGCAAGTTAGATGGAAGCCATTTATAAAGCAGGCAAAGAGAGAATTTGAGAAGAAGCTTGCTGTGGAAGCAAAAATGCATAATAAAGACTTTTACAAGTACATTCGTAGCAAAAAACCTGTGAGAGAGTTAGTTGGACCATTATATGATAGAAGGGTAAAAGGGACACTAAGAGGGGACAAGGCCATAGCGGAGAGAATGAATGAATTCTTTGCTTCGGTCTTTACTGAGGAAGATGTAGGAATGTTACCCATGTCTGAAATGGTATTTAAAGGAGATGCTGTGGAAGAATTGAAAGAAATATTCATACACCGGGAAGATATATTACAACTATTTGATAAACATGAAGAGTAGCAAATCACCAGTACTTGATGGTATATATCCAAGAGTGTTGAAAGAACTGAAATATGAGATAGCTCACAGATAACTAATAGCAGGTCTACAATCATTAAAATCATCTGTAATACCTGAAGATTGGAGGATGGCCAATGTAGCGCCAGTTTTTAAAAAGGGTTCCAGGGGTGATCCGGGAAACTACAGACCAGTGAGCCTGACATCAGTACCGGGAAAAATCATAAAGAACAAAATGACTGAACATGTAGATAGTCATGGCTTAATGGGAGACAGCCAACATGGCTTTAGCCAAGGAAGATCTTGTCTTACTAATCTGTTATGTTTTTTTAGAAGGTGTGAATGAACAGGTAGACAAAGGTGAGTCAGTTGATATAGTGTATCTGAACTTTCAGAAAGCCTTTGACAAGTTCCCTCATGAGAGACTTTTGGCAAAATTAAAAAGTCATGGGATAGGAGGCAGTGTACTAGTGTGGATCAGGAATTGGTTAAAAGATAAAAAGCAGAGGATAGGGCTAAATGGCCAATTTTCCCAATGGAGAAAGGTGAATAGTGGAGTATGCAGGGATCTGTGTTAGGTCCGCTGCTTTTTAACATATTCATAAATGACCTGGAAATGGGAATAACGGGTGAGGTTATCAAATTTGCAGATGGCACAAAACTATTCAAAGTTGTTAAAACCCATGAGGATTGTGGAAAATTGCAAGAGGATCTTGATAAATTGGAAGACTGGGCATCCTAATGGCAGATGAAATTTAATGTGGACAAGTGCAAAGTTATGCACCTAGGAAAGAAAATCCCAAACTATGGTTACACGATGCAAGGTTCCACATTAGGAACCACCACCCAGGAAAAAGAGTTAGGCGTCATCGTGGATAATACATTAAAACCCTCTACCCAATGTGCAGCGGTGGTCTAGAGAGCAAATAGAATTCTAAGAATCATAAGGAAAGGAATGGAGAATAAAATAAAGGATATTGTAATGCCACTGTATCGTTCCATGGTGCGACCGCACCTTGAATATTGTGTGCAGTTCTGGTTGCCGTATCTTAAAAAGGATATAGCGTTATTAAAAAAGCTAAGAGAAGAGCCACCAAAATGGTAAAAGGGATGGAAGGATACCCCTATGAAGAGAGGCTAAAAAAGTTAGGGCTCTTCAACTGGAAATGAGACGGCTGAGGGGAGATATGATAGAGGTCTATAAATTAATGAATGGAGTGGAACGGGTAAATGTAGATCAATTGTTTATGCCATCAAAATATAGAAAGACTAGGGGGCATGCAATGAAGCTACAGGGTAACCTATTTAAGACTAATAAGATAAAATAGTTTTTCCACTCAACTTGTAATCAAACTCTGGAATTTGCTACCGGAGGATGTAATACAAGCTGTTAGTGTAGCCTGGTTTAGAATAGGTTTGGAGAAGTTCCTGGAGGAAAGGTCCATAATCCATTATTAAAGAGGACCCAGAATATCCACTGTTTGACCCAGTACAACATTGTGGAACTTTTGTCTTTTGGGGAAACTGCTAGGTACTCATGACCTAGATTGGCCATTGATGGACCTTGGTCTGACCCAGTATGGCATTTCTTATGTTCTAAAATGAAACTCAACAGCTAACAGAAACAGCTGGAGACATTCTCCTTAAAGACAGCGTTAATAGGTAAGATAGTGCAAAACCGGGGTCTGCTCTAGCAGAATTATTCCTCTTGCCTGAAACCTGCTGGTAAAAAAGTGCTTTCTCGCTTCATCTCTGAAGCTCAGATAATCTTTTTTTTGCTGGAGCTCCAGGGAAGGAGCAATCCAAAGTACTCATATGTTAATCGGACTTTCTGGTCAGCAGATTAAATTATTCCTTGCACTAATTTCTTTGCTCCTCTCATTTTCTCACTCACTGTTTCAGAAAACCGCTGAGTTTGGCATGAGCCTGAACATTCAGTCACCCAGCAAAATTGCGGAGTCAGGATTTTTGTTCTAATCCCCTTAATGAGATGTTTTGAATAGAGTTATTCAAAACATCTATTCTTTTCTGATTTATTGTGTTGAAACAAAACAAATTGACTGCTATAAATCAATGGTTTGTTTTTTTTTGTCAAAGAGGTTTTTATAATTCCACAGAGTGCATTTTAAACATCAAGAACTTGGTGCGATATCCTGATTAATTAAAAAAGCCCATTAGATTGAAATATATCATAATGTTTTACTTCATAGAGTGTAATGATTTGTATGGGTAGTGTCGTGTTGATGCATTTATCAATGGAAAAATGTCTATGGATCTGACAAGTGACAAAACTGTTTGACACTCTGTTCACGTTTTCAAGACTATATTGTTACTTTTTGTCAAACTCAGCTTTAGAGATCATTAATATACAATTTGAATTTCTTACAGTTTTACCTAATGTCTAATGAGAAATGAAAGCATTCAAAGCATCTATGAATTTAATTAAAATCTAATTATTATTCATTCATTTACACTTCTGAAGCCTATTTGCCTACATTCTTTTCACAAATAACCTTATCTGCATGTGAAAGATGAATAAAATATTTTAAATCAGTTTATTAGCACAACAAATATGGCCTAACACTAATAGCTTTTACAACATCCTCCTTCATTTCATAGAAATTATACATTGCAGAAGGTGACATGAAAACACTGACATGTGCACTTCTTTCATTACATTCAAGACATTTTAATAACTATTTTAAAGCATATTAGAATTTATGTTAATTTGCACAGTGCATAAATTCATGGTTTTAACATGTTTTAAAATTATTTTGTGTGCGCAAAATTTTTTAAGGTGCATTAACAACTGAATGTATGCAAACAAAATGGCAACTCTTGTGGGAAGTTTGAAAATGAGCTTGCAACCCATGGATACTTTGTACCATGGGCCTACAAGTTTCAAGGAGATAGTAAAAAATTGCTTTTAAGACTATTTCTATAAATATAATCATTGATGTGAATCCACTAAAAGTGTAATAGAGGGATCTCATCTTTGGAGGGGGGATCATGGCAGCAAAGATCATTACTCTAGAATTTTGGCATCCAGTAAGCTCAGCTGAGAGAGATCAACATGAGTTAATGAAAAATCTACTGTAACATTTAACGAGTGAGGTAATCAGATTTGCAGATGATAAAACAATTGTTCAAAGTTGTTAAACCCATGATGATTGTTAAAAATTGCAAGAGAACCTTCATAAATTGGAAGACTGGCATCCAAATGGCAGATGAAATTTAATGTGGATAAGTGCAAAGTTATGCACCTAGGAAAGAACAACCCAAATTATGATTAGATGATACAAGGTTTCCACATTAGGAAGCACTACCCAGAAAAAAGACTTAGGCATCATCGTGGATAACACATTGAAACCCTCCGCCCAGTGTGCAGCGGCAGCGGCCAAGAGAGAAAATAGAATGCTAGGTATCATAAGGAAAGGAATAGAGAATAAAACCAATGATATTATAATGCCTCTATATTGTTCCATGGTGCAACCGCACCTTGAATATTGTGTGCAATTCTGGTTGCCGTATCTTAAAAAGGATAAAGCGTTATTAGAAAAGGTACAGAGAAGAGCCACCAAAATGGTAAAGGGGATGGAAGGATACCCCTATGAAGAGAGGCTAAAAAGGATAGGGCTCTTCAACCTAGAAAAGAGATGGCTGAGGGGAGATAGAGGTCTATAAATTAATGAACGGAATGTAACATGTAAACGTAAATCTATTGTTTACGCCATCAAAATATATAATGACTAGGGGGCATGCAATGAAGCTACAGGGTAACCTATTTAAGACTAATAAGAGAAAATATTTTTTTCACTCGTGTAATCAAACTCTGGAATTCGTTACCGGAGGATGTAGTAAAAGCTGTTAGTGTAGCTGGTTTAAAAAAGGTTTGGACAAGTTCCTGGAGGAAAGGTCCATAAACCATTGGGGATCTGGGAAATCCACTGTTTGCCCCAATACGAGCATTGTGGAACCTGTGTCTCTTGGGGAAACTGCTAGGTACTTGTGACCTAGATTGACCACTGTTGAAAACAGGATACTGGGCTTGATGGGCCTTGGTGTGATCCAGTATGGCATATCTTATGTTCTTATTTTTTGGGGGTCTTTTTACTAAAGCGCGTTCAGAGCCACCCTACTACAAGGCAGACTAGTTGCCCACCTAGGGTGGCACTGTTTCAGGGGTGGCACTGATACCAGTGCATCAGAAGTTGGCAATAGTAAGAAAAAAATGAAACTAGCATGGGCAGACCTCTCCAACTAGCCACCGGGAGCATGACCCTAAGAGAATTAGGGAGAATGAAGAGGTTATGACATTCCCATTCCAATGGAAAAAAGCTAAAGGCAAGAAAACCTGACATAGTGGTAAAGAGAAAAACATCAGAACAGCATTGATGATGGAGGTGTTGGTTCCGGGTGATTATTCTGTGAATCATGTGGAGAGGGAGAAGATCTTGAAATACTAAGAAATGCAGTCAGAAACCAAAATAATGTGGCAGAAAGATACAAAATATATTTCATAGTATGTTACATCTTATTAGCTCCAGAAGGAAGCTTTCTTTGCATGCTGCTAGTATTACAGTGAGCATTAGCTGTACATTTGAGAAAGAAGGTCATACTCCACTTACCCTAGGGCTTAGGAGTGAGGTTCATGGCTATCATGGAATGCACAAAACTACTGTAACCTTATTTGGAGAAATTGCCCCCAAGAAGCCAAAAGGCAGTCATGTATCAGTGGATTCTTGCTCTAAGAGGAATTTACTTGGAGGTAGTTATTCAAAAAAAGGACCGTTGCAGCCAGCTTTGAGGCTGATGTACTAACCGAGATTGTCCGTGGATCAGTGGTCTTTTTAAAGAAACCTTTCTATCCATGCATGTAATCTGGATAGCAGACTTTTAGAAAATATTTCTCCTGTGATGTCTAGAAGAAAGATAATTGCAAGATACCTAAGGAAATACAATTATCTTGCTTTTTTTCCCTTTGTTTTTGCAAAAATCACCTGCAAATGTTTTTTGTTCATTTGTGCATTAATTAGATACTTTGCATTAAACAGTGGTAAAAGCACTTAGGAGATTTGGGCAAGTTCGTGGAGGTAATGTTCAGAAGACCATTGCCTATCCCTGAAGGTAAGCAGCACGGGATCTAGCTATCTTCTGGGACCCTACCACGTACAAGTGACCTGGATTAGTCACTGTGAAAACAGAATACTGGACTTGAACATTTGGTCTGGCTCAGCATGGAAATGCTTTTCTTATGCTCTTTAAAAAGTTTGTGCATGTTGCAGATTCCACATGGAGGTTTACTACAATGAAGGGCTGGCATCTACCAAATTTTTGCAAGTGATAACACACAAATCTGCGCTAAAACGGGAAAAGTTTACCATTTTCATGCATTTCGAGCTGTTTTCATATTTTATTTTAATACATAGGATACTTTTACTAAAGGTTAATGTGCGTTAAGTGCCTCTGTGGGCACTTAACGCACATTAATTTCATTAACGGACATTAAAACCTACAGGGCCCGATTCCGTTCTCGATGTCGATCTCCTTTGTACGTCCGGGCTGACCCATACGTGCAAAGGAGATTGCGATTCTGATCCCGCGGGGCATGTCTAGCCCCACGGTATCAGAATCACGAACAGCACTGTACGTGTAGCCCGGGACTGCGATTCAGTCCAGGCCTGTATGTACAGCGAAGCCCGACTAACTCAGTCAGGGCATTTAAATGGAGCTGTGGCACCATGGCGTTATGTTGCCTTGGCTCCATTTAAATGCCACGATGCCAGCTGCCAATTAAAAAGTTAATTCCCCACAGCCCGACCCCCGAACCGGCCTCCTAAGGCCAGGGTTGGGCTGCGTGGATTTAACCTTTGCCCCCCCCCCAGCCCCTTCTGCACCACAGAACTGCCGAAACGGAATGTTGAGGGAAGTTATTCCACCCCAGGCCAATAACTTCCCGACCATTTTGCTGGCCAGGACGTAGTACAGGGACGACATTAGAATCGGCCCTGGATGTCCAGGGCTGGCGACCGCCCACTGCCCATCTCTTCCCGCCCCCGACTAACTTCCCTGCACAACCGGCAGGGAGGTTAGTCGGCAGCCTGCAGCCATCACGAATCCCCATCCACGCTATTCATGGCTCAAAATGACCCCCTTAGTAAATGAGCCCCAAAGACTCGCTGGTAGAAAGATTTTGCAATTTAGTGCAGTGACCTTTTTAAAAAGTAGCTACACAAATCTTGAGGCTTACATCCTCCTCCTGCTCAGTAGTCGAATTTCTGCTTGTAAAAAATGTATCTACATCATAAAAAAACAGCACTAGGATGTGCTGGGATATGGATTCTTTAGTTGCTCAATATTGATAATCGGTGCTAGCGGGCCAAAGTTACCTAGATAACTTAACCCTTAACCCCCGCCACTACCAGCAACTCTCCCCTTCCCTGGGGATCGAGCAACGAGCAGCGGGAGGGGCCTCCGGAGCAGCGCTACCCAATCGGGGAAGCCTCCAGCACACTTTAAAAGCTTTGCGCCATCGGGCGCAGGCCCCTTAACCCCCGCCACTACCAGCAACTCTCCCCTTCCCTGGGGATCGAGCAACGAGCAGCGGGAGGGGCCTCCGGAGCAGCGCTACCCAATCGGGGAAGCCTCCAGCACACTTTAAAAGATTCGCGCCATCGGGCGCAGGCCCCTTAACCCCCGCCACTACCAGCAACTCTCCCCTTCCCTGGGGATCGAGCAACGAGCAGCGGGAGGGGCCTCCGGAGCAGCGCTACCCAATCGGGGAAGCCTCCAGCACACTTTAAAAGCTTCGCGCCATCGGGCGCGCCCGTGCCTGGCGGGCCTGCGCCTGAGGGCCTCGCCAGAGGGCCCTTTGGCGTGGCCCTTAGGAGTGGCACGACAGGAGTTCAAGGCAACAACTCTGAGCGTATACACACCGAAAGAAACTAAAGTCAGGGCAACCACCTAGATTAAGCTCCCCTGGCGCTGAGCTCTCTCTTCTCCAGGTAATTACACCTCTGCCGAACACCACGCGACAGCAACAAACCACCCCGCCTAACCCACAAGACTGCTCCTTCCTGCATCACCAGGCAACACCCTGTGGAAACCAGGTTTGATAAGCACTATCAACCTTACTATTCTTTCACAAAACATGACTATCTGAATTAATTTCCTAAATAATATTGTCACACAAGTTTATTTGCTCACTACACTGGCTAATTGATGAATGTTTGTGGGTAGAGGACGTCTAACAGCATTTGCTACATGGTCTCCATTGCCCAATCTCTTACAGTTTACATTGTCTCTGCTGCATGTACTTTGCTACATCTCAAAAATTTGTTACATTGTTTCTAACACATATCTAATGCTCCAAAGTGAAGAATGAAACATTGTGTCTACATACTTACCAGCTGCCTACAGTCTTATACCACTCCAAAAAGGTAGCTATAAGAGGCTCTCTTTCTCCCACACCTTAACAACCTGAAACCATACCAATTGTCTCATATTTTACTGTCTCATATTGTCTCATATTTTCCACCCTTGTACCGGAACAGATAGACCCAAAAATGAAGCACATAATCCTCACTCTAATGAGTCTTTACCTTCTACTTACTATCTTGCCATCCAGCTCTCTGGCACTAACAGCACAAAACCCCATTCCGACGCTCCGGACTAGTGGAAGAAAATGCTCTGATGACATCAACAACTCCTATCATGGAGCGAACTATCCACGCCGCCCCCGTCTAGGCGCTATCCCCCAACAAAAAAACTCTAAACCAAAGCAAAAAAAACCCCCACAAACTAACACCCTGAATAGCGCTCTCATAAACGCTCTATCACTTAGCAAAAAATCGCCAGCAATCACTGAAACAATAATTCATCTTAATCTAGATGTCATCATGATAACTGAGACCTGGCTCTCACCGGAAGATAATACCATCCTCAATCAACTTCTCCCACCCAACTTCGTAACTTTCACAAGCCACAGGCAAAACAAAAGGGGTGGAGGAGTTGCCATCATCACCAGAGCTGACCTTCAATTCAAAATGGTAGAAGCCAGCAATACCAATACCCTTGAAACATTATCGATTTCCAACCACGTTTGCTCCATAAACCTTATTTATAGAGCGCCCTCCACTGATCCAGACAATCTCTCAATATCATAAACATAGCAACAAATACCCATGTTCCACACAGACCAAGCTGGATACTAGGTGATTTTAACCTACCATCCCTACAGGTCAATCAGGCTGCCGCCTTCACAGAAGCCCTAGATACCTTGGGATACACCCAATTGGTTCATGAACCTACACACACAAAGGGCAACATTCTTGATCTGATATTCGCCCCACAAGTGGTGCTTCAACAAGCACAAAACATCAAGTTATCTCTAACAGCAGTTCCATGGTCAGATCATAAGCTTATTTCATTCCAAATTCCGACCCCTACCAGGTCACAAAGGTCCATCACGAACACGAACAAACAATCACAACCTCAAATGCCAGAAGTTTTCACCCGTTTAACAAAGAACGCATCCTGGATGAAATAAACTCTCTCCTTGACAATACCCCACAAGACCTGGATGTCCTAATTTCCACATGGAACAGCAAGCTCAGCGCGATCGCAATCCGCCCTCCCACGACTAAAGCCTCAAAGAAAAGACCTTCCGCACCTTGGTTCACACCTGACTTAAAGGCGTCTTTAACCCTCCTACGAAGATCGGAAAAAACGCTGGAGGAAATCACGTACCAGCAGCGATCAAGCAGCATACATCCAACTCTTACACACTCATCGCAGGGCTGTAACAGACAAAATGAAACTACATCACACCAACACTCTGAAACGTTCATTAAACAAGCCGCACGACCTCTTTAACCTGGTCAAATCTCTTGCCAGAGAACCGACCCCTGAGCGCACAGAATCTATACACCCTCAGGATTATGCCAACTTTATGCAATCAAAGCTATGCAGAACCGACAAGATGGTGATACCGGACCCCCTTATGCTCAAGCATGCGCAACGTATCTATCCACCTTTACCACTCCGTCTAAGATAATTATTGAAGACACCATTGCTACCCTAAATACCTCTACTTCATACTCAGATCCATGTCCAGCATTCTGGATAAAAGATCTGCGATCTGACCTTGCCCCATTCTTAGCCAAAATGATGCAACTATCATTTAGCACCGGATCATTCCCATCCATGCTCAAACAGACCTCTGTTAGACCGCTGCTTAAGGACACCAAATTAGACCCTCTAAAGGTCGAGTCTTACAGACCCATATCCAGTATCCCGATGCTCTCTAAAATCATTGAAAAAATAGTATACAGGCAGCTACAAGATCATGTGGACACCTATGCACCTCTAGATCCATCACAACACGGGTTCAGAGAGTCACATGGAGTGGAAACACTACTTACCACTCTCTTCAACACCATAATCTCAGGCATTGACAACTCACGTACAGGTTTCACACTTATCTTTTTAGATATTGCGGCAGCCTTCGACTCTGTCTGCCACGAGATCCTCCTGATTCGGCTAAGAGAGAAAGGCATCACTGAAACAGCGCTGGAGTGGTGCAGGTCTTACCTGTCTGGAAGATGGCAACACGTACGAGCAAATGGAACCACATCTGAGCCATTCCTACAAAGTCAAGGAGTCCCTCAAGGATCCTCCCTATCGTCTCTTATGTTTAACATTTATATCCAACCATATGTAACATCATTAGACACTTTAATGTGAGTTGCATGATTTACGCCGACGATGTCCTACTTTACCTGCCAATATCCCTGAATTGCCCAGACCTCACCCCAATAACTAAGTGTTTCAATGCAGTATCCGAATGGCTCCTCTCTCAAAATCTGCGCATCCAACATAAGAAAACAGAGGTCCTATTTATCTCTAGAAATCTTGAGTTTATTCCACCTAACCACTTGGAAGTAGACAACGCCAAGCTGCAAGTAAAATCAGCCATACGATACCTCGGAGTCACATTGGATCAGAACCTCGACATGAAGCAGCACATAGCAAAAACAGTAAGAGCGATCTACTTCAAGATCAGATCCCTCAGACACATACGCCCTCTACTCGAGCTGAATGACTTCCGTACCATCTACCAAGCCCTCATCATCCCTCATTTTGATTATGCAAACGCCATCCTACAAGGTCTCCCTAAAGCAACCTTACATCCCTTCCAACTCGCCATGAACAGCGCTGCGCGAATCCTTTTAGGAGCACCAAGGAAAGAGCACATCACACCCCTCCTGATGCAGCTGCACTGGCTCCCCATCCAAGCCAGGATTAACTTCAAGATCTTAGTGATGACATTCAAGGCCATCAATGGGTTATCCTCTTCTTCAATACGTGACCTCATACAACAACCCATGCCCAACAGGATAAGAAGAACGGCTACAACCAACATGCTAGCAATACCAAAAGCTATGACAAGATGCGCCATATCAACTTCAAATAGAGCCTACAGCCTGAGCGCCCCAAGCCTCTGGAACTCCTTACCACCACACATCAGAGCTATCCCCAATTTGAGCCAGTTCAGGAAGGCCTTAAAACACCTCCTCTTATTAAATACCTCACAGCCTCCCTCGAACCCCAGCCACCAGGTACGAACAACACACAATGAACTCATCTCACATATAGACAGTTACCAATTTCAGTATCCCATTTGTGTACATAGTTTACCAATTTCAGTATTCCATTTATGTACATAGTTTCCCCCGTTATCCAAGTTGATTGCTCCTGTTCATTGTAATGACCTGACTCTTGTTCATTGTCTGATTCTGTTTTGTTTTATGTAAACCGCGCTGATCGTAAATAGTGCGGTATATAAGAAATGTAAAATAAAATAAAAATAAATAACTCTGGTAGGGCAAATATCTGTCCTAAATATATCTGGATAAATTCATCTGGATAACTTTAAAGTTATCTTGATAACTAAACTGCTCAGTAGATTTTTGAACATGGGCCTTAACTTACTTGAAATAGAGAGACATGCTGACTTTAATATCTCTGAGTTATTGGATATAGTTTAAGATTCAATCTCAGAATTTCTGGGGCTCCTAGAAACATAGAAAAAATAATGACAGCTAAGACTATAAGGTCTATCCAGTTGATATCTTCTTTTACTTTAGAGCTACTTTGTGTTTTTCCCATACTTTTTTGAATTCAAATACAATTCTTGTCTCTACCGCCTCCACGGTGATGCTGTTGCATACATACAGTACTCTTTCCATACAGATATATTTCCTGAGAGTACTCCTCAGTCTTTCCCCTTTCATCTTCATCCTATGCCCCCTCATTCTAGAGCTTTCTTTCATTTGAAAGAGGTTGTCCTGTGCATTTTTATCATAGATGTATTTAAACATCTCCATCAATATCAGTGATGAACTGCATTGTTATGTTCGTTAGTCGTGCTCCATGTACACTGCTGTGACTTGTAGATACAGCGGTATAAAAGAGCTGCTAAATAAATAGTCTATCCAGACCTGCTTATCTTTGAGACTTGCCTGTGCCTCGCAATCCTAAGCGCAATCGCGTTGCACCACTCCCTACCTGCAGGAATGCTGGCGGAGGACTCCAGCACAGCTTGAGACTGCTTAGCAGGAACATTAGAATCGCCCCTAGGTCGTGCTCTTCTTTCCTGAATAAAAGTGCTTAATCCCCTATAACATACCATTCCCTTAAATGTTTGCAGCTCAAATACATGGCCCTGCATTTTTTTGCATTAAATCTTTGCCACCAAATTTACCTGTCTGAGATATTTTATTTACCTGGGACTTTCTCAACTCATCCCCAACGAACCTAGTTTAAAGTCGTCTTCAGAATGTTAGGCAGTCTGCTGCAACTCTTCTTTTATAGAGTGAATACCATCTCTGCTCAGCAATCCTTGGAAAATTATCTCAGGGTCCAGAAAGCCAAAATGCTCTTGATAACACCATCCACACAGTCATGCATTCAACTCCAGGATGTGAGCTTCTCTGTCTCTGCCTTTATCTTCAGCAGGGAAGATTGAAGAGATCACCACCTGCCCACATGTCTGCTTCACCCTCTCTACCAAAGCCATGAAGTCTTTCTTGATCTGTTCAGACAGATATCACACAGTATCATTTGTGCCAACATACAGTAGGTGAGCAGTATCACATGGCAAGCAATTTTATGCTGGTTAATAAGCAGGATTTGGGTGTTCCCAATCCATTATAAATTAGTAGGAATTTGCATTTGCTAGAGTACATTTGGTTTGTTAAGGTGCCTTTAAAAAAATGCTACAAATAGCTTATACCAGAGGCTCAAACCTTCGTGATCTAATTGGTGCTACAACATCTTTTTTTGGATAGATCGGCTATGTATTCAGATTCAGAACCTTTGGATCATTACGCATATGGTGCGTGTGATTGCTGTACACAATCATTAATTGGACATTAATGGCAGTTTCCAAATTCAACTTTGAAACATGTGACTAAATGGTACACTACCTGTTCTACTGCTTTTGTGGTATACACCTGCTACTTTGTCCATGTTCATTGATTTACATAGGAGGCACTATATGTCTGGTTCATGTGCGTTTACGGGAACATGCATCACATTTGCATAATCAGACTGCTAATGATCCCATAGTCCAGCATTGTTTGTCTCATCGTCATTCTTTCAGTGATTTGAAATGGAGGGTGTTTGATTTTGTTCCGTCAAATCCTCGAGGTGGCAATCGGGAGCAGAGACTTCAGTTTTTGGAGCAGTCCTGGATTTTTAAACTGTCATCAGTATCCCTTGGAGGTTTGAACCAAGAATTAGACTGAGTGAGCCTTCTGTGACATGGTGGTGGCTGATTGGCTCATTCTGGTCTTTTTTCATTGGCCTCATCAGTCATGTGGTTTAAGTATCAGTTGCGTTCTACATGGCGTCCAAAAGGTTTGGCTGCTATTCACAGAACATCATTATTGCGGTCTCTGGAGCGTTGAAACAGGGCGTTCATTGTTGTTTGTGTCCTAAATGCAGTGCTGTGTCCACTGTTATTTATTTATTTATTTATTTTATTTAACAATCTCTTATATACCGCAGCTTCCTAAGATCAGCTGCGGTTCACAAATAACAACAGGCAACAAATCATGGATTTGTTTTACATATAACGTCATATAACTAAAACCAATGTACAGTAAACAGAAATGTTGAACAGATAGCACTGAACAGTGCAACACTATATACATTATGTACATTAACATTATATTATTAAATAC
Organism: Ichthyophis bannanicus; assembly: GCA_033557465.1. Classification (NCBI taxonomy): domain Eukaryota; kingdom Metazoa; phylum Chordata; class Amphibia; order Gymnophiona; family Ichthyophiidae; genus Ichthyophis; species Ichthyophis bannanicus. The sequence continues at coordinate 120,947,423 of CM066044.1, forward strand.
ATATACAAGTTATGTGGGATATAATCATTATGAGTAGTACAGATGCAGATAGGGCAGGTTTTCTTTTCTGTTATAGTGAGATGTAGATAAAACTGTTTAGCCTTTGTCTAATTCTTTTGATGGCTGTTCTATAGTGTTGTAGTGCATTGTAAAGAGGTGTGTTTTCAGTTTTTTTTCGGAATTCATTAATCTCTGTTAATATTCTTAGTTCAACAGGGAGGGAATTCCAGGCTGTTGGGGCTGCATGTGAGAACGCTCTGTTGTTTGTTGATTTATTTGTTTTTATGAAATCTATGGGGGTTTTAAGTTTGTTTAGTTGATTTTTTCTTTGAGTAGGTTTTGGATGTTCTTTGGTAATTAAGTTACTTAAAGTAGATGGTGTCAAATCAAATAGTGATTTAAATACTGTTATTAGTGTTTTATATGTTATTCGGTTTTGAATTGGAAGCCAGTGAAGGGATGCTAGAATTGGTGTTATATGTTGATGAGAGTGTGTTTTTGTTATTATCCTAGCTGCTGAGTTTTGTGCGAGTTGCAGTCTTTTGATGTTTTGTTTTGATGTACCTAATAATATAAGGTTCGCAAAATCAAAGTGTGGGGTTATAGTGGCTTGGATTATACTGATAAAATCATGTATGTAAACAAGAGGTCTAAGTTGTTTAAGTATTTTAAGTTTGTAGTAAATTTTCTTTGTGGTATTTCTGATATGGGTATCTAGAGTGAGATGTTTGTCTAAGATGACTCCTAAGTATCTCACTTCATTCTTTATTTTAATTTCTTGGTTTTGAAGTGTTATATGTGTTGGTGGGGTATAATCTTGGTTTTTGGTGACTATTAGCACTTCAGTTTTTGAATGGTTTATTAGGAGATTGTGGGCATTTAGCCATAATGTTATTTCATTAAAACAATCCGAAAGGGGGGGGCGGAGCCTGATATCCAGCGGGTAGGACGCTTTGCGTTGAAGCTCCCGAGAGGCCTACTTAGAATCCTGACTTAATACCTATACAAATTTACTATTTCGCTCCGAGCTGACCGGGGCACCTCGGGGGGGATGGCGGCCCATAAACCAGCGCGCTTGGACTTCGGGTCTCCTTCTTCTTCTCACGGAAAACGCTCCAAAATAGAGGTGTCCTCCCCACAGAAGATGGTCCCATTTCGTGAAAACCCCGAAATACACCTGGAGATATTGGAGGAAATACGCGGCGTGAAGGAATTGGTGCAGTCCAATGGAGAAGCGCTTCGAGCCATGCGAGAAGACTTTGGAGTGCTCCAGGACCGACTTGAAAGTCTTTCATTACGGCAGGACAACATGGCGGGGGTCCTCGACTCGCACGAGGTGCGCTTGGGCAAACTGGACAAGGCTGAGCGCCAGATACAGAATCTTCAAAAGGAGTTAGAAGATAGCAATAATCGAGCCCGTCGCAACAATGTGAGGCTCCTCGGAATGCCGGAGGGGGTGGAAGCAGGAGATATAAGAGAATTCTTGCTCAAAACTCTTCCCTCCTTGCTGAAGATCACTTTTCACAGAGAACTGGAAATCGATCGCGCACACCGTGTTCCTGCCCATATGGCGCTCAACCGCACGACCCCCCGGCCTATTATCTTTAGCTTGCTACGATATCAACAAGTGGAACAAATTTTACATGCTGCCCGAGCGAATCATCATTTGGAATTTGAAGGTCGTCAGGTCTCCTTCTTTCCTGATTTGGCAAAGCCTACCGTTGACCGTCGGAAGAAACTCCTTGCTTTTCGCCCTCGACTTCAACAGCTACAGGCTCGCTTTGGCCTGTTGTATCCAGCGAAGCTCCGAGTGACTCTCCACAACCAAACCAGGACGTTCGAAGATCCTGATCTACTATCAACATTTTTAGACTCCAAAGAAGCAGAGCAGATGCGCTAATCCCAAATCTTGGACTCTTATCTGCCGGCTCTATCCGCCATTTTGAAGGGCCCGATGCGGCGGTCATAGCCAAGCACAGAAATAGCCTGGACTTTCTTTCTTTCTCTATATGCCTTTTGTTTTTTTGGTCTCCTATCCCTTCATGATGTGTGCCTCGGTCGGATTCGGAGCACGCACAGTCCTACAGGTTATATGTTTTTTCAATTTCGGCCTTCTCTGGGGTTTCTCCCCGCAGACACATGGTCGCCAGTAATTTTGGGGTTTTGCTTCTCCTCTACCGTACTGCGGTTTTCTTTGTTAATGTGGGGCGCTTCATTGTATTATATTAGCTTATTTTTCCTATGTCATGTGTACAGCCAGATACAGTCAGTTTGAGGGACATAGTGAACTTATGTGTGCTATCATGCTCAGAATTTTTAACTTTTCTGAATGGCCTTATGTACAATCTTATCATTCACCGTCAAAGGCATTAAAGGTCCACTCAAAGGAAAGAAAATCCTTAGCTATCTTAGCCATGAGCATGTTGATTTAGTGTTTCTTCAGGAAACGCATTTAAACTCTGCTGAAACACTGAAACTCAATGCTAAGCCTCACATGGTAGCTGCCTATTCTCCCACCGTTTCCAAATGGTACGGGATAGCCATTCTGGTTAAGACGTCTTTGCCCAAAAATGGCTTATCTCCTTTCGAACTTTATGCTTGGCATTGCTATTTCCCTAATTAAGTAATACTGGAAAATTAGCTCCCATCTGAGCCCCGATGAATGGTGGAATCATGCCTGTCTTTACAGTAAATATGAACAAATACCTCGCCTGTTCGCTTCCTCCATTCCGACTCCTTCTCATTGGTCTCAATGGAAGATGCTCAATGACTATGTACATTTTGCTAAATGTTCTCATCTGACTGTCTAACTTTGTATATATCTCTGTCCCATGATCATGCTGTATTGTAGATACTCTTTTGATCGTTTGATGTATAATCACTGTTAATAGGAAGCGCTCACATGCTGATATAATCGGGTAGAGAAGAAGCATCGGGGTGGGGGGTAATGGGTTTACTTTTCCTTATTGTATACTTGTTTTGTCTCTTTTGGTGTGTTGTTTCTTTTGTTTGTTGCAAAATGAAAATAAAAGTTTAAAAAAAAAAAAAACAATCCGAAAGGAGTTGCAACGGTATGTTAGGGATAGTGAATGGGATGTACATCATAATATCATCTGCATATAGATGATAGAGTACACCATATTTCTTAAAGATATTGCAAACTGGTTTTATGTATATTTAATAGTAGAGCTGAAAGCGCTGAGCCTTGTGGTAATCCTGTTTCAAATTTATATGATTCAGAAGTTTGATTGCTTATTCTAACATTTTGCGTTCTATTGCTCAGATAAGAGGTGAACCATTTGTGAACTGTAGAGTATATTCCTATGTGTCTTAAGTAGTTAAGCATTATTGAATGGTTAACACTATCGAAAGCGGCTGATATGTCAATAAATAAGAGGATAAAAGCTTTTTTGTGGTTGTCTATTCCTCTTAGTAGTGTATCGGTAAAAACAGTCAGGAGTGTTTCAACTCCATGCTTGGGGCGAAATCCATATTGTTGGTCATCTAGCGGGTAGGATGAGTCAAGAAATTCTTGTGTTTGTATTTGTACAGTTTTTTCGATGACTTTTGCTAAGAATGGTATACTTGAGATAGGTCGGTAAGATTTTGGGGAGGTTTTGTCAAGTGTATTATTCTTCAGGATTGGTCTGATTTGTACTTGTTTAAGGGTGGGTGGGAGGTAACCTTGGAGTAGTGATAAATTGACCATAGGAAGTATGAATGAAAGAAGTGTTGGTAGTGTGTTTTTTATCCAGGTTACTGGACAAGGGTCTAGATAGGATGTTGTGGTGTTAAGATTGATAATGATATTCTTTAATGATATTTTGGATAAAGGGTAAAATTCTGGCCATTCATTTAGCATATGGAGAGGTTTGTAGATAGGATCTAAGGTCATTGGTGAGTGTTTTGATTTGTTTTGATAATAATTGGCTAGAGTTTGTGCAGAGATGTCAGTGATTTCCTTGTTAGAATCTTGAGGGTTGGTTGTTAGGTTGGTAATTATGGAAAATAGTTCTCTTGGTCTGTTATATGATTTTGATAGGATTGTAGCATAGTAATTTTTCTTTGAGTTATCTATGGCATCTTTATAGTTTTTGAGGTGGTTGTAGTATATTTCTTTCTCAATAGTGGATTTGGTTTTGCGCCATTTATGTTCTAGTTTTCTTAGCTCTCTTTTCATTTGTTTTAAAGTGCTATTAAACCATGGGGTGCCGTTGGTTTTTGAGTGGGTTGATTTTTTATTAGTTTGATGTATTTGGGCTGCATTGTTTATGGTAGTATGCCAGTTTTTGACTGCTTCATCCAGGGTTGTTGGAGAAGGATCAAGGAGAGGGATTGTGGCATCCAGAAATTCAGTTTCGTTAAATTTTTTTAATTTAATTGTATGGTCATTTCTTTTGTGTTTTATGGTGTCGATGGTATTGTAATTGAGATTTAGTTGGTGCCGCATTGTTATGCAATGAAATACAGTTTGCGGAGTTCATCTTTTCGGATAAGTGCATAAAGGTTTTTGCGCTGTTGATTCTGCATTTTCGGTGAAATATTGTTCATGGAGTGATTCCTTTAGACAAGTCTACACAAATATTTTTCGAATAAATCTTAGGTTAATCTTGTGTGAAGCGCATTCTTGTGTGTTTTTTCACATAATTTTAACACGGGTTCACTGTTCACAATTCGGTAAACCTTTCATTGAGTAAAACGGAAGAGTGGTCACGAGGGATTTTTTCTTCAAGATAAACCTTCCAACATATAAATAGATTATTATTTTTACATCATAGTGCTCAGCCAGTACTGCTCTATTTTGTTGAATTGAAACACATGCATTCTGTACATCTAGAGGTTTTTACACCTTTATACAGCAGGTTTAGTTCTGCCGACAAGCATCTGCAGTATACTAACTTATATTTACTTTAATTTAAAGACTTTGAGGTTCATTTTAAAAAGTTTAATCATGATTTAGACATTTGAAGGAGAAGACGTACACGTGGACATCAAAATCATGGACACATCTCCGTAACCATTCCACGAATGACGTTCGCAGATGTCTCTTGTGCAGGGACATCCGAGTAGGCACAGGGGGTGTGGCAACAATGTTTTCAGGGAGGAGCAATGGACTTATACATCCCCGTTCATTCTCAGAAACGGTGGGGACATCTGCTGCACATCCATGTTTATATCTGCTCCAGGTACGAATAAGTATCAGGAAAGTGCTTTTTTCACCTTAAAACATCCAGAGTGTAGAGAAGATGGAAAATTACATGACTAGCCTTAGATCAGAGGCCCACAGTGGCATTTGAACCCTGGCCACCCTTCTCGTAAGCTACTACTCTAACTATTATGCTATTAGACATCTTGGTTCTAAAATACTAATCTGGGGATGTCTATATAGACATCTGATATACATGCATATTGTGCACGTTCACATTTCCGAAATTGTGCCTGAACTTGCACATGCTGCTTTTTCTCAGATGTTCTGGGTTTGCCGTCCCAGATTGAACTTGAATGTCCCATTGTGAAATGTGCCTCTATATTTCCAATAAAATTTTGTAATACTTTGCTAATGAAAAGATGATCCTGATATTAAACACATATTTTTACCTCATGGCACATTAAAGAACTGGTACTGCAGCTCAACAAGTAGCAATATCAAATCATAGGACGGTCGAAAATTTATAACAAGAAACTAAAGCTAGAATGCGCCAGGATGTCAGGGTGTGGAATTTCTACTACCCATGAATATTTATGTAGCCTTACCTAGAGTGACGTTCAACTTTCTACATGGACAAAATGTAATGGCGTTCCTTTTAATCCAAATGAAGACAGTGAAAAGCCACATTTGTAGCTTATTGAGTATATTATTACCTAACTCTCAACCTCGTCTTCCAGTGAAATAAAATAGACCCTCAAAAGAGCTAATATTATTAGAAAAACATCAGCTTTCGTCATTGTTTTTACATTTTATCATTTGAACTTAAATAAACAATTAAATATACAAACTCGTGCACCCTTTGCTCGGCCCAGGTTTATCAATGTCCTTTCCTCATAGCCACAAAATAGTACAGAGTGTTGGTGTGTGGTGGGGAGGACTGTAAGTCTTAGTGACTCACCCCATAAAATCTGTGCAAATTTTATTTTCCAGACATGTCAAGTCTTGAGTAGTATTAAGTCAAAAACATCCCACATGCTTGCTGCCCCCATACACTTCATTTTCTGTCTTAGATTCTTATTTAACATGGCATACCTTTCACTTGTCACAGTAGGATGAATTGGAGGAGGAATGGAAATTATTATTGACAGAGATATAAATGACAAAGGGAAAAAAATACCACATGGTCTGAAACCGTGATTCACAGTAAGGGTGCATTTCTGTTACAGGTAAACCCTTGCTGTGAGGCATGCATAAGAGCACAGAAACTTGGTTTGAGAGAGAGCTGAGTTAGATTATGAAGTTACAGGCAAGCAAATCCTCAAAAGGAAATAAAAGGAGCACAGCCGCCAATTACTTTCAGGTTGCAAATAAACTTCTTGGTCTGCAAGCCCTAACCCAAAAGAACAGAGTGAATGAAGAAATGTATTGTGCTTGTACACAGTTCTGACAGTAGAAAGCCTTTGGGGAAACTGCTACCATTTTTTAATATGAAACTTTTTTTAGATGTTTCTTGTTTTCTACTTTTCAGTTTGGCTGTACCTTAAATTTACCTGTGTCATCTGACAAAAAAGACATAAGGAAAAAACTCTGGTGAAAGATCCAATATAATTTCATGCAGTTTATTAATCTTCTCCTTTGATTTGCAGGTCAGGATGGATGTCTGTTGTGGCTTTAATTTGAACATCTAAACTTGTATCTTGCACATGGGAGCTAGCTCGGGCCCAGTGCAGCTTATATAAAATCTTCAGCCGCGGTACTAACTGATTTAATGGAGCATAATCCAAGCTACCTTTGACTTAGCTCTGAGTCACATTTTGTACCAGACATGTTGAGTCCCACGATATTTAATGACTGTAAGAGTGCTGTCAGAATCTGGAGATTATGTGACAGAGCTACAAAGATAATGAGAAACATTTCTACCTACTGCTCACTTGGCAATCTGAAAAAATATAAATGTTCATCAAAATTTTGACCAGCTGACAACAAAAAAATCTAAGCCAAGTTGAACATAAATCCATGAAAATCTGCCAAGCAAAGTGGGCTAGGTGAATCCAAAATGGCCATAAAAATTCTAAACTGATCTAAAAGTTATAATACACGTCTTAGGTAGCATATACATACATATTTAAAAAACTGTGTGAGTAAACATTTGTTTATGCACATAAAAAAGCAGTTTAAGGAGGATATTTTAAATTCCTCACCAGATGTAAATAGCAGCAGTTATATGCAGGACCGTACCTAACTAGAAATGCACCCTGTGTTGGATAACTAATCTGCTGCCCCCAACCACACAGCCACATGCTGTAACTTGCTCTTTTTGAGCTATTTCAAAGCTCAGTGATGATATTGGCGCCCCTTCTGTACTTCTGCCCTAGGTGACTGCAGTGCTTCACAGCCTTTGGTATGGCCCCGATTATGTTTAGATAGCATACACATGCAAATGGCGATTTCAGCAAATTGCTGTTTATGCAGGGAGATGGTTGGGATCATAGAGTGATCAAGGGGACATGTTTTGACATAGTTTGAGTTAGCCATCTTACAAAGGGGTAAGGTTTGCCTCTTTGCGGATGATACCAAAACCTGCAACAGAGTAGACACCCAGAAAGGTGTAGATAACATGAGGAGGGATCTAGCTAAGCTTGAAGAGTGGCCTAGAATTTGGCAACTGAGATTTAATGTTAAAAAATGCAGGCTTATGCATCTGGACTACAACAATCCAAGGGAGCAATACAGTATAGGGGGTGAAATACTAATGACCACAAAAGAAGAGCGTGATCTGGGCATGCTTGTGTCTGATGATCCTAAAGAGCTAAACAGGTAGAAAAGGCGACTGCAAAAGCTAGAAGGATGCTTGGGTACATAGGGAGAGGAATGACCAGCAGAGGAAAGGAGTTGATAGTGCCTCTGTATAAGTCTTTGGTGTGACCTCATTTGGAGTATTGTGTGCAATCCTGGAGACCATCCTTCAAAAGGATATAAACAGGTTGGAGTTGGTACAGAGGGCGGCTGCTAAAATGTGGTCTTCGTTATAAAGCATATGAGGACAGACTTAAGGATCTTAATATGTATACTTTAGAGAAAAGGCAGGATAGAGGTGATATGATTGAGATGTTTAACCCTCATCCTACCAAGTAGGGTCAAATTGGACCCCACGCAGTAGTTTGCTAGCGCTATATAAACATCGTAAGTTATCAACAGCCGCCCTTTTGAGAATTTGTTCTCTCACCAGTGGTAAGTCCAAATCACATTTTCTTTTATGTTAAACTTTAGTGTGCCCACAGCAACTATTTAGTCTCAACCCCAAATTATTTGGACTTTATTTTATAAGTACCATTTGTAATGAATGCATTAAAATATAAGTGAATGCATGAATTCCTATGTCAGCATTTGTAAAGTTATCACAAACATTGCCTACCATTAGTTTCTAAAGTTCATAGTTTGATAATTTCATATGTAACATCAAAACTGGACACAATTTCATTACAAAGTCACATTTCTTTGATTGATTTATAATTGTTCCTGATTAAAAGCACTACAAGAAAAATGTCTGTAACTTACAGTTTGTTTGTCAACATCCAGGAATATGTGTTCCACATTAAGAAAGTGTTCAGTGATGATAACTTTCATCAGCAATCACAAAAACTACATGGGGTCCATTCGGCCCCAGTTGGTAAGATTTGTTTGTAAAATATGTTGGTAGGATGAGGGTTAAATATCTCTGTGGCATAAATGCATAGGAAGAGAGTCTCTTGATTGAAAGCAAGCTTTACTATGAGGGGACATAGGATGAGGGTGAGAGAGGATAGACTCAGGAGTGATTTGCGGAAATATTTCTTTATGGAAAGAGTGGTGGATCTGTGGAATAGTCTCCCAGTGGAGGTGGTAGAGAAGAGGACAGTATCTGAATTCAAAAAAGCATAGGACAAACACAGAGGATCTCTAAAGGAAAAAAGGGGACAGTTGTAGTGGTTGATATGGAAGGGCAGACTGGATAGGCCATGTGGTCTTTTTCTGCCATCATGTTTCTAAATAAAAACATGTCCCTGTCTTTTTCTGCATCAGCTCAAAGATACACACACAATTTTAAAAAGTGATTGTTTCGGCCAGGCTTTACATGAGGAATTAAGGGAGTAATCCTTAATCCCCTGCCAGCATTTACAGAAACTGCCACATGATGCCAATCTTTGGTTTCACATATAGCCTTGTAAAATTGCTTCTTCCCCTGCATGTGCTGGCAAATACCTATTTGTTCAAATCCTCCCTATTTTACAAAAGGCTCTGCATTCAGCAGTCTTTGTAAAGTGCGCCAATTCATCCCTCCACAATGTATGCAAAAAGGGCCTTTAAATCTAACCTCTCTTAGGGGATCTTTTATTAACGGGCACAAAGGTTTACACCTAACACGCCAATAACTCCAAAACCATGGCACATTAGGTGCAACACCACTATGTTAACTGTCGGCGATGTAGACAGCATTATCCTGGCAGTTAATGAATAGCCCTGTGCCCTAATATCCACCACATTAACGTGGGTGCACTTAACTCCAGCTATTGAGGTGGCATTAGGTGAACCCGCACTAATCGCATGCGATGCAGTTTAGCGCATGGTGTGTACCCCATGCAGACTGTGCAGAGCTCCCCTTGCCCACTTTCCACCCCAACCCACTTACTCGTATCCCTAATGCGGGATGCACAGTTAGCATGGGAATCAGCCTGTGCTGCCTTGGCCCCATGTTAGCTGACAATGTGTGTCCAAGGTGCACTTTTAGCACACGCCAGACACACGCTGCTAGTTAGTGCCCTTTAGTGTGAGTAAACATGCATTTATATTTATACCCATAGTAAGAAGCGGAATGCCATTATTCTATATTTCTGGGACAGAGTTAGGTCAGGGGAGATAAAAGTTTGTGAAGGTTTGCATTTTCAGATTCATACAGGAAAAATCAGTGGGTATTTTTTCCTTTGACAACTGTTGCAAAACCTATGGGTAAACATACCCCCAAACTTTGCATCAGGGTGGCAATTTTGAAAATTCATGTTCTGTGTGTATTTGCTAGCATGACACATGTTTATTGTCAGAAAAATTAGAATTGTTATGATGAGAATTCATTCTTTTACACAGAGGTGGTATAAGTCAGGCGTGAAGCTGCTTATGCCGTCAGAGAGGTTATGGTGGCATGTAGCTTTCATAGAGTACAGATGTTATTGTCAACTTTGTTCTATGAACTTCTAATTTGAGAGCTTAGAGGGTCATTTTATAAGGTTTAGTTGTGATTTGGATGTCTGAAGACATGCACATGGATGTTGAAATCACAGAGAAGTCTCCAGTGCAAGGACGTCCAAGTAGGCAAGGAGGTGTAGCAGAGGCATATCTGGGGAGGAACATGGATTTACCTGTCCCCATTCAATCTCTGAAATGTTGGAGACATCTGCAGGCACATCCATGTTTATACCTGCTCGAGGCCTGAATAAGCATCAGGAAAGAACTTGTTTTTACCTTAAAAATCCAGAGAGCTGGAGAATTACGTGACTAGCCTTAGATTACAAAGTCTCACATTGGGATATGAACCCTCACTACCTTGCTCTTAAGCCACTATTTCTAACCATTGTGCTATTAGATGTCTTGGTTTGGAAATGCTCTCCTGAGGACGTCTATATAGACGTCTTATAGGCGTCCATATCAGGTATGTCCTCGTTTCCGAAATCATACCTGAACTTGCACATGCTACTTTTTTTTTCAGACCTTATGGCTTTGAAGTCCCAGATTGCACTTTGACGTCCCATTGTGAAATATGCATGTAATCTAAACAATGCTAGTTTTAGTAAAGAACTAATTGAAAGGTAACTAGGTAAGTTTCCCTATGGTCAATGAATGAAATGTTCTGTGATTTTTTTTCTTAAACAGCTAATTCTCTTACAAATTTTCATCCAGTGATGGATTTTCTGCCTATTGTAATTTGCTTTGACTGTGCCATTTCTAAAAAAATAAAAAAAAGCAAAACCAAACCAAACATAATATTAAGCCACAGAGAAGTCTATGAACTGACTCTTCAAAAACAAAATAGCAGGCATCCTTGAATGACAGCAAGTTGCCTGATGAATGCAAAATTTATCATTTCTCTGCCTCTCACATGTGTTCTTATCCCACCATATTATTCATTAAGCAAGGATCTACTTTATACTATATTTTTGGTTCACTCTCTACAAAGAAACCTTTGATGTGCTTTCTCTGTATATAAATTTATCATTACCAATGTTCCATAACAATTTATTGTGGTAATTGCCAGGTTGTACCCTGGCAATGTCAACTATCATGCTGATAACCAAGCTTTCAGAGGATAGATTGTTGTCATTTTGATGTAGCACAAACTAGAATATAATTCAAAATGAACTGTTCATACAAATGTCAAAATAAATCTCGGTACAAAATTATTCCCAACGCCCTGTCACTTGCCTTTAGTCAAAGTATGTGATGCTGGCTACATTTTGATTAATCATATAGAATATTTTTGTAATAATTTAAGTTGAGGATTTGAAAATATCAGAATAGCTTGCTGTCCATCATGTATAATAAGTAAATAGAATAATTTACTCCTTCCATTTTTCTACAAATAAATAATGCCCTTCTTTTTATCTCCGTTTCCATCTTTTTTTTTAAATTTAATGCTATTTGTACAATAACAGCCAAGAAAACAAGGAGGAAGTAAGATGGCGGCAGTGTGAGCAGATATGTTTCCTTTTCTTACCCGTTTCCCAGGAAGAGAAAAGTGGATGCCACATACCGTGAGGAAGCGGAAAGCCAAGCTGTTAATAGGGAAGTCAGCATCAGCAGGGCCGATTGGATAGCTTCCTCGTGCCCATTGGAGAGGCTTTGGCTTTGGGCAGCCCGCTGGCAGGAGTGGAGGTGGAAGGTAGATCTTCACCCAGCCTTGGGCTGGATGTGTCACTCGGGCTTGATGTGTCATTCAGCCCGGAGTGCCCGGTATCCCTCTGTACAGCCAGCATTTGGAGTGAGCGTGGCTGCTCCATGTGAGGTCTCACCTGGATCATCTGTGGGAACCTCTCAATTTGGAGTTCAGCCTCCGGTGCTTGGAAGTTTCGGCTGGGGTTGCAGGAGAAGTGAGACCATTGGAAATGGGGTCAGACCCGCAGCTTAGTACTGAGAAATGTAACCTTCTGGGAGCTCTGCTTCACAGCAATTCTTATCGGGCCCAGTAGCTCAGACAGTTTTGGTGAGACCTTCTCTTTTCACTTTTGAAACTGTTTGGGCCACTTTTACTTCAGCTGGTACAGTCCATATCAGGCCAGCTCCAAGGGATTTCTGGTCAACTTTCCTCACTTGGATGTTTGGTGGAAGCTCATGAGTCTGCTATGGGTTCTCTCCCTGTGAAGTTTTTTTCTTTGGACAATAAGGTTAATGTTGTTCAAGACTCTGTTACAGCGATCATGAGGGATGCAGAAAATGTGCAAAAATGAGTCTTTGGAGAATGCCTTTAGGAGTAGGAACCTCAGAATGCTTAATTTCCCTAAGATTCCTTTTCGCCTATTGAACTCTTTAAGAAATTTTTGATAAATGTTTTGAAAATTCCAGAGGAATCTGTTCCCCAATATCGAGAGCTTACTACCTGCCTTCTGCTAGAGTTTGTCAGTTGGATGGTCTATCTTCTGATAGTTTGAACCTAACTGTTTTTTTTTAAGTGGTCGGCATCTGATTCCAGCGTTACTGCCACTTTGTTGGTTATGCTGGCATTGGATGTCAGCTGAGATTGGATTCTTAAAATGTATTTTCGTACATCTGTCAAAGAGTTTATGGGTTCCAATATAAGAATTTTTCCTGATGTTAGGGCAACCCAGAAGAGATGGAAGCAGTTCCTGATTCTTCATCCTGGGGTTTTACAACCGGGGGGGGGGGGGGGGGGGGGGTTATTTTTAAATTTTCCTTGTAAATGTCTGGTCAAATTGGCTGGTCATAGGTGTCAGCCTTTATTGCCGCCAGGCTGGCTGGCTGGCGGCCCTCTTCCATGGATCCCACTTAAATCAAGTCCTATGTTGTGGTAGGGCAAGATAACTGGTACCCCTGATAACTGATCAATAGTACTCTCCTGTCTGTTCGATTTGCTGTAATAATGCCTTTCTTATTTGGTTGTTTCCTAGGAATTGTGACTGATTTCTTCCATTATTGGGACTGGTGGGATTCAGTTTGTATCTGCTGTTTTTCCTGTTTTATGATGTATCGAGGTTTCTTTTTCTTTATTTGCTTGTACGACTTGACTCTTTTCCTTTACAAGTGTCTTACTTGGTTTATTTTGAAATTTGTAGAAATAAAAATTTAAAAGCCAATAAAAAAAACAGAAATATGGTAAGAGGTAATTTCAGACCAATAGGGAAACCCCCAAAGTCAATTAGTAGTCCACGGTACGAAGAGTGAAATCATCAATCAGTTATAGTAGGAGACCACTTCCCCATTACAATAATGCAACTAAAAACCATATCAGTAAAGAAACAGCTTCCTGCCAACAAACAGAACCTAAAAAAGCAGTAAGCTGTACAGGATCTGTATATACATATTTAACATTGTTAATGGAAACCAGGCAGTTACATGTAAAGCACAGAAAAAGGTCCCTCTGTCAGACTCCTTGTACTCACTCCGCTACCTCAGGTAAACTAATATCATGCGATCCCCATTCCTCTATGGAATATCCCATTAAAACCTACTTAACTTGGAAACCTTCTTTTTCTCTATCTGCTATTGTGGGCCATTACTGGCTTTGTGGTGATGTTTTGTACCAGAAGGTTTCACTGTCCAACTTACCCGTATGCCTCTCACTGTCCTATAGATTTGATGGGGCGAGATTTAATTGTTAAGGCCCAAGTTACCCTAGTGACAGGAGAATTCCAATCTGCAGGAATAAGTGAAATTGGTACGTACCTTCTTAGCCCTTATGGCCGAGTACGGGGTACCCCGGTCCACATACGACTAAAACCAGGGAAAGAGGGTCCTAAATTACCACAGTACCCCTTACAACACCTCCCACAGCCAAACACGAGGCCTTAGCTGCAGAAAGGATGTTTTTTGCACTTGAATAATACATGAAACATCTGGGAACACAGTTACCCTTTGTCCACAGAAAGACAAATCCTTCTTATGGAAATAAAGATGCAGAGCAAACATTTTATATGCCTCTGTGGCATAGGAGGCAATTAAATTAGCACGAGTCGAAAGCACATCAGCTGGCATTTCTAAAAACTCCGTCAAATCAATAGAAGTAGATGCCTCATCCACACATTCCACCTGGGCATCCTGAATTGACTGGCGGGTCATAATATAATGCAAGTTTGAAACTAGATTCTTTTCAGGTTCAGGGATTAACAAGACCTCTTTACAATAGTTATGAAATAATATTCAATGGTGATAACAACAGTGTCTGAGGAAAATTCAGAAATCTAAGATTCTGGGCTCTCATAGCGTTTTCCAGTAGTTCAACATGCTTATATAAAATAAACAAATCTTTAATCCCCGAAGACCTGGCAGACTGGAGTGTCCCAACTTGACCCTACAGCCTATCGAGTCATCGGTTGGCCGGGACTAAAGATTTTTCTGCTAACCTCGATTTCTCAACCACCTTTTCAGAGAGCACAACAGTTTCATCACTAAAATCTTGAAGGAGGGAATTAGTTTTAAAAACCTCCCGCCAAATTTCCAACAAAGTCACATCAGTAGAGCAGGCATCACTAATACTAGAAGAAACAACAGGCAACAGACTGAAGTTGAAAGTTAACTAAACCAGGCAGGACCTGCAGTGGACCATCAGCCAAGGCAATTTTTAAAGACCCACCAGGGTCTATTAAGTTAATAGCATCTCAGTCTCCTTAGTGAAGAACCAGGATTAGGAGGGGGACTCCTTACTATAGGATCTAAAGACACTCCCAAAGAGTCAGAGGACGAAGAGTCCATGCAAGCGGATTGTAATTCAGTTACTTTAGATCTGGGGTCACCAACCTCCAGAGGGCCGCGGGCCGCACAGCCGACTACCGGGAGCCTCGCGGGCCGCACCCCCCTTCTCCCCGCCCCCACGAAAAAAAACAACAAACGCAAAATTATGAAAACAATGGCTGATCACCTTTATTGAATTTAATGAGATGGCTGATGATTCATGCTAGCAGACAAACGGTTAAAGTCCGGCTTCACAGATGACACTGACAGGAGAAGGGACGCTTGCAGGTGGTCGTCGGTGAGCTGCGAGCGCGTGGATGACTTTATCAATTTCATTCGGCTGAACAGCTGTTCGCAGCAGTAGGTTGAGCCGAAGAGAGCAGCGACCTTGCGTGCGTTGGCGGCCATGGACGGGTGGGTGGCCACCTGTGTCTTCCAAAATGCGACAGGGCCCATAGCCATGAAGCGCGACTTCTGTGCGTCGTCACACTGCAGTTCGATCAAGTCCATTTGAAGGTCAGAGGGCACGTCGGTGGGGTTCATCTCGAAGGGGGCACTGAAGAGGGCAAAGTCTTGCGAGTGCTTGGTGAAGTCTTGGAAACGAGCCTCAAACTCCGTCTTGAGATGACGGATGGTGGATGCGTAACGACGAGCAGCAGCAGCCGAAGGCGTCAGTGCAGCGAGCTGCGCAAAGTGTGCGAAGTTGCGTGCTTGCAGCTGCTTTTCCCACAGCATTAGCTTCACTTGAAAATCCTTGACCTTGGCGACCATGTCTGAGACGAGGAGTTCTTTGCCTTGCAGTTGGGTGTTGAGCTGATTCATGTGAGCTGTCAGGTCGACAAGGAACGCTAAATCCTGGCACCACTGAGGATCGCGCAGCTGTGGGAAGTCGAATCCCTTGGCTTCGAGGAAAGACGCCAGCTCCTCTCTCAGCTCCTCTCTCAGCTTCTTCCCCAACATGGTAGGGGCGCCGTCAGTGGTGACACCACACAGACGCGACAAGTCAAGTTCAAAGTCCTTGATCCAGGAGAGCACAGCTGCCAACACATCAGCGCCAGTGGTGGTTCCGCTCATCGGCACAAGCTGAGCGAACTCCTCGATGACGTCGAAGGAGTCTGTGATGCCACGGAAGTAGATCGCCAGCTGAGCGATATCCTTCACATCTGTCGACTCATCCAAGGCAATCGCGAAGTGCTGACAGTCACGGAAGCGCTGCTTCAAGGTGCCCAAGACGTCGTCCTTCATATCTTCGACGCAGCGAGTGAGGGTCGGAGCAGACAGGCTGACCTTCTCGAAGACCGCCTTCTTCTCAGGGCACACTTCGTCTGCGATGGCGAGTACACAGTCCTTTACGAATTCGCCGTCGGTGAAGGGCTTGAGACGAGTTGCGGCGAGGTAGGCAACGCGGTAGCTAGCTGTGGTGTTGCTGGCGTTGGAGCGCAGACGACACGCGGGTAAACTCCTGCTTCTTCTTGACTGCATCCATCTTGGCGTACTCTGGGTGGACGGACTCGAAGTGGCGCTTCACATTGTAGTCCTTCAGAACGCCAACGGTCTTCTGACAGATGACACACAGCGCACGATCCTTGTGCAGCGTGAAGAAGAGCTTGTTCCACTCAGGGTTGAAGCCGCGGTTCTCATCGCTGAGCTTGCGCTTCTTGTTCATGGGGGAAGCCATGGGGAAATAAGAGAACAGGAATTCTATCGATAGCTGCAAAAACAGAATCAAAGTTTAAGCCTTATTGCTGATTGGTCCTCTAATTTATTTATTTATTTTATTTATTTATTTAATTTATTTAACTGTATTTATATCCTGCTTTTCACCGGGTCAAAGCGGTGTAACACATAACAAGGGAGGGGGGGATCAAGGGGGGAGGGCCATCACCGGTGTCGTGGTCTGTTAGCCAGGTTTCCGTTACACAGAGGATGTCAATCTTATCTGTTGTGATCAGGTCCTGGAGCATGTGATATTTATTCCTAACTGAGCGGGCGTTTATGAGTGAAATGGAGAGGTGGTGGTGGTTTGTGGGGTCAGTGGTGCAGGTTGGTGTGCAAGGTGAGTGTGTGTGCTTGTGTGCATGGTTGTGTGCATGATTGTGGGTGCTCGTGGGTTGAGCTGTTGTGGTGTCTGGGCAGAGGGGGTTGCAGGGTTTGGCTGAGTGGGGGTGGAGGATTAGGAGGGGTGTTAGGAGATAGATGGGGGCTAGGAGTGGTGGCATGCTGTGTGGGAGTACCTGGGTTCTCCAAGCGGTGTGGTCGTTTTCTTTGCGGGGTGCGCCAACGAGCGGTCGAGATGATCTTTAACCATGAAGGAAGGCTGCGCACAACGAGAAGGGAAAGGGGGCAGCGCAAGTAACTCACTCAAACCTCCGCCTGTAATGTCAGGAGCGCGGGGCCGCGGGAAGTCGGAGGGAGCCGGTTTACTCGCCGGCCGCTGTGAGGCTCCCAGATGCAGGAGGAGGGGGGTGAAATTGAGGGAAGAAAAATCTACCTGCAAACGCTGCTGAAAAGAGCAAAGGTGGGAGGCGTCTTTCAGGCACTGACAACCGCCCACACCAGCGACTTTCCTAGTGCAGTGGGGCATTATCCCACGTTCCCCTCTTGCTCCGTCTTCATATCCTTCGTTCCCCACCCTCCGCTACCATCCAGAATGGAGAGGCTGCCAGTTCTAGAGCATCCTGGAAGAATGACCAATCAGAGGGCGCCTGGCGTCAACGAGCCGCCTCCATAGGTCCAATCGGCACGGTTTGCCCCGCCTTTCTCGGTAGCTCTCCACCTGCAGGCAGGTCCTTAAAATAGGTTGGTGCAGCTGGTGGAAAAAAAGTGCAGTGTGTGGCATTGCGGAGATGCTGCAGTTGTGTACTTTTCAAAAATAGGCTATTGGTCGCGTTGTAAAAGTTCCTAAATGCAGATATTTTGTGCACAAAGTGCACTTTTGCAAAGTCACTTCACAGTCATGCCGCGGGCCGCAGATACAATGACGGGAATCCTTGGCGGGCCGAACGTAATGTTAACCGGGGTAGAGCCTCGCGGGCCGCACGAAGGGACCTCGTGGGCCGCATGCGGCCCGCGGGCCGCAGGTTGGTGACCCCTGCTTTAGATAAAGGCTGCACATGCTTATCCATTGGTCCAGTGAGAAACATAGGCATAGATGCAACAACCTACGTCACCCTCTTCTGAGTTTTAACCTCAGAACGCTGTTAGATAGCGACCTGAGAGTGCCCGTCAGATGACGCACCAAGCAACTCCCCTCTGATAGGACATCTGTTTACAGGAAGCCGGAATCAAGATAGGAAACAGCAGCCAACACTCCACCACCAGGCAACTAAGCTCTCCTGTTTCCATCTTAACATTGAAAAACATGCTGAAAAGCATTAATGCAGCTGTTTCTAGTATAAACAGTGGCATTGTCATGTATTTCATAGTTGTCCATAGACTAGTATCTATTCTCAATTTTATTTGTTCTAATGGGTATTATTTTTGTGAATATTCAGTTTTCTCAGTTGGTAGTTGCAAGTAGAAGTTCAGTTGTCAAAGGGAAAGAAGGCCCCGCATGCAAGAGCCAGAGTTGAGGCTGCAGTTGGAACTCGGATCTAGAGATAAAGTTAGGAAGGCTGGAGCTTGGAGATGAAATTAGAACTACACCTAGCTTTAGCAGGAAAGTGCTAGAGCTAGGGCTGGAAAAGAATAGAAGCAAACAAAACTGGAACAGTTAAGAATTGGAACAAAACAGCGCTGGGACAAGTCAGCTCTGGAAATGGATGTAGATAAGATTGGAAACAGGAAGAGCTGGAATTGTGTAGGACTAGAGCTAGAACTAGATAGGGCTGGATAGGCTTTACTTTTGCAGTGTAGAGGGTGGTAAATAATTTTAGGTTTTAGACTTTAGGTTTGCCAGATAAGTATAGGAAAGCTGAAAACTGTAAGTTTAAGATATGGATGTGTTTTATTTCTATGGGCTTTTTTTCTGATTTTCAGGTACTTTTTTCAGTTTATTTAATACATTTGCTTTTAAGAAAACATTTGTTAACATAGATTAGAATCTTTTTAATGCATGTCAACTTAACATGTGCTAATTTATAGGTTAACCTCATTGAATCAATTTTGCGTGTTCTACATTTTTTAAGCCACAATATGTATTTTCAATAACACCATATGAATGTGAAAGTTGGACAGTGAAAAAGATAGATGGGAAGAAAATTGATGCCTTAGAATTATGGTGCTGGCGACAAATACTTTTTATATCATGGACTGCCCAAAAAACAAACTAGTCCGTACTAAAGGAGATCAAACCTAAACTTTCCTCGGATGACAAGGCTTCAACTTTAATACTTTGGACACATCATATGAAGAGAGAGATCATTGGGAGGAGGGAGGGAGGAGTGGCTCAGTGGTTGGGACAGGTTACCTCAGGCCAGAAGGCTGGGGGTTCAATTCCTGCATGGGGACAAGCAACTCCAGGCTGGAGGGACTGGGGTCTCCAGTCCCATGGCCACTCCTTGTGGCCTTGGGCAAGCCACCTAACCCTCCATTGCCTCAGGTACTCTTAGATTGTGAGCTCTTCGGGGACAAGGGAATAAAAAGTACCTGTTAATATACATGTAAACCGCACTGATTCTAAATAGCGTGGTATAAAAAAGAAATAAAATAAATAAATCATTAGAGAAAGACGACATGCTTGGCAAGGTAGAAGGTCAACACAAAAGAGGAAGGCCAGCAATGAGATGGATCGATACAATGACATCAGCTATGAGTGCCACTCTATCAACAACAAGTCACCTGACTGATGACCGAACACAGTTTAGGTCAACTATTCAGAGGGTCGTCGTGAGTCGATACCGACGACGACACTTAACAACATGTATTTCTAATGAATGCACATCCATATTGGAGGGCTTTAGAAGTGAGACAGAAGGAAAGAGCTTCTTGGCTAGAGGTCTGACACTATAGCTTTCTTGGAATCCACTCAGAATTTTTTTTCTCACATTAATGCTAACAAAAGCAGCTCATGGTTAACTTCACCTTCATAGAGTCGAAAGAAAATACACAGTTCAAGCAGCACTCATAAACAAGACCATTTCAGTGTCAGAATATCCACAGAAAAAAGAAGGGGACTATGTTCTTTGTAGTTTCATTTTTTGTTTTCGTTTTGTTCTAGCACATGCTAACACAAAAATAAGAAGCTCTAGATTAAATAGCATGCTTTATTTTAATGTAACACATGCTATTTCATATTGCCCTAATGTGGTCTGCTTAATTGGTCTTTTAGATGACTGTTGTGCTACACATACCACCTTCTGTATTGGATCTATATGTTGTTTTTGGATTGTATGTTTTCATTTATGTTCTGTTGATCCTCTATTTTATTGTAAACCACTATGATGCTATATAGTGTTTCTATGGCAGTATACTGAATGCGTCACATAAATAAATAAATAAATATCTAGTGCTAAATGAAATAGCCCGCGCTAAAAAGAATTAAGTTGGAAAGTACACACTTAAAGGCCCTTTATTGAAGCGGGTTAAGCAGTTAATGTGCATTTTCGTGCATGGTAAGTGAATGCTTGGGCCTGTGGTAACTGTTGCCATAGGGGCATG
Source organism: Ichthyophis bannanicus (assembly GCA_033557465.1). Lineage (NCBI taxonomy): Eukaryota > Metazoa > Chordata > Amphibia > Gymnophiona > Ichthyophiidae > Ichthyophis > Ichthyophis bannanicus. The sequence continues at coordinate 120,968,103 of CM066044.1, forward strand.
TTAATTACCACACATTGATTTGCACACTGCCACTCATGCTTTGGGGTGCTGAATGAGCAGGGTAGGGGCAGGAGTGGGCATGGAGAGCACACTGCACTTAGCATGGGTTGCATCTAACATCATAACATAACTCCAACATAACTGGAGTTACGTGCATCTGCGGTACCTGCGCCATGCATTAGGGTATGTATCCACGCGGAAACTGCTGGGAACATGCTGCTCAGGCCCTCTACAATTACTGCTGAGGCTTTGAATTTAATGCACATTATTTTTTGGACTAAATGTTTATTAGCTGCAGAAACCTAATGCACTTTAGTAAAAGGGCCCTTAGCACGTGACAAAATGACATATTTCTCTTTTCCTCCATTCACGCTCAGACATGTTTTTGAGGGGAACTTGGCTGCCATGATAAAGTGTCTCTTAGAGTAATAAGGAATATATGAGCAGGTGTCTGGATGAGCATAGTGTGCCTGCGTGAATGGGCATGTTTTGGGGGTATGAGTCTTGACTGTGTACGCGTGTGAGTGTGTGAATCATCAGTGTGTGTGATAGGGGATACGAGTGTTGGAAGTGTGTGTCAGGGACTGTATGTTTATGTGAATAAGTATCATGAGTGTGTGTTGAGGGGTCTGTGTGTGTGTGTGTATAATTTCAACCACTATTATTTATCATTTGTGTCTGATGTTTTCTTGTTCTATGTAAACCGCGCTGATTATAAATAGTGCGGTATATAAAAGATGTTAAATAAATAATAAATAAATAAATAAATTTGTATAGTGTTGCAAGGTGTTCAATACTTCAGGCCACCATGGCTTGGAATACAGGCTCCATAAACAGCCTCAGGTTTATCCTTGAGCTGCTGAGGGTCAATCCAGTCCCTCAGTGGCTGGGTATGCAGATTTAGATTTCAGGGTGTATGCAAGTCATTCTAGCTTGCTTCAGTTCAAGCTATCAAAGCCATTCTTTGGCTCGGACACAGAGCTCCAACTTTCCTATATCCTGCTGGTTCAAGGACAGCCAGAACAACTGTTCCACTTAGAGATGTTTTACTAGCCATCCAACATAATATAGCCTTTGTAAGTTTGAGTTCCACTTTTAGTCAATGATATTCTTACTCAGCAAAAACCTAAGTCAATGACCACTGCAGAAGTGCAATGCAAGCAAAGACTTCTCCATTACCTTGTTTTCTCGAATAGATCAAGATGGATCATCTATTACATTGTAGGAAGGAGTGATTTCATAGCCAGACACATCTTGTCTCAACTTCAATCAAACTTATTTATTTATAAAAAGCTCCATTTTGCCTATGATGTTTAGAGTGGAATTAAGATTCCAGGTCAGGACGTGCTCAGTTTCTCCTGTATTTTACAAAAGGATCTGCTGAACTCAAAGCCTTTTGTAAAATGCATGTAAAGATGTGCACATGAATTTGCACTTAGCACATCCCGCTGTTCACATTCTGATCTCAATCTCCTGCTTGGCATTCCCAAATGCATCCCCCATCAGCATCCTCAATCTGATCAATATTATCTCCAAACTCTCCCCCCCCCCCCCTCCCCAGTGAGGCACCCAACACTCTCATCCCCTAATCTCCTCTACTAGCACTTACTGGTTATTTCATTTCTAGACTCATCCTGGGTCAGGAGAAAACTCCATTGCTGGCCTGGATTCAAAATGACAGCTCTGACCCACTAGTAGTCATTCATCAGGGGATTGGGGAAGGGATGGAGTATCTCCTCAGGGGTGATGCAGAGGGTAATTGGGAATGGGAGAGCTAAGTGTCTTATTCAGAGGGGAGGGTGAGGAGGTGATGTTGATCAAGTTGAGGATGCTGATAGGGGATCGAGTTGGGGATGTTGACTAGGAGATTGAGTTCAATATGCTTATAGGGCAGAGAGACTTAACGCCTCCTCTTGAGTAAGTGTTAAGTGCACCTGAACTATCATTAACTGGGACAGTTAGCAAGGGGGTAAAGTACCACATGCTAACTCACTCTACAGTCTACACACATTCTCTACCCATAATCCACCCAATTCCAACTCCATACCTTAGTAAGTAGTTGTTTTTAGCAAGCAATAGCCATTGCCATGGGCCTACACTAATGGTTAGCACATGCTAAATCTTGTGCTAACTGCTTAGTGCACTTTAGTAAACATGCCCCCATATCGCTAAATGGCCAGAAGCTATCCATAAAGAGGTTGATTCCACACTGGGCAAGTCCGGGCCATCCGGACATCCAAAAAATGAATGGGTCCAATTTGTACCCGATTCTGCAACGCGGGAGCTATACATTCCTGCTGTTGCAGAATGAGGGCACTTGGATGACCCGGTGTGCACAACATTCTGAGCAGTGACATATCCAAATGAATGCCCATCCCCACTGCTGACTGCTTTGGCTGGTGTTGCCAGTGCTGTGGCTTCCCTTCGCCATGGCACTTGCACGTCCAGCTGGAGCAGCAAATCCCCGACTGCATAGCAAGCTCCTTTCCCTGCCGCCCAACCCTCGGCACGGGCATCCAGAGCCAGGATTGGATGGTGGGACACCTCTCGCGGTGCCGCAAGGTGTGGGGGGAGGCTGTAGGTCCCGAACAGCCCACGCCAACACTTATTCCATCTTCAGGGTGGAATAAAGTGGGCACCCATAGCAGCTCTGGTGGAGGTACAGAGGCCTGACTGGAATAGCCTCTGTATGTCTGGGTGCCTAGCCGTGCCCCCTGCTTCGTACTCGCTCTGCCCCCTCCTGCCCCTTCCAGCGCTCCCCACACATCGGCCCTGTACCTGCAGGGAGCAAGTGGGATGGAATATGGTCCAGGGTCTGTGTGCGCGTTGGATGTCCAACCCAGACGTTCAACCCCACTATTCGGTGCTCAGAATGCTGGCCATACTGTATAAAAGAGGAAGAGCAAGGGCGAGCGGAACATTATCCAGATAGTGATGATATTCATTTGCTATCTGGATAAGATATACATTTAGGGTCCAGTATTCAATTGTGAAAGCTATGCGCCACTATGGCGCATAGCCATTGTTGCCAACCTCTAATTCCGGATATTCAATGCCGAGGTCATATGCGGCCTCAGCATTGAATATCCGGAGTTGCCGCACAGTCTCCGTAGTTGCAGAAGCTAACCAAGTAGTGGTGATATTGCACCACTACCCCGTTAGCTCCTGCAAGTATAACTAGAACAACATTTGCTTCGCCTAGTTTTACCCACAGGCTGCTAACCAAGTAGTGGTGCAATATTGCCACTACCCAGTTAGTAACTGTCACTGGCCACAACACACCCCGATGCTAAGTGGTTAGTTTAAAGGTGTGTAACGGCGTCAGTTAGGGATATTCAGTGGCACTAACTGTGTGTGCTCCATTGAATATGCCATTCAGTAACATTTACACGGTTTATAGGTCAGTAACAAATCTCCCAATAATACCTTTAGTAAACCCCACAATACAATTACTATCTTCAAACAGTGATTATATAAATATATAGTCCCCAAAATTTCAAATACCAATAACACAATACAGCATCAAACAGACCTCAGTATGGCCTAACCCCTACATTTGGCGAACCTAATCACCATAGGGAGATGGCAGACACTCACATCATAGGTCTTCTGCCTGATAATTTAAATATGTTTAATAAATTCTGTTAACACTATGATCAAATTCTTTTAACAACTAGCACTTTCAAGGATCCTTAGAAGCTCGACACAAAACAATAACAAAAATATTAAAAATAAAGTGTCTGCATATTCAACATGGTGTAAACCAAATACTTCCCAGTGCCAGAAAACGCTCACAGGAGAGCTGACCAGGTTCCCTGTAACAAAGTAAAGAGACAATCTTTAAATCACCACTTTAACAGCCTATCTTACATAGTATACATGCACTTAACTGAACAGCTTCCTGGATGCAGCACACTGAAGTAGTTGTAAAACGTGACTTCCGATCACTGCTACGGCCGTGGACAAGCTGTCAAGCACCGCAACCGAATACCCGACAAAAGCTTCTGTTTTGCCAAAATCGGCTTTCTCAAGGGTTTTTTCAATGCAGTAAATGCACCAGACGCATGTTCTGAATACAAATAGAGATCAGACAGGTGGAATATCTCCGAATATCTTCTCACTAACAGTTAACCTCCAAGATACTGCTCACCTCTATCGGAGCCTAAGTGTCTGACATCAACACTTTTAAACAAACTGCCCACCAATAGAATCACTGACACTCGATGACATCATTCAAACCACTTCACCACACAAAAAAGCCTTTTTAGACAAAGTGTTAAAAAAGAGAAAGAGAGATATAGGTCAGTAAACTATGTAAATGCCTTTAGAATATCAGGCCCTTAGTTCAGGCCTGTTGATGCAGTCATTGCACCATGGAAGTAATTTTATAAGACTCCCTACATTTCTACACTTGTTTACATACGTAAATCATAGTATTTAGCCATTTATGTGTATAGGTGACCTCTTATGAACGTAATGTAGTCAGTTGCTGTTCGCGAAATTAAATGCATCAGACCAGTTTCACTGTGGGCATGTACTTTCACAGGCACAGACTCTGAGCAGAGCATGAGCAAAGCACATTTGTGTGTATGAATTACAAATTACAATCATCTATGTGCATTTTTGCAAAATCTGAAATTGCCTGATATCTAGTGTAAACGCCTATCATAAGTGCTGATGCCTAACTTAACACACTTTTTTGATCACTTGAACCTTTATTTTATAAAGTACATGTGTATCTTTATAAAATAGATATGATATGCACACATGAATCTAGCTGACCCTGATCTACGGAGCCAGATTCCTCCTCTTTAGATGCTGGTTGCTGTCAGCATGACTCTGAGCAGCTTCTTTACCACAAATCAGCTGATTGGAGGGCCTTTAAATAGCAGGCCTCACTGTGGGGTGCATTTCCATGGGGGCGTGTCCAAAGGAGTGTCCCAAAGGGGCAGATTCTGCCCTTTTGGGGCCCTTTCAGAGCATATTGGGGTCATTGGGGCCAGGAGTGTTACATCTCATGGGTCAGAGGAAGAAGAAGTTGTTTTTATTGCCTGAGAAAAAGTCGGTGACTGTGGTCAGTCCAGTGGATCGGCATGTGGTAACAGTTTCTGTTACTCCTTTGGTAAGTCCTCGCCCTACGTTGGACTCCTCTCCGCTAAAGAGTGTTCTTACCTCACCCTTCCGTTCCAATTCTCTTCAGTCTGATGCTAGTGGTGCCTCTCTGGTTTCAGGGAGTATGCTACCACCTTCCATTGCTCCTGCTCGGCAAGGGGAAGTCTCATTGGGAGAACATGGTGCTGGCGATGTGTTTGTTGTCCAATTTCTAATTTGTCCAATTTCTTTATCAATTGTTAAGCCAGTTCCAAGCTCTTCCGGAGATGTTACTCTAAAAGATATTTTGTTGGCCATTACACGTTTTTAATCTTCACTTGGTTCTTCTCTTAAAGCTTTTTCTGACTTTTCTGTGGACACTGTTGTGAAATTTACTGATCGGGATAAGAGGTTGTCGTGAACGATCATTTAATTAAATTGGACTCATCTTATTCTTTATTGCATGCTACCAGTACTTCTGCTATGAAAGATAGTTTGGTTATTCACCGACGCCTGGAGGCATTGGAGAATGAACAACGTGTCCATAATTTGAGGTTTCTAAATTTCCCCCACATGCATTATCTTTCCCCTATTATTATTTTACAGAAATATTTTAAGGAGACTCTTTGTCTCTCTGCTCAGAAGCAATAGTAATCTCAAATATTTATTACCTCCCCAAGGGGAAGGTAATCCTGATGCTGTAGGTCCAGGTTTGGATCAATTGTCTCTTATCGATACCTTAGATGTTTCTGCCTTTTTAGAAAATTCCACATCTTTTTTGAGTTTTCTTAGTTAGAGACCTTCCTAAAGGGCAAGTGAGATATTGTGGGGGTTTTTTTTTTTTTTTGGTTTACTATTTTGGATTATCTTGTAACGTCTGGTATTAAAAGGTAATGGGAATTTTTTTTTTCCGGCTCCCCTGATGTGGGCTTGATTAGTATAGTTATATTTCCTGTTGTATGTAGTGGTCCTTTTTCACCTCCTTTTAGTTGTAGTTGAGATCATTATTGAGTTTTTTTCCCTATACTGAAATTTAAAAACAAACAAACAAACAAACCCTCATTTCATGGCTGAAATGCTTTCAGAGGAAAGAGCAAAATGCACTTTCATCATCACAGTTAATACGTCCAGGCTAAAAAATCCTGCATGTAAATATATATTCCAAACATATTACTGGATGCCACTGCATGTCTGAGTATCTTAAAAGGCAGGCCCAGGACATGCTAGCCTTATAACAAAGATTTCCAACTTCTGAACTACCCAGGCAAGTTCTCTGGGCATGCAATGCATTTGTGAATTGGCCTATACCCATGCAGATACCTGGCCTTGCTGACTATGTGGGGCCCGTCTCCAGAACCAGATACTGTGACGTTCATTTCTCAGGGTGCAGACAGAGGGATTTCAGATGGCATGTATATGTTCCTCCCTTCACTGCGGCCACTCCTCTGGATTTTTCGTTCTGCTCTGGATGTCCCTTCTAAAACACCACTTCACATATATATAAAGAACCGCTTGCTATATGGATAATGATGCTGAATATATATATCTTAAGTGCTAGTTCTGTCACTTTAATTAATGAGGGGGGTGTTATTGCTGAACATTGACCCCTCTGTCTTTAGTGTAAGATATGACTTACAATATGTGGTAAGCTGTGATTTTTTTTTAAATTAGAGCAGTGATGAAGAACTCCAATTGCTGTAGTATCCATGAAAAAATTGGATTTGCATTGTTGGTCTCTTACAAGATATGAGTGCCCAATACTAAAAAAAAAAGATGAACTCCAAAATATATGCTCTATTTGCAGCCAAGCATAAGAGCCCAGCTGAAAATTCATCTTAATTTAGGAGCTGGGGGGGGCATATTAAGTGGCAGCAGTCATTGCGATTAAATCTGTTGACTGTCACTGCTTTAAACTAACTTCAGATAGCTCATGCCTGGGCCATATCCAGCCAGTGGCAATGAATATCCAATAATAAACATAAGCATGCCCGGAGAGCAATTTAGCTATCCAATCAGCAGCAATTTTCGGCTGCTAGCCACATAGCTAAACCAGCTAAAGATTATTTGGCCTGGCTTTAGCTAGTTTGGGTTAACAGATTAGCGGCTGAATATTGCTGCTGATCATTTAACCCTTGGTGCTGCCCCTTCAACACCCCTTGAATGTCCAAACATTAAGCGCTAACGTTGGGGCATTCAGCTGAGTTATTAGCGGCACAAACATCTATCCTGCTCGGCAGGATTAACGCCTTTAAATATGCCCCCTGTGCTTATAGGTTTACGCCTGGCATTCATTTCCCTAGCTTTATGAGTCTAATGTTTGAACCTCATGCTGTAAATCACTGCTATGCTTCTTACTTGTGTTCCATGTCCTAAATCTGCTTCTACTTCCACCCACTGTTAGGGTTCCTACATTTAGAAATTTAGTGAAATTTTGAATCTCAATTTAGGAAGAGTAGTCTAATGGTTGGAGCAGCAGGCTGAAAATCAGGGAAGCCCAGTTTGAATCCCATTGCTGCTTCTTGTGATCCTCGGCAAGTCACTTACCTTTTGTCTCAGGTACAAACTTAGATTTGAGCCCTCCAGGTACAGGAAAAACCTACCATACCCAAAAGCAACTAATCTTGAGCTACCACTGAAAAAAGTGTAAGCTAAATCCAAAATCCCATCCCCTTAGCATATTTTCAAAGAGGCCAATTTAGGAGCATAGCTCTCCAAGCTAGGAGCAATAAACCCTTTGAATACTAGGCCCAGAGCCTCCAAACATTGTCTTAGAACAGTAGAGAAGACTTTTACAAAATTGTTCCTGAAGTTAAAGAAATGGTACATTCTTAAGTTAACATTTACAAATTTCAGAATGATCTAAATAAAGTACAGACGTTCCATTTATGAATATGTATGTAATGATATTAAAGTGAGTTTCTTTTCCAAGGACCCAGGGCGGGATAGAAAAAGCAGAAGGACTTTAAAAACTTACAACAGGTTGCCTGTGTGTGAAGGCCACATAGATGCCTATTTTTAGCCTATTTTATAAAGTTCATATGTATGTGAAAGTTTTACTGAGTACACACGTAACTTGCATTTCCGCCCATGCTCCTCCCAGACTCTTTTCTTGAAAACTGCATATACTTGTATGCATAGGATAATTTTATAAACGGACTGTTACGTGCATATACTGCCATATATGTGTGAAAAATTCTTTATAAAATTACCTCATAAGTTGTTAACGGACTTTATTGGAAGGACAACATCTACTTATCTTACTTGGGAAATTATTTATTTAACAATGATTTATGAGAAACACTGGAGATCTCCTGCTGTACCTACCATATACAATGGACTGGCCACAACTTGGGTACATTTTAGAGCAACTACCGTAGTTGCTGTGACACTTGGCCATTGTGGCGGTAATTTTAGAAGAGGGGGCATTAAGGTACATACCTCCTTTGCCAGTATTTTAGTCATTTATGCACATATGTGACCACATAAACATGCTAATGGCGTCCTATTAAATATCGACCAGCATAAAAGCATGCTGGTTCACACAGCGGCGCATACTTGCACATGGGTGGAGTTTGGGATGAGTACACCGGTACACATGTAGATTATAAAATGCTATAATTTACATGCAGAACAAGAACATTGTAGCCATAGGCTGGTGTAAATGCCTACATTTTAAATTATGGTATGATCTCTGCCATTTAAGTGATTAATTTAAAGAGTAAAGTAGATGCCTATGTAGATATCTGTCCCTGGTGCCCTGTTATAAAATTGCTTTCTGTATGATCACAGAAGCATACCACCTACGTCTGGCACTGGCCAGGACAGGGAGCCTGAGAATCCTGATATGCCATGTGGCACATTCTGGCTTTGCTGTACCTATGGATGGGCACTCTTACTCTAAGATGCGGGACCCCGAACTAGTGGCAGAAAGTGGCCTTGCTGGCCCCACACCGAGCTAGTAAATTTTAGTTATTTAGCTGAAATTGTACAGTAGGGGCTGTAGTCTGTTAGCTCCTATGACTAACAGAGCACTAGAAGATCTGGAATAAGAACAACTTTGTGCTGTGCCCATAATAGCCAGCTAAGTTTGTGTGTAACCACGTGGGAAGCTCAAGGATCAAAAACTTCAGTATTTTCATCTAATTTACCAGAGACTGTAACCTGACAGCCTTTATTAGACTTTCTTACGGGCTTGTTTTATTGCTTGCCTATTTGTCTGTAAGAGACTTTAAGCCTCTCTTGAATAACAGTGAACCAGGCATTTCTACTGTTAGCCTAGTTAGACTAGTTATTCAGCTACTGTTCTACTCCTCCAGGGATATATGTGAATCTAACAATACATCTAACTTGATTTATGATATAGCCCCTATTTTATGTTTAATGCTTCTGATTATTTCTTGAGTAAAAGTTTTACATTAGAATGTGTGCTTGACCATTGTATTTGCTGGGGTGAATGACTCCAGATGCTTTAGACAATAAGAAAAAGGAAGTGGTGTAAAGTGCTGTCATTCTGTGGGTATCTAGTAACCCACAAACCCACCTTTTGCTCTGATTGCCAATGGGGTGTGAGGTTTTTCTGTGGTAGCTTCAACTATACCTTCATGGCCATTACATGGTAATATCTGATGGGAGTGATGCACGCAGGAAAAGAGGCTAGCACTGGGGCTAGATAAACATGGCACTTAAATATTTAATAATGCTATTTGGCTGCAAAATGGATAAATTGATTTAAAGTTAGGACTGCTAAATAGCAAATCTAACTTAAAAACATATAGGTTTGGTCACCAATGTTTATTCAGCAATGCTAATGAAACTGATAACACCACTAAATATATAAATAATAAGTGCAAGTACTGGTGCTTAACTTTAGTTAATGACCACCACTGTTTAAATGTAATATGGGATTTATATTCAACACACAATAGAGTAAACTGGACTACAGTTGTCATAACACCTAGTACTATTTGCAAATTCTAGAAATGGAGCTGATGTTGCTTAATTATAAGGATCTAATAGCAACAGCAGCCAGTCTACATAATCTGTCTTGACACTCCCTCCACTTGGTCAGATTCTTTTTAACATTTTTGTAAGTGATACTGCGGAAGGGCTATCTGGTAAGGCTTGGCTCTTTGTGCATGATACCAAAATCTTCATTAGGGTAAATACCTAGGAAGGTGTAGACAACTTGAGGAGGGACCTAGCAAATCTTGAAGAATGAGCAAGAATTTGACAGCTGAGATTTAATGCTGAAAAATGCAGGGTCATGCATTTGGGCTGCAAAAACCAAATGAACGGTTCAGTATAGAGGGTAAAGTACTTCTCTCCATGAAAGAAGAGCAGGACCTGGGTGTGATTGTTTCTGATTATCTTAAGGTGGCCAAGTAGAAAAGATAATTGCGAAAGCCAGAAGAATGCTTGGGTGCATATGGAGAGGAATGGCCAGGACAAAGGATCAGGTGATAATGCCCTATATAAATCTATGGTGATACCTCATTTGAAGTTCTATGTGCAACTCTGGAGACTGCATCTTGAAAAGGATATCAACAGAATGGAAATGATGCAGAGGGCCGCTACTAAAATGATCAGTGGTCTTTGTCATAAAGTATATGGGGTGAACTTAAAGATTTCAATGGAATATGTTTACTAAAGTGCACTTACAGTTAATGTGGAGTTTACTGCACATGCGGTAACTATTAGTGAATGCTAAAAATCCCACACTAACCATTTAATGTGGGTCAAGGAAGGCAGAACACCTTTTTGGTTGGAGGGACTAAACAAACCAAACTCCAGCCCCGCTTCCAAGTTCTTTATTGCTAATGCTGTGTTGGGCAAAATATTGGTGGGGCTATGGCCCCCATGGCCCACCACTTTCTGCTGCCTATGGTGTGGGATGGGGTAGAGTGTGGGTGTTTGCACATTACAGTTAGTGTCATCATTATTAGTGCACACTCACCATCAAAGTTGCAATTATCGCAAGTACACCCGTGTTACTTGCCACAATCGGAATTGTGTGTAAGGAGCACTGGAGCCATGTTGATTGCATGGGGACATGCTGTGCACACTCCCATTTTTAGCATGGGTGTAACGCTACCATACACTAATTTTGGGGGTAAACAATTGCATTTTAGTAAGCATACTTGAATGCTCTTTTTTTCAAAGACAGGGAAATTGTAGAACTAGAGGACATGAAATGAAGCTGCAAGGAGGTAAACTTTAAAACAACATTAGGAAATAATTTTTCATGGAAAGGGTGGTGGATTTCTTGAATGCCCTCCTGAAGTAGGCAGTGGGAGCAAAACAGTGACTAAATTCAAAAAGGCAAGAGACAGATACAGAGGATCACTATAGAGCAAGAGGATGGAATCAAACCAACATAAATAACTTCATAAATAGAAAAGGGTAACCTTCCTGAAGTGGCATGTAAGAACATAAGATATGCCATATCGAGTCAGACCAAGGTCCATCAAGCCCAGTACCCGGTTTCCAACAATGACCAATCTAAGTCACAAGTACCTAGCAGTTTCCCCAAAAGACAAAGGTTCCACAATGCTTGTATTGGGGCAAGCAGAGGACTTCCCGGGTCCCTTTTAATAATGGTTTATGGACCTTTCCTCCAGGAATTTGTCCAAACCTTTTTTAAACCCAGCTACACTAACAGCTTTTACTACATCCTCTGGTAACGAATTCCAGACTGATTACACGTTGAGTGAAAAAATATTTTCTCAAATTAGTCTAAAATAGGTTACACTGTAGCTTCATTGCATGCCCCCTAGTCTTTCTATATTTTGATGGCATAAACAGTCAATCTATGTTTACCCGTTCTACTCCATTCATTAATTTATAGACCTCTATCATATCTCCCCTCAGCCGTCTCTTTTCCAGGTTGAAGAGCCCTAACCTTTTTAGCCTCTCTTCATAGGTGTATCCTTTCATCCCGTTTACCATTTTGGTGGCTCTTCTCTCTACCTTTTCTAATAATGCTGTATCCTATTTAAGATACGGCGACCAGAATTGAACACAATATCAAAGGTACAGTCACACCATTGAATGATACAGAGGCATAATATCCTTTGTTTTATTCTCCATTCATTTCCATATGATTCCTAGCATTCTATTTGTTTTCTTGGTCATCACTGCATACTGGGTGGAGGGTTTCAACATGTTATCCACAATGATACCTAAATCCTTTTGCTGGGTGGTGGTTCCTAATGTGGAACCTTGCATCGTGTAACCACAGTTTGGGTTGTTCTTTCCTAGGTGCAAAAACTTTGCGCTTGTCCACATTAAATTTCATCTGCCATTTGAATGCCCAGTCTTCCAATTTATCAAGGTCCTCTTGCAATTTTTCACAATCCTCATGGGTTTTAACAACTTTGAATAATTTTGTGTCATCTGCAAATTTGATAACCTCACTCATTATTCCCATTTCCAGGTTATTTATGAATATGTTAAAAAGCAATGGACCCAACACAGATCCTTGTGGTATTTCAATATTCACCTTTCTCTGCTGGAAAAATTGGCCATTTAGCCCTGCCCTCTGCTGCTTTCTATCTATTAACCAGTTCCCGGTCCACAATAGTACACTGCCTCCTATCCCATGACTTTTTAATTTCACCAAGAGAGTCTCATGAAGGACCTTGTCAAAGGATTTCTGAAAATCCAGATACACTATATCAACTGACTCACCTTTGTCTACCTGTTTATTCACATCATCTAAAAAACATAAGATTAGTAAGACAAGACCTTCGTTAGCTAAAGCCATGTTGGCTGTCTCCCATTAAGCCATAACTATCTAGATGTTTAGTAATTTTGTTCTTTATAATAGTTTCTACCATTTTCCCGGTACTGACATCAGGCTCACTGGTCTATGATTTCCTGGGTCACCCCTGGAACCCTTTTTAAAAATTGTTTTTACATTTGCCATCCTATAATCTTCAGGTATTACAGATGATTTTAATGATATTTTACAGATTATTAATAATAGGTCTGCAATCTCATATTTCAGTTCTTTCAGCACCCTTGGATGTATACCATCTGGTCCAGGTGATTTGCTACTCTTCAGTTTATCAAATAGTTGTAATAGATCTGTACAACTCTGGCACCTTACTGGGTAGACTAGATGGACCATGCTGGTCTTTATCTGCTATTATTTACAATATTTACTATAATATGAGGGGAGGGATTGGGAGAGAAGGGACCTTGAGAGAGTTGAGTGTAGCAAAGAGAAGGCGAGGATCAGAGGCAAGAGAGTTTCTCATATGGACATAATACTTTTACTTGGTGAGTGTTTTGGATGACTGGAAAGAGGTTAACATGAATTTGAAATGTAGGTAATCAGCAAGGGAATATGATTTTAGCCAAAGGCACTCAGCTGAGTGGGCACAGGAATGTAGGTAGCAAGTTGTTGAGGACAGTCACTGTTGAGGTACAATGAGGGCATAGAATGGGAGGAGCAAGTGCATCCAGAGCAGAGGAGAGTATAGGAGGATACTGCCCCATCAACGGACTCAGATGAACACTGTGGAGGAAAGAGGTGATAAGACAGCAATGGAAAGAGCTGAAGGATTGATAGTGTAAAGATTTCTAAACATGTTGGTGGAGATAGGGTGAGACCAAGATATGGAGTGGTTAAGGGTGAAGATTAGCAGGTGATGGTCAGATAAGGGCAGAACTGAGATGGAGAAGTTTTAGGGTGAGCAGTTAGAGGAGAAGATGATGTTAAGGAAGTGGTCATGCTTAGGAGTAGGAGAGGTAGAGCACAACTGGAGGTTGAATGAGGAGGTTAGGGAAAGGAGCTTTAAGGCATAAAGATCAGAAGGTCATCAACGTGAATGTTAAAATCCCCAAGAATAAGGGAAGGGGACGGTGCATCCAGAAAAGAGGAGAGAGCCAGGAGACAAAGTTGGCGAGTATAAATGCATAAAATGTCTGTTATAAATTTATAAGTGCACACAATGACTAGAACACATATACTTGTACATGACTGGTGTAGGCATGTTTGGGGATGGATTTTGGGTGGTGCATGGATGGAGTCACTATTTATACTTGAATTTAATAAAATATGTCACATTAAATGTATTGTACATGAATACATTTACATTTGCTCTTAAGCTAGTATACATAGGCATTTCAGTCATGATTTCTAAAGTATTTATGTTAATGTTTTATAAAGACACTTAGGCACCTTTTCATCTTTATAAAATAGGCGCCTATGCCCTCAGCACATAGGCAACCTTTTATAAAATTTATTTTTACATGTCCTTCATGAAAACTGGGACAGGGCATATATACTAAATAAGCCCTTATGTCGACATGTCTTATGAGGGGTCCTTTTACTAAAGTGTGCTGTGGTTTTGCACCTAACGCACCAATAGCATGCAAAACTATGGTGCAGTGGGTTCAAAAATACCGCATTAACTATCAGTGATATGGACAGCATTTTCCTGATAGATAACATGCGGTGCTGTTGAATAAGGTGGGTAATCAATACTGTGAGTGCAGTAACTTCACCTATTGAGGTGGAGGTAATTGCACCCCACTATTTGCAAAATGTGCCATTAGTGTGTGGTGCTTGCCATGCCCATTCTCTGCCCCTAACCCTGCCATTTCCCAGTCTAACATATGGGGCACAGTTAGCATGGAAATCAGTGTACATTGCCTGTCATAGCAATGTACCACAGCATGTGGGTAGTGCACTCCAAAACCCACCTAAATGCTTGTTGGTGTGTCTGATTTTATGCATGTTTACCCCAGCAATTGTAGAAGCACCTACTTGCGCATATGAAATACTGTTCTACATGCTTAAGTGGTTTCTAAAATAAGCTACTAAAATAAGCACCTAAGTTGTTATCTGAAATAACTAAATCAAACTGTAAGGATCAGCAAATAGTCAATTTTATGTAATTGATGAGTTTTTGCAAGGCATCATGTCTATTCCATAAATAAGTACAATCAACAGATGCCATTATCTGTGATCATTACTTAAAATATAAAGGTTAATTTTAAAATTATTTTGAATATTCTCCTTTCCAGATATCTTTGAGTACTTGCATAATAGCATGCAAAAAATCCTGATAGAAAAAGAACACACAGTTTCACTACTATATTGCAAAAAAACCCAAAAAAACTCTCTATAGATCATGTAAGAGAGGTAGAATTTTTCTTCTAAAATCTTTTCCGAGAAGCCAATTTCATGCTAGTTAATAGTTAATGAGCTGTGTTCCATGATTTTCCATTACAGCAGGTCATTAATTCTTAATTAGAATAAAATTCTACACATATAAATGTGTGAAAATTTACAACTTGCAAAGGTGACAAATTTTGCAAAGATGACTTTGTTTGCTAAACTGTCAAATAGTTTTCACAATCAGAAATAATTTGCACTATTTCCTGCTTTTGCATGTGAAATTGATTTTGCTAACTCTTTCTATCACTTAGGGGTCTGTTTACTAAACGGCGATAGCGGACTCCGTGCGATATCGGAGCCGCGGCCCCATTGAAATCGCACGGAGTCTGCTACCGCCAGTTAGTAAACAAACCCCTTAGTACACCTTCCTCTTGTGGTACCTTAAGTGTAACTGTGCTACTGGCAATCCTGACAGCTAGCACATGGTTAACATCCCATATGCTAAATGCCTGTATCACCCAGGCCTGATCTCTGCCTAGAACTTCCCATTTCCCACCCCAACTGATACTAGGCACTTAGAATGGCTTTTTTTTACTGCATGGTAACTATTAGTATGGGCCTGCACTTGTGGTTTGCATGCATTAAAAACTGCACTATGGGAGTAACTTTATAAAGAGATGCCTAAAGTTATGTATCCTTTACTGTACATGTGTAAATTTATGTTCCGTAACTGCGGTGGGTGTATGGTGTGTACTTTCACAGTGGGCATGCACATGGGTGGAACAAAGAAGAAACACTTAAATTATAAAATATGCACATTTTTAAAAATCTAAGAAAAGGCATTTACATCAGCTCTAGGGCATATATAAGTGATTGTATCTTAGATTCACCCATATTTGGCCACTTATGCTAGTATTCTATAAAGAAAAGTAGAAGCCTACTTTTCTTTATAAAATAGGCATGACATAGGCACATGGAAACATGTTCTAGCTAGGTGGGACTTTATATAAAATTACCCTCTAACCGATTAGTGAGTTGTGAAGTAGAATTTTGCAAATGATATCCAAGTGTAATCTGGGATGTCCAAGCCAGACTATCTGGAAAAAAAGCAGGCATATCCAAGATAATGCACATTTCACAAATATGAATGTGCCTGATATGGATGTCTGCAGGAGATGTCTACATAGACATCCTCAGAATAGTATCCCAGGCCATGGACATCTAGGAATAGCGAATGGTTAGAGTATTGGGCTAGGACAAACAAATCCAGGGTTGAAATCCCACTGTTGCTATCATTGTGATTATGCAGAATATTGGGGCTGTTGGCGTGCTCTCTTCTCCACATCCTCTGGCGTTTCATTGCCAAAACAAGCACTTTCCCAATGTCTGTTCGTGCCTGGAACAGGTATAACCTTAGATGCAACTCCAGACTTTCTGGAAGTTTCTAAGATCAGGCAGTGATGTCTAGGTTCTTGGAAAGGCTTCCCCCAAACCCCCATTTAGACTTGGACATCCTTACACTCAGGATATTCACAGACCTGGCTTCTAAAGTTCCTCTGGAGACATCTCTATACCTGTTTTCAGATTCCAAAGAACAAATAGGGCTTGTAAAATAACCTCCTTAGTAAACGTTTCTCTTAAGTTTGGTCCAAGCTAAAGTTAAGCTAACTTGTAGGATTCCACCCATAGTTATTAAGAATATCCATTTTGTTCCATTAATAGAATCGGGGATGCCATCTCTGATATTTGGAGGAAACAGAATGCCATTATTATTCTACTATTGTAATAGCAAACAGAGCTCCCTACCATCTCCCTACCATCGACGAAACTACTTCTGAACCATTTCTTCAAGACCAAGGGGTACCACAAGGATCTTCTCTGTCAGCGTTGATGTTTAATATATACATGCAACCCATTTGTGACCTCATTCGTTCCTTTAATGTCACCTGTTTAGCATATGCAGATGACATTCTACTATTCATGCCATTCTCCATCAATCACCCTGATTATACATCATTGATAACATGCCTCGAAGCAGTAGAAGATTGGCTCATCTCCCAAAATCTAAGAATCAACCACAGCAAGACTGATGTGATGTTTGTAACAAGAAACCAAAACTTCACACCTCCTACCTCCGTGAAGATAAAGGACAAGGAATTAACAGTAAAACCTACACTACGCTACCTAGGTATAACCCTTGACCAGCACCTCAATATGAAAACCCACATAAAAAACATAACAAAACTAATATATCACAAGATACGTACATTACGCCACCTGCGACCTCTACTGGAACCCTCAGATTTCAGAACCGTCTACCAAGCCCTGATAATGCCTCACATTGACTTTGCAAATGCAATTCTATACGGACTCCCTCAAGCAACATTAAATCCTCTCCAACTAGCGATGAACACTGCTGCCAGAGTACTTGAAGGAATATCAAAGACAGATCACATAACCCCAGTTCTAAAAAGTCTCCACTGGCTACCAACCAACGCAAGAATCCATTACAAGATACTGATCACTACATTTAAAGCCATAAACAACCAAGCACCATCAACCATTACCAACCTTGTACACTCACAGACCCCTAATAGATCCAGAAGGTCAATTGCAATGAATACATTAATAATCCCGAAACAAACAGTCAGATACACTAAGGAAACAACCAAAAGAGCCTTCAGTATCCACGCCCCAATAACCTGGAATGCCCTCCCACTAGAACTGAGAGTTATAACCAGCTTAACACAATTCAGAAAGAGTCTCAAACACCACCTCTTCCTAAGCTATTTCCCAATCTAACCTTCGCACATGAAAATATTACAGACACTTTTCTGACCAGGACATTTTTTCCCAACTGATATCCAAATGTGACTAATGTATTTCAATATTCTGTAAATAGTTAACTAGCCTATGTAGTTGTACCTTGTTATTCCCAAGTTTTCAAAAACCCTGTTACTTGTAAAATGCATTACAGTTCTTTGTATGTATATGTTTGTTACATGTAAACCGCGCTGGTGACAATAGTGCGGTATATAAAAGATGTTAAATAAATAAATAAATAAATCTTTAGAAGCCTAATTCATGGGAAGTTAGTCTGCAGTCTACATAAGACTAGAGAATGATTCATTCATTAGGGTACTCTATGACACTGACTAAAGCATCCAAGACAGCGATGGCTTGAGTGGAATGTAGAGGCAAGCGGGATCATGTGCAGTGACTGATTCCAGGGCCTCATGTGCATAAGTCAATGGGAGCTGAACAGTGGAGCTGAAAAGTGGAGCCATCTGCAAAGAACACAGTCGCTCAATGGTAGGGCAGCTCTGATCCAACATACATTTCTGAATTGTTTCAAACAGTGTGTTACTGGTTTATTATGCTCTCTGTATTCTTTAAATTTAGTGGCACAGATGTAGAATTGTTTTTATCTATAATAGCTATTCTCTTCCATAAAATCATCTAGCTATTGGTCCCTGAAATTAGATATGCTAGTCATGTCCTAATCTTTTCTTCTTAAGACTAATTTAGGGTTGATATTAGCAATATAATTTGCATTGAACAAGTAATGACGCTACTACAATATTTTCGAGTTTTAGAAATTTAGTAGCTCCTCCCTTAAGCCAAATAAGTCCTGGGACATTGTTTTAAGGTTTTGTGTACTGCTTTTAAAAATTACTACACATGAAAAGCAGATTTTGGTATTATAAACATTTATATGATTATAACATTCTTTAAATTGTAACTCTGTCTTACCTAATATCCTTCCGCCTTATAGAGAAAAACTATTAATCTTTTCTAAATCCGTGAATTTCTTCAATCACTGGTGTAGTATGCATTATTCAGACTGTGCCTTTTCAGACTCATGAAGTTGCAAATAATATTATACTTTAAAATTCTATTGAGTAAGGGATTTTAGTGTGCATGTGAAATGTAAGAAAGTGTGCTCAACACTATGCTCTACCCTGTATTGGGAAAATAAAGAATGGATTTATAAGATTCCCTGTCAGCTATATTGAAATTCTGCCTACTATGGAAGTAACACAGGGCTATTCTAATATACTCGGTTTTACTTCACATGTAGTTTGCTAAGATAACCTATGTTTCTATATTTGTTCTGGAATGTTCTCCAAATTCTAACCAGATTAACTCTTCGGGTCCCTTTTACTAAAGTCTGGTAAGCGATTAATATGTGTTTTAACGGGCAGTAATGTCTCGAGGTGACAGTTCATGGGCAGCATGGCAGCTACCAGCCGTTAAAATGCTGGGATGTTGGCATGGAGAGCACATTACAGTTAATGCGGGGATACATATCATGCACTGATAATATAGCGTGAGTGCACATAACGTTATTTCTATGGGTTGCATTAATTGTGCCACATGCTAAGGTACGCATCTGTGCAGTTACTGCTGAGAAAATGCCGGCGATATCCTCGACAGTTGCCATGGAGGCTTTGCACTTAATGCATATTAGTTTTTACACTAAAACACGTAAAGTGCAATACCCTAATGAGACTTTGGCTGGGAGAGAAGAACAGAAGCAGCGTGGCAAGCTGGCGTTATGGTAAGTTTCCCATGCTGCCTCTGTGGGCCCAGCAGGGGTGCACCCCCTCCCGATCAGCACCTGGGGTAGGCCACACCCACCACCCTCCTCTTGGAATGCCACTGCACAACCCTCCTGCCTATCCTTCCAAGGAGATTTAAGATGGCTGATAATGCGGAGGGATGGAGTCGGGGGAGAGGAATGTGCTTGAGTGTGGTAATAAAAGAGATCTCCCTCACTGCCAGTGTATCCCTGAATGATGTGGGAAGAGAGAAGGGGAGTAGTGGACTGTAACCTCCACCAATGTAGGTTACTAAAGGCTCCCGCCATTGCACTCCCCTGTAGAATGGGCGAATGCAATGGTGATGAATCAGTTGAGTGGGGACTAGGGCATCATTGTCTAGTCCAGTCTGATGCTACTTTTTGAGAGAGTCACAATTCTGTTGGTACATTGATGAAGTTGTTGAATAAATAAAACTTAAGTCATGATTTGCCAGTACTTGTGGTTATTGGACTTAGATGGTAATGAGGTGGATGAGTGGATGGTGGTTTGTGTGAATGCCAGTGTAGGAACATAAAGGCAAATGATGCCAAAGATTTCTGGTTCATTTCATATTCCCTTGGGAAGATCCAAACTTAATCCAGATCACAACATGTAAACCTAAATATCTCTTTTAATGCACATTAAACTACAAATTAATGCACATGTAATAATTTTGGATTTGTTAATAAGTTCTAATGCACGTTAAAGGATTTTTATTAAAACAAATCTTTGAAAAAACTGATAAAAAGCCTGAGCACTAGGGAAAAGTCCAAATAATCCAAAATCAAACCAAAACATTTTGCTTCTGTACATCCCTACAATACAATAAACGCAGTGCAATATTATGTATTATACAGTTTAATAATCTTCCACTTCAATTGGAATAGATCAATGTATATATTAACAATACCATAAAATAAATATAACTAAATGCATTCCCCAATTTAGAGTAATAACAAAACATCTCCCCATCACACCCACTTTCCTTCCTTCACAAAAAGAATTAGTGAACACTTCTCATTACACTCGTCTCATAATCAAGCACAGTAAGGAAATACTGTGATAAAAGTAACAGATTCAGCGCCCTGCTGAATATCTTTGAAAAGTTAATGAAAATTATTATGGTATTGGGAGTGCAGCTCTCTCCGGAGCTGCAAACTCCTCTGCCGAGACCCAGAAGTGTATGTGCCCCCAAACCCCCCTCCGGCTTGACGATGAGCATGCCATTGAAGGGGGTTGAAGAGGGCACTTCACTGGTGGAAGCTGTGTATGCAGAAGGGCAGTTGAACCAGTCTCTCTCGCTGTGGTGGTATCATCAGAGCAGTTTGGAGAACTGCCAACTTCAAGGTTTGGTTAAGCCTACTGTGATCACAATGGATCCATTGTGGGATGATATAGCGATGGTGAACTCTGCTCCAAATCATCTTGTGGGTCCTGTAAGTACTGAGTTAATTGAGGTTAAGAATAAGTGTTTAACTATCACCAATACTTAGGAGCAGCAAACGGGAAAAATCCTTCTACTGGAACAAGAACTGGGTCAGCTTTAGTATCCGATTGTGGCCCAGATAAAAGACAAGTCTGTTTTTAAATGGAAAACTGAATATTTAGAAAATCAAGTTTGTCGGAATAATATCAGACTGTTTCCCTAGATCTCCAGTATTGTCGTCAGTGGAGATGCTGAGGAAATACTTTGGAGAGGTGCTAAAACTTTCTTCGGAGCACTTCCCACCATTGACTCGTGTACAGTACTTGTCTCTGGGAGCCGGAGACCAAGGTGCTCTTCCTAGGATGGTTTCATTGGGGGTTGGGGACCTAACGGGGTTTTTGGAAAACTCCTTGGAGATCATCATGGATAAGCCCACCCTTCTTGTTACCCTACCTTTGATGTCAGATAAAGCTTTAATGTTCCACTCTTACTTTAAGAACTTTAATGTGTCATTCCTAGGTTCTCAGGTTAGAATGTTTCCAGATTTGTCTCTGAGTTCACAGATGAGGAGGAAGGAATTCCTGGGCCTTTGGCTTAGGGTCTTGGCCATTGGAGCTATCTTCCAGTTAAAATTTCCTTTTAAATGTGTGTTTCTTATAAAGATAAAATGTATTTGTTTTTTGAGCCTAGGCAACTCGTGGAGTTCTTAAATGCTAGAGAAGAATCTTTTGTTCAAGTTGCTGTTCCTTCCCATAGGACTGACGTTTAAGTCTACATCTGCTTAATTTTCTTTTTTCTTATTTTTAGCTTTTAGCTGGGATATCCAGCCATTGCTGATTTATTTCTTGGCCCCCCCCCCCCAAAAAAAAAAATTCTTCTAATTGTGGACTAGGATATATGCCTGTTTATTTCTTTTTTTTTATAGTTACTTCTGTCTATATAATGCCATTATTTTTTTCAATCATGCTAATACTTGGATGTATAATTTGAAAATCCTAATAAAAAAAAAATCATTAGGGTATCAATGAGAATTAAATAACTTAAAAGGACCTCAGCAAAGGTCTCATAATCAACAAACCTTTCACCAATGTTTGCCTGCCCTCAAATCATTCATTGGTCCCAATTCACAAAAAAATAATTTTCAAAGGTGCTTTTGTTTTCAAAATACAACTAAAATACCGTTTATCGGTCACTGCCGTGTATGTTATCAAAAGTCCATAACACCAACCCCAGCAACAAAATACTGGAACTTTTTTTTCTTCTTCCCTTCTCAAATTTCAATGACTTTATACCAAATGTGTCATGGGAGAAGAGGTCTACTGTTCAGCGGTACAACTTATTATACCCTTGAATGGCCATGGAATCACCGCTCAGGAAACAGGAAGTGATAACAAGACACATCATGATCTTAAAACAGCTATTCTCAATTAACTACAATCTCACCAATTTAAAATTGAAAACCACTCAATCTCCTCATTTAAACCTCAAGGGGATAAGCATTGCAGTTCAAATATCCATTTCTGTTTACAATATGCAAGGCTTTCTTTCTACATATCATTGCAATCATCTGTGATATGATCTCTTATCAACCATTTGACATTATTCCACATATGCCCCTTCGTTTGCCAATGGCATAGTAAAGGAGCATTAGCTGAATTAGTGTTGGTTTATAATTGTGGAACTCTTATGTTAAATTTAAGTCAAGCCAGAATAGTCACCTTTTTCTGGCTATTTTGCTTTTGAAACTTAGCCGGTTGCTCTTCTGCTTCCTGTACCCCCCTCCCCCACCCCTCCTATCCACAGCAGTCCTGGTAACACTTGTTGTGTTATCCGACCTTCCTCCCTTTATGTACCTTTCTAATTGTGTGTGGACTTGTTGCCTGCGTTTGTGTCTGTAAACTACTGGGGGATGGGGGGGGGGGGTTGTAAACCACTTCAATACCCATGCAGACATAAGTTCCTAAATAAATTAATTTGTTCCATCATGCTGCTTACTCTCCTACCCATATAGACTAAACTACTAGAGCACCAAATGATGTAAACAACAGTTAGTTTGACAAGTAGTAGCATATCATAAACAACATGTTATTTTTTTAGTCAAGGGGATTAATTCAGGTTGACACAGAAAACGTTTGAAAACAAAATCCACACTGGGTGCAAAAATTATATCCAGCATCTGTTTCTTCCAATGTTCATTAATCACACCAGAATGTACCACAGAATCTCTAGTATTCCTCCACTTGTATAGAGGGCCGGCCTTTCCATTGAGCAAGAATGTTGTTTGCACAGGGCACCGTGTTTCAGGGGGTCCCACGCAAATAAAATTCTTACTTAAATGCCCAGGTGGCAGCAACAGAATCAAGTGTCCCGCGCCTGCCCGGCCGAACCCTCCCCGAACATCCCCTCGGCACCGGCTTTCAGAACCACGAAGGGAGTGTTTCTCTCTCATGGCTCTGTTAATCCCTTTACAACAACAGGATAAAACCAAAATAAACTGAACCAACTAACTTCTCAACAAATTGCTGGGCAGACTGGATGTACCATGCTGGTCTTTATCTGCTGTAATTTACTATGTTACTATGGGTGATGGGGGGGTTAGGACTGGAAGTGGGCTGATAGGGGGTTAGGACTGGTAATGGGCTATTGCGGGGCTAGGACTGGAAATGGGCGGATGGGGGGTTAGGACTGGTAATGGGCTATTGCGGGGCTAGGACTGGAAATGGGCTGATGGGGAGGGATAGGACTGGAGTTGGGCTGATGGGGGGGTTAGGACTGGTAATGGGTTATGGGGGGGCTAAGACTGAAAATGGGGTGATGGAGGGGTTAGAACTGGAAGTGGGCTGATGGGGGAATTAGGACTGGTAATTGGCTATGAGGGGGCTAGGACTGGTAATGGGCTGGGGGGGTTGCTAGGACTGAAAATGGGCTGAGTGGAAGGGGGGCTTGAACTGCAAATAGCTGATGGGGACAGGGGCTTGGAATGGAAATGGGACTGTGAGGGGAGGGAGCTAGGACTGGAAATGGGCTGAGTGGGGGGAGAGCTAGGACAGGAAATGGGCTGATGGAGGGGCTAGGATAGGGCTGAAAATGGGCTGTTTGGGAGTGATAAGATTGGAAATGGGCTGTGGTGGGGGCTTGGGTTGAAATGGACTCATGGAAGGGCGAGAATTGGAAGTAGGCTCATGGGGGGCTTGCATTGGAAATGGGTTGAGTGAAGGGGAGCTAGGATTTGACATGAGCTGATAGTGGGGCTAGGAAATGACTAGAAATGGGCTGATGGAGGGATGGGATTGGAAATGAGCTGATGGAGAGACTCAGATAGGACTGGAAATGGATGGGGGAGCTAGGACTGGAAATGGGCTGATGGTGGGGCTAGGATAGGACTGGAAATGGGCTGATGCGGGGACTAGAAGGGAGCGGACGCTGGGTGGGGCTGGAACTAGAAAGGAGCTGATGTTGGGGGAGGATTAGAATGGGATGGGGCTGGGAGAGTGAAATGGAGAGGGGAAAAATATTTTGTGTGGGAGGGAAGACAAATCTACAATTGGCCGGATATTGGGAGAGTAAGTGGGGATTGAGGATGGAGGGGTAAAATATGAGTGGATGAAATAGGAATGAGGAAAGAGCAAAAGGAGAATGATTAGTATGTTAAAGCAGATGTAGAGAGAGAGAATGGAAAAAAACTAGAAGAGAGAAGAAAGGACAAATGGACAGCAGATGATGGAGAGTTAGCAGAAGACATGAAGAAACCAGAAGAAAGTGGCTGGATCAATTGCAACTGAAAAAAAATGCACAAAAGGTAGAAAATATCTCTTTATTTTGAATTTATTAACTGGACTATGTCAGCTCTGGGAAATGTGCATCATTAACGTCTGTGCTTTTAGTACAAGAGGAAATTAATTTATAGTTTTATTTCTACAGTTGTTGTTGTACATTCCAAGTTTGGCTTTTGAAGTTACCAGTTTAATTATTGTCTTCCTGTTTCTAAATTGTGATTCCTTGTTTGGTGATGGTCTATGTTCTGCATGTGTAACTGAGCTGAGGTATTCTATTTATGTAATTCCTATTTGACATTGCCGCTTGTTCTCCTTCCCCAATAGGTCATGTATAGTTATTTTCTGAATTGTATTGGTTTAATATTTGCAGTGTTGCCTTTTGATTGGTAGAGTATGGTGCTGTGTGAGCCCTGGTAGTGCTGTTACGATATGGCGGGTTTGCTATGAGTTCTAAATGTATCCAATATTAATTAATTAATTAATTAATTAATTAATTAATTAACAGGTTATTTATATACCGCTCCTTCCATTTGATCAGGTGCGGTTTCCATATAACAACATTAAACAGGGTGATCTGTTTTTACATATAACAAGTTTAAAGTTAGGTAATTACAGTTAACAAATAGCAATTAACAATAGTGAACTATGTACAAATTAACTATATACATATTTTTGTTTTACATTTTCTTAATCACTTCGTCTTAGGTTACAGCGCTTCATTCTTTTGTTGAAATAGTGTATTACCTGGTGTCGGATTATCCTTTATCTAGCTGGGGGGTGAGAGATGAGCTGGTCATAGGTCCATAATGCTTTGTAAATAAGTGTGTTTTGAGTTTTTTTCTGAACTCCATTATATCAGGTAGTTGTCTTAATTCTATTGGGATTGTGTTCCACAGGATGGGGGCTGCATGTGAGAAGGCTTTCTTGTTTGTGGATTTATTGGCTCTAATGAATTCTTTTGGTGGTGTTAATTTATTTAATTGGTCTCTCCTTTGGAGATTATGTGTAGGTTCTATTTTGATGAGGTTATTTATGGACAGGGGTGCTGTTTTTGTTATAGCTTTGTAGGTAGTTAAGATAGTTTTGTATTCAATACGGCTTTGAATCGGGAGCCAGTGTAGATATTCTAATATTGGGGTTATGTGTTGGAAAGGTGGGGCCTTCGTAATGGTCCTTGCTGCGGCATTTTGTGCTAATTGAAGTTTTTTTATGGCTTCCTTAGTTACGCCAAGTAGGATTTGATTTGCGAAATCAAAATGTGGGGTTATGATTGCTTGTATGACGCGTTGAAAATCCTGTAGGTGCATTAGTGGGCGGAGTTGCTTTAATATTTTTAGTTTAAAGTAAACTTTTTTTGATATATTTCTTACATGGGTGTCCATGCTGAGATGTTTGTCCAGAATAACACCTAGGTAGCGTATTTCAGATTTTAGTGTGATATTATTATTTTGCAACGTAATATGAGAAGGGGGAATGAAAGTTGTGCATTTAGTTACTATTAGGGCTTCTGTTTTTGAGTGATTGATGTACAGATTGTTTTCATTTAGCCAGGTGTTGATTTCAGTGAGGCAGTCGTTAATGAGTTGTATAGGGATATTTGGGATTTTGAATGGGACATACATCATTATGTCATCCGCGTACAGGTGATAGAGGACATTGAATTTTTTAAATATTTTGCATATGTGTTTTAAATATATGTTAAAAAGTAACGCGGACAGTGCTGAGCCTTGTGGAAGGCCTAGTTCTTGTTTGTATGTATTTGATGTGAGATTTCCGATTTGTACCGTTTGAGATCGGTCTGTTAGATAAGAAGTAAACCATTTTAGAACAGTGGATTTTATACCTATTTGTTTAAGTTTATTAATCATTATTGAATGGTGAACGCTGTCGAAGGCTGCAGAAACATCAATGAATATGAGTAAGAATGCTTGTTTGGGTTTGTCTATTCCCCTCACAAGTGTGTCGATTAGGACGGTTAGGAGTGAATCTACTCCGTGTCTAGGGCGAAACCCGTATTGCTGGTCATCAAGTGGGGCTGAGCTATCTATGAACTCTTGTGTTTGAATTTGTACGGTTTTTTCAATTAATTTGGCCATGAACGGAATACTCGATATGGGTCTGTAAGAGTTAGGTGATGATTTGTCGAGGGTAGTGTTTTTTAGGATTGGGCGGATCTGTGCGTGTTTTAGTGTAGAGCAGGGGTCTCAAACTCAAATTGCTTTGAGGGCCGAATGAGGACTTGTAAAGTAACCCGGGGGCCGCATAAGACACGGGTCCTCATTTGCATAAGGGGCCTCATTTGCATAAATATTTGCATAATGTTGCATAATGAGTGCATGGATAAAGAAAGACTAGAAAATTTCTATATTACTATAATCCAGTGCCAACCGCCAGGCACATTAGGAACTACTACTAACACTGCCCATTTAGAACCCATAGCAAACCCCCCGTATCATAACTTATCACACCCAAATAGCAACAATCCCATTCTTTCCATGTAACCTCTGCTATCCCAACAACTCTTCACACCTCTCTCCCTTACCAATACTGCCCCTTTATATACAATGTGTCTTCCAAATGTAAATAGTTACACTGATTACTATGTGTTCTAAACAAAGTACTATTTGTTTTAATTAATTACCCCGGTTTACCCAAGTTATTGTGCCTGTTATATGTATAATACTCAGATATTGTATTCTGTCTGATGTTTTCTTGTTCTATGTAAACCGCGCTGATTATAAATAGTGCGGTATATAAAAGATGTTAAATAAATAAATTAAATAAATAACAGCACTACCAGGACTCACAAAGCACCAGACCCTACCTATCAAAAGGCAACACTGCAAATATTAAATCAATACATTTCAGAGAACAATACATGACCTACTGGGAAAAAAGAACAAGTAGCAATGTCAAATAGGAATTACACAGAATACCTCAGCACTGTAGAAATAAAACTATAAATTAATTTCTTGTACTAAAGCACAGACATAAATGATGCACATTTCCCAGAGCTGACATATTCCAGTTAATAAACTCAAAATAAAGAGATATTTTCCTACCTTTTGTGCATTTTTTTTCAGTTGCAATTGTTCCGTCCACTTTCTTAGGTTTTCTTCGTGTCTTCTGCTAACTCTCCATCGTCTGCTGTCCATTTGTCCTCTCTTCTCTCTTCTAGTTTTTTTTTCATGCAGTCCACTGGTCATGTGCTGGGGGGTTTAGAACTGGTAATGTGCTGTGGGCTGGGGGGGGGGTAAGAACATGTATTGGTTGTTACCCCCCCCCCCAGCCCACAGCACATTACCTGTTCTGACTCCCTCCAGCCCACAGCCCCCCTCCCTCCCTCCCTCCTTCCCTCCCTGGCAAAAATCACAGGCCCCTCCTTGGCAAAAATCACAGGCCCCTCCCTCCCTCCCTGGCAAAAATCACAGGCCTCCCTCCCTCCCTCCCTCCCTGGCAAAAATCACAGGCCCTCCCTGGCAAAAATCACAGGCCCCCCCTCCCCTCCCTGGCAAAAATCACAGGCCTCCCTCCCTGGCAAAAATCACAGGCCCCCCTCCCTCCCCTCCCTGGCAAAAATCACAGGCCCCCCCTCCCTCCCTCCCTCCCTCCCCTCCCCTCCCTGGCAAAAATCACAGGCCCCCCCTCCCCTCCCTCCTTGGCAAAAATCACAGGCCCCCCCTCTCCCTCCCTCGCAAAAATCAAGGCCCCCCCCTCCCCTCCCCTCCCTCGCAAAAATCACAGGCCCCCCCTCTCCCTCTCTCCCTCCCTCCCTGGCAAAAATCACAGGCCTCCCTCCCTCCCTCCCTCCCTGGCAAAAATCACAGGCCCTCCTGGCAAAAATCACAGGCCCCCCCTCCCCTCCCTGGCAAAAATCACAGGCCCCCCCCTCTCCCTCCTTGGCAAAAATCACAGGCCTCCCTCCCTCCCTCCCTCCCTGGCAAAAATCACAGGCCTCCCTCCCTCCCTGGCAAAAATCACAGGCCCGCCCTCCCTCCCTGGCAAAAATCACAGGCCTCCCCTCTCCCTCCCTAAAATCGCAGGCAGGCAGGCAGGCAGGCTCGCTCCCTCCCTCCTCTCCTCTTCGGGCTTAGAACCGCGAAGGGAGAGTTCCTCCCTCGCGACTCTGTTAAGCCGGCTGAGGCTTATGGGAAATTTCCCCTCTGCCCCCTCGAGCTTAACAGAGTCGCGAGGGAGAAGCTCTCCCTTCGCGGCTCTGAAAGCCGAAGAGGAGAGGGACAGAGGGAGGCAGGGCTGGGCAGACTGCTTCCTTACCTGCTGCGGAGAGCTGTGCACCCTGGCGATCCTCCAACAGGCGATCCAAGCAGGCGATTCTTCAAGGCTGTTCAGACTGCTTCTGGGCCCGGCCCCCCCCCTCCTTTTTCTCCTCCTGCCTGTCGCTGATTGGTGGAGGGCAGGCGTGTGACGCGGACGTGAGAAACACCATGCAGCCCCGGGAATCACGCGAGGTAAAAAAAAAATATAGAAACAGCAGGAGGACAAAAATGCAATGTAAACAATACTCCGTGGTGTCGCGGGCCGCAGAAAATGCTCTCGCGGGCCGCATGCGGCCCGCGGGCCGCGTGTTTGAGACCCCTGGTGTAGAGGGTAGGTATCCGTTTTTTAGGGAGAGGTTTATTATTGGGAGGATAAACTGAGATAATACAGATAGAGAGTTCTTTATCCAGGTTACTGGACACGGGTCAAGTAGTGAGGTTGTAGTATTTATGTTTGTGATGATGGATTTGAGCTCTACCTTGGTTAAGGGTTGAAATACAGACCATTCGTCTGAGTTAGGTATTTGAGAATTATCTACCGGTTTAGGTGGTAGGGGATGGTACTTTGTCTTGTTCATGTAGTAATTTGCCAGTGTCTGTGGGGTTATGTCTGTGATTTCATTGCTGGAATTGTGATTATTATTAGTCAACTTTTGGACTATTGAGAAAAGTTCTCTAGGTCTATTTATTGCGTTGTTTATGATGGAGGCGTGGTAATTTTTCTTGGCATTGTTTATAGCGTCTTTATACTTGTTAAGTAGCGTGAGGTATGATTCTTTTGTAATTGTGTTTTTATTTTTCCTCCATTTATATTCAGCTTTTCTTAAATTCTTTTTCATTAGATTTAGGTCTTTATTGTACCAGGGGGTTTTGACCGTCTTTAGAGTGCGTGTTTTTCTTAGTTATTTGTTTTTTAACTGCAGCGTTAGTGATAGTTTTGTGCCAGTTCATTACTGCTGCATCTAGGTTTAGTGGTGAGGTTGATAAATTGGGGATTATTAGGTCAAGGAATTCTTCTTCATTGTATTTTTTAAATCTTGAGGTAGGTGCATTAGTTGGTATTCGTTTAACTGTTGTGTTATTTATTGTAATATTAAAATTGATAAGGTAATGATCTGACCATGGGGTCATTGTGCAATTGAGGGATGTTGGGTTATAGAGTTGGTAGAGTGCTTTTGGTAGGAATACCATGTCAAGGATACTACCTTTTTCATGCGTACTGGTGTTTATTATTTGGTGAAAATCCATGTCTATTGTTGATTCTAAGAAGAGGGAGGCATGTGCAGCTGGTAATGAGGGGATATTAAAGTCTCCGAGCATTATGATTGGATTTTGCTCAGTGGAGGAACTTAAGTAGTCAATTAGAGAGTCTAATTTCTCTGACTGTTTGTCTGGTGGCCTGTAAGTTAGGCAAATTGTTATGTTGCCAATTTTCACAATGAGGGTGTCTATGTTGGTGTGTAGGTTCGATGTTAGTTTTTTGGCTTTTAGTTCTTTTTTTGACATTATTAGTACTCCACCACCTTTTTTGTGAGTTCTATGTGTGTAGAAGATGTCATAGTTATTGTTGTTTAGTTGATTTAGGTAAACGTTGTCTGTGTCTGACAGCCATGTTTCTGTTACACATAGTATATCTGGTTTTTGGTTGTCTAGGATTTCTGTGAATATAGGTAACTTATTTTTCATTGACCTTGCATTAATTAATATTGTTGTTAATGATTCTAAATTTTTGCATATCTTAGTGTTTGTTGATTGAGGGGATGAGGAATATTTTATGTGAATTAATCTATGGTGGTTTATTTTGGGATGATGTACTATGTGTTGGTGCCATGATGGTGGGTTGTTTCGTGTGAAACTGTGTATGATGGGGATATTTTTAACATTATTGTTATGTGAGCTTTGGGCAAGGGTTATTAGCACTGTTAATGAGATACTAATTAGTATAATTTTACATTTGTCGGGGTTAATAAGTTGCATTTTGGGTGAGGTGTTAGATTGGTGACAGTTAAAGTTAATATCAATGTGAGTGCAGTTATAGTTAAAGGTATTGATGACTGTAAGAGGTTGCTATCAACGTGAATGTATGTGTTGTTTAGAATACTGACAACAGTACTATACTACTAACAATGTGTTTTGCAGGTACAGTTTAGAATACTGACAACAGTACTATACTACTGACAATGTGTTATGCAGGTACAGTTTAGGATACTGACAACAGTACTATGTTACTAACAATGTGTTGTGCTGGTACAGTTTAGCATACTGACAACAGTACTATACTACTGACAATGTGTTATGCAGGTACAGTTTAGAATACTGACAACAGTACTATACTACTGACAATGTGTTATGCAGGTACAGTTTAGATTACTGACAACAGTACTATGTTACTGACAATGTGTTGTGCTGGTACGGTTTAGCATACTGACAACAGTACTTTGTTACTAGGAATATGCTATGCCGGAACAGTTTAAAAATGCTGACAACAGTACAGGTTACGTTTTCACTGTAAATGCAGGAACAGGTGATATAATGAGCACAGTGATAGGTGATATTATTACAGTCTAGAAGTCAAATGCAATTGCAAACTAGACAAAGTAAAAGTTTTTGTTTGTATTGGTATATACTTGCTGCGGTTTGAAGGTCTGAAGTGTGAGGGATGTACGCAGGCTCGACCCTTAGGGAGCTCTGCTGTTCGTTGTTGCTGTTGCTGGTCTCGGCGTGTTTTTCCGGATGGTTTTTGTGTTGGATTCGTGCTCCTTACGAGCCTTTTCCTAAGGGCCGTGCCAAAGGGCCCTCTTGCGCGGCCCTCCGACGCGGGCCCGCACGTCGCGGGCGCGCCTGCTTTCCTTGCCTTTTAAAGCAGGCAGGTCAGCCGCGATTGGGCAGCAGGGCTCAGCGACGCGATGCAGGGGGTGGAGTTCAGGATCACTGCTCTCACCGGCGGTGCTCTTTTGTGAAGTCGCGTGGTCTCCGGGCAGGAGTGGGCTCTTCTCCGGTGCTGGGGAGGCTTCTGTTGGCAGTTCTGCTCCTCCTGGAGCGCTGCAGAGAGAGATCTTTGGCCTGCTTTCCTTGCCTTTTAAAGCAGGCAGGTCAGCCGCGATTGGGCAGCAGGGCTCAGCGACGCGATGCAGGGGGTGGAGTTCAGGATCACTGCTCTCACCGGCGGTGCTCTTTTGTGAAGTCGCGTGGTCTCCGGGCAGGAGTGGGCTCTTCTCCGGTGCTGGGGAGGCTTCTGTTGGCAGTTCTGCTCCTCCTGGAGCGCTGCAGAGAGAGATCTTTGGCCTGCTTTCCTTGCCTTTTAAAGCAGGCAGGTCAGCCGCGATTGGGCAGCAGGGCTCAGCGACGCGATGCAGGGGGTGGAGTTCAGGATCACTGCTCTCACCGGCGGTGCTCTTTTGTGAAGTCGCGTGGTCTCCGGGCAGGAGTGGGCTCTTCTCCGGTGCTGGGGAGGCTTCTGTTGGCAGTTCTGCTCCTCCTGGAGCGCTGCAACTTGATTCCCCTATAATATCACCCCAAACTTAACCCAATGTGTAACAGCCCTTACAATTCTAGATCCAACTAAGCCCCCTAGTGTATGTATGTTTTTTTGTCGGATCGTTCACCATGAGAAGAAACTCTTCCTCTCTCGAGGTGAACCCTCCATTTTAATCAATTTAGTAATGGCTGATTACCAGCCCAGACCGACAAAACCAGCACTTGCTGTCGTCAGCATAAACATTTTAGAAAACAGACAGTAAAGGTATTCATTGAATCATCCCTGATCATCGGGCTACAAAACCAACCTATCGGCTCAACAGTCCCCCTCCAACAATGGACGTTAACTCAAGAGGACTTAGCTGTTGAAGAACACAGAGAGCTCCACCACGTCCACAATGTCCACAGCAATGCTGTCAACTCAAAAATGAGGACCGGGAAAGTCTTCCTTCAGCAAGTTAACAAACAGGTGGACTACTCCGCTCAAAAAGGGATGATTCAATGAATACCTTTACTGTCTGTTTTCTAAAATTTTTATGCTGACGACAGCAAGTGCTGGTTTTGTCGGTCTGGGCTGGTAATCAGCCATTACTAAATTGATTAAAATGGAGGGTTCACCTCGAGAGAGGAAGAGTTTCTTCTCATGGTGAACGATCCGACAAAAAAACATACATACACTAGGGGGCTTAGTTGGATCTAGAATTGTAAGGGCTGTTACACATTGGGTTAAGTTTGGGGTGATATTATAGGGGAATCAAGTTTATATTGGATACATTGGGTTGGTTCCCGGGGGTGTAATTTTTAAGATGAGTTCTAAATGGGCAGTGTTTGTAGTAGTTCTTAATGTGCCTGGCAGTTGGCACTGGATTATAGTAATGTAGAAATCTTTTAGTCTTTCTTTATCCATACACTCATTAAGAGGCATGTTTACTAAAAGTTAGTGTATGGTAGCATTATGCAAATATTTATGCAAATTAGGCCCCTTATGCAAATGAGGCCCCGCACTGAGTCTCCGCACATGGTCCCACATTCCCCTTGGGCCACCCCTGCTTGTATACACAATGCAGAGGCCAACAGATTCAGCAGAAGAGTCCTAAAAAGAACAGGTGGTGAAACCTCCAGCAAAAACTCTGCAAAACCAGGATAAAAGCTGTAAATCAGAAAGCAGGTTGCATACTTCTGCTTCAAGGGATGTGAATGAAAAAATGCAGTTAATTGCGAGGTCAATATTGCACTTTTGTGCTAATTTTCATATGTTTTTTGGTTGTTTCAAATTGTTAATAAAAATGTTCACACTCACACATCCACTTTATGCATGTTAATTCGTGGGTTAATGACTACATTTGATTTTGTGCACAGTAATGGGATCTCATACTAAAAACCACTAAAGTATTGCAGCTAACGCACCAAAAACTCCAAAACCCCATGGCGCTTTAGGTGCAACACCACCACACTATCTGTAGAGGGTGGGGACAGCATTTCCCTTAAGGGGCCGTTTTACGAAGGTGCACTAAAGTTTTGCACTTATCATGCATTTTATTTATTATTTATTTATTTACTTAACATCTTTTATATACCGCACTATTCATAATCAGCGCGGTTTACATAGAACAAGAAAACATCAGACAAGATACAATTATCTGTTTTTTGTTTACATATAACAGGAACAATAACTTGGGTAACCGGGGTAATTATTTACAACAAATAATAGTCAGTGTAACTATTTACATTTGGAAGACATATTGTATAAAAAAGAACCTTGTTAATATGAGAGAGAGGTGTGAAGTGTTGTTGGGTTAGCAGAGGTTACGTGGAAAGAACGGGATTGTTGCTATTTGAGTGTGCCTGTGTTACTATGTTCTCTGGGAAATATTTGATGAAAAGGTGATGTTTCAAGGCCTTTTTGAACTGGAAGAGATCAGCGATGGCCCTAATGTGTGGTGGGAGGGTGTTCCAAAGTTTTGGAGCGCATAAACTGAAGGATCGGTTTACTGTTGTGGAGTTGTATCTTAAGGACTCTTTTGGTACCATTAGCATGTTTAATTCCGTGGTTCTTCTTAGCCTGTTGGTAGGGATTGGTTGGATCATCTCTGATACTGATGAGGGAGCGAGTCCTTTGTGAGCTTTAAAGGCCAGGAGCAGAGTCTTGAAGGTGATTCTCGCTTGGATAGGGAGCCAATGTAGTTGTTTCAGGAGAGGTGTTACATGTTCTCTTTTAGGTACCCCGAAAAGCACTCTTGCTGCACTGTTTAAGGCTAGTTGAAGCGGGTTTAGGGTAGATTGAGGGAGCCCTTGTAATATAGAGTTTGCGAAGTCAAAATGGGGAATAATTAGAGCTTGGTAGACCGTACGGAAATCATCTGGATCAATCAGTTGGCGGAGGTGTCTGAGGGAGCGAATCTTGAAATACACTGCCCTTACTGTGTTGGCTATGTGGGACTTCATATCCAGATTCTGATCCAGAGTCACTCCAAGGTATCGGATGTGGGATTTTACTTGCAACTTGGCATCTTGAACCTCAAGGAATGTGGGTGGTGTGAACTTAGAGTTCCTTGAGATAAAAAGAACTTCCGTTTTTTTGTGCTGTATTCTGAGATTTTGAGTCAGTAGCCAATTTGAGATGGCGTTAAAA
Organism: Ichthyophis bannanicus; assembly: GCA_033557465.1. Lineage (NCBI taxonomy): Eukaryota > Metazoa > Chordata > Amphibia > Gymnophiona > Ichthyophiidae > Ichthyophis > Ichthyophis bannanicus. The sequence continues at coordinate 121,003,491 of CM066044.1, forward strand.
CAGCTGGTTATGGGGGTGAGGTTCATATTATCTATGCAGAACGGCATATATATATAGTAAACACGTCATCAGCATAGATCATACAGTTGACATTGAAGGACCTGATAATGTTGCATATAGGTTGCATGTATATGTTAAATAGTAGTAATGATAGAGAGGAACCTTGCGGGACTCCTTGTCCTTGGTGAAACGGATCTGATGTTTCACCATTTGAGCGAACATGCTGCCATCTCTCTGAGAGGTATGAGTTGCACCATTCGAGAGCATTTCCACAAAGGCCCTTCTCTCTTAGGTGGATAATGAGAAGATCGTGACAGACCGAATCAAAAGCAGCCGCAATATCTAAAAAGATGAGAACAAAACCCTGTTTGATGTTATCGATACCAGAGTTTAGGCTGTTGAGGAGTGAAGTGAGGAGCGTCTCGACCCCGTGCGATTCTCTGAAACCATGTTGACAGGTATCCAAAGGCGCTTCAGTGTCAATATGGTGTTGTAGTTGTCTGTAGGCTATTTTTTCAATTATTTTTGCAAGAGTGGGTATGCTGGAAATGGGTCGGTAAGAGTCTGTTTTTTGTGGATCTAACTTGAGGTTTTTCAGTAGAGGTCTGATAGATGTCTGTTTGAGGGCAGCAGGGAATGAGCCGGTGTCGAATGATAGCCTTATGATCTTGGATATTATTGGAGCAAGCTCTTTGCGAAGATCCTTTATCCAGAAGGCTGGACAAGGATCAGTATGTGCTGTGGATAAGTTGAGAGATGAGATCGTATCTTCAATCAGCTTCAAAGAAGGGGTGGTGAATGATACTAAAGGAGCTGGGAGCCCCTGAATGCTCGGGACAGGGGGTATTGTAATTTTATTTGTACAGCACATCTTAGATTGTATGTAAAGGGCGTATTCTTCTGGGTTGATTTCACACTGGTGTTCCGGTGAGGGTTCCTTGGCTAGTTTCTTGACAAGAGTAAATAGGTCGTGGGGTTTATTTAGAGCACGTCTCAGGGTGTCTGTATGATATAGTTTCATTTTTTCTGAAATGGCTTTACGGTGGGCGTCAAGATGTTGCATGTATGTAGTCTGATTGGTATTGGTGCGTGACCTCCTCCATTTCTTCTCGAGCTTTCGCAAAAGTTTTAGGGATTCTTTCAGATCTGATGTAAACCAAGGTGCCGTAGCATTTTTTTCTTGAGGACTTGTTTCTGGGTGGACGAGATGAAATGCGGTTGAGTGTTATTCCAAGAAGTGATAATCTCTTCCAGGTTTAGGGTAGAATCTTTGAAGAGTGGATCAGTTTCATCGAGGATCTGTTCCCTGTTAAAAGGTTGGAAGCATCTGGATGTGGTATTTGAGTATTTGTTTAGGTCCTTGTCGTTTGAATATTGTTTCTTTTGAATGGGAATCTGGAACATAATGAGATTATGGTCTGACCATGGGACAGCTGTAATTGCTAGTGGAATATTTTGAAGTTGATTGTGTGCGGATTGTGGGGCAAATATAAGGTCAAGGATGTTGTCTTTTATGTGTGTGGATTGTTGTACAACTTGCTTGTAACCTAGAGTTTCTAGTGCATCTATAAAGGCGTCAGATTGGTTGTCTTGTAGAGATGGTAAGTTAATGTCTCCTAAGATCCAGTTGGGTCTATTTGGGTTCTGTGAGTTGGTAGCGAGGTTTATAATAGTTGACAAATCGTCTGGGGAGGATGATGGCGCTCTGTATACTAAGTTTATAGAACATAGGTTATTAGAGATAGACAGTTTCCAGGTGGTTGTTGCTAGAAGAGTCGACCATTTTAAATTGGAGTTCTGTCTTGGCGAGGATAAGTACCCCTCCTCCTCTTTTACCTTGTCTGCTGCTGGTGAAGACCACGAAGTTGTTGGGGAGGAGCTGGTTGAGAATTATATTATCTTCGGGAGACAGCCATGTTTCGGTGACCATAAGGATGTCAAGGTTGTGAGATGTTATTATGTCTGTGACAACTGGCCATTTTTTACGAAGAGAGCGAGCATTAATGAGGGCACATTTGAGAGAGCAGGGTTGATTGTAATTTTCTATATTTAAGTTTGTAGTGTGTTGAAGAGGTATGTGTAATAGATAATGGTGATGAGAACGTTGGGCCCAGTTTCCATTGTGGTGACTGGTGCTTGACCACTTTCTCCAGTTGTTATGTAAGATAGATATGGAATTGCCTGAAGAGATTAGAGCTAGAATGTCTGGTATCAGACCTATGAGGAGGAGGTATAGGCCTAATGTTATCTTGATGTGGAGGGCCATTCTCAGCCTGTCTAAATGTGAAGAAAATTGCTTGAGAGGAAGATTTTATTGCAGGAGAATATAGAATTGTTTGTCCAATGATTGGTAAAAGATTGCAAGAGGAGGTCAAGTGTTTAGTGAGGCATGAATAGCTATTAACAAACGTTTGCTTCAAGATAGGGTTTGTACTATTCTGTGGTAAAGTGCTTAATATCTGGCTAGGCAAAGACAATTCACTGGAGTTTAGTTAAGTACAGATGAATGTTACAGAAGCTTACTTAATGAGAGGTACAATACTATAGAATAAAATAAAATTATATTGCATAGCATTTAGAGTTGCACATTTAGGTTGGCATGCCTATATTTATTTATTTATTTATTTAACATCTCTTATATACCGCACTATTGTCATCAGCGCGGTTTACATGAAACCAAACATATACATACAGAAAAACTGTAGTGCATTTTACAAGTAACAGGAATTTAGAACTTGGTAATAAAGGGAAACTATGTCAACTATTTAACTATATACAATAATCTATATGCATTAGTCCAGTTGAAATTGTCTTGGCCTGAGTATGGATGTAATATTTCTCTTGTGAAAGATTAAATTGGAAAATAGCTTAAGAAGAGGTGATGTTTGAGACTTTTTCTGAATTGTGTTAGGCTGGTTATGGCTCTCAGTTCTGGTGGGAGTGACAACAGTAATTGGATGTGTTACTGACAACAGTAACAGACTTAGGCTAAAACTAGTGTGTAGTAAATACAAAAACTCAACTGCTAACTGGGGTGTGACCAGCATATCCCTAGCAGCTATCTACAGAAAGTACCCTAATGTGCAACAGCAGCATTTGCAATTTACTGCAGGTGCACTTAACACTACTCTAATTGTGACATTGCCAACAGATGAGATGTACCCCTGCCCTAACTGCAATGTGCTCTCTATGCCAACTTCTGCCCCTTACCCACACATTCCCCATCTCATCTTAGGTTTTTTAGCTGCCACAGGAATTAGAGCACAGTAGTTATCATGCCTTTATAGTAACAGGATTTCTTTTTAAGTGCCGTCAAGTCAATACTGACTCCTGGTGACCCAGCAGCCTCTGGATTTTTTTTTTGGCAAGGAATGACTGGAAGTAGATTGTCAGGCCTTTTCTTCCGAGGCAATGGAGGGTACAGTGACTTGCCCAAGGTCACAAGGTGTGCCAGTGGGAATCAAACCCTGAACTCTTGAGCAAAGTATCTGTTGCTCTAACCCAATGGTTCTCAACCAGTCCTCTGGGACCTCTAGTCCAGTTGGGTTTTCAGGGTATCCACAATGAATATGCATGAGCTAAATCTGTATGCACTGCTTCCATTTTATGCAGATCTATCTCATGCATATTCATTGTGGATATCCTGAAAACCTGACTGACCTGGGTGTCCCAGAGGACTGGGTTGAGAACCACTGCTCTAACTACAGTACTAGGCTGCTACTCCACTCCACAGTAACTGTACCCTAAAATGCACATTATATGCTTAGCTAATGTGTGCTAAAAACTGCACATCAATATCTACTACTAATGCTGGCTCTCCTAGCCTGGAGAAGAGAACAGGCTCTTAATATTTCTACTGGAATGATAATGCCCAGCGTCTCCCAGTTACTCCCTCAAGGAACCTTTGTTTTCTTTTTAAGGTGACAATCCACTGAAAAAGTTCTTACTTCCCATGGTTGGGCACCTTCTTGGGTCAGCTGGTGATTTTAACAACAAGGGCAGAGTCAGAGTAGTGTCTGAGGCAGATTGTGCAGTGGCCACTGGATATCTTTTGACATTTTGGGGAAGGGGAGGGCAATCAAATAATAGGACTGCCGCCTGCCCACTGCTTCAACAGTAATTGGTACCTCATGGCTTCTCTCTCTTGGCTATTCATAGTTTTGGGAGATTGTTAATAATCGACCTGTTTCTAGTTAATTTTGCTCTTACTGGAGTTTAGCTTCAAGAGACACTGCCAGATTAGGTAAAATAAATTTGCTAGCCTCTGTCCATAATGTCAGCCTGATGGTGTCCACACAAGGAAATGTAATATTGTAGAATGGTAGAAAATTGACTGAGTAAAGAACTTTAGCAAAGGTTCTTTGTTGTATATCATGAAATTCGCTTTAATACAGTTTGACCCTGTTAAAATTGGAAGAAAAACTGTTCATACAAACCTACATTAAATGTTAGTCTTCAATAAATGGCATTAGGAACATCAGATGATAAAAAAAAAAAAAAAACTTTGCACACTCCTGGTTGCCTGAACGAGAACTTCCCAGAAATATTTCCTCATTTACCAGTTAAAATTTTACAATGTTTTGAAGGAACTCAAAGCTAAAGAGTAGGCATCCACCTAGGCAAGTCAGAGATCATATTCATGCTAAGTGACTTTTATTACCTGATGGACGCTTTAAAACAAATACATTACAGCCTAGTGTCTTTCTGCCATTAGCTGCGGAAATTCATTCTACAAAGAGAAATAACCGCAGAGTGGAAAATTCAACATCCAAAGAGTAGGAAAATAATCTTATTCAGAGAATGCACTTCGATGTATAAAAAGCATTTATCACTTAATATTGAGAGGGGGAAAAATTATTGTCTTCTGAAGAAACTGAAATGGTGATGCAAAGCAAACAGCCCATTATCCTCAAGGACAATATGCAGTTATTTAATATAGAAAAATGCAGCTTTTAGATGCTTCGGAGCCTTTTAGATCCTCAAGTCTACCTAATGTCTCATATTGATTCTGAATAATTTAAATGGCAATAAAATTGGGTTTCCATGACAGTCAATCAGAGGCATTTTATATTTAATGTTCATTTAAAGAAAACATAGTGCCTTCTTACCTTCTAAATATCAAAACCATTAAAGTAATTGCAGGTCATTAAGCTAAATTTCTTTGAATAATCAAGACAGTTAATCTAATTCATTCACCATTCAAAACAGTGGATTGGAAAGATGGAGATGCTCAGCAGGACTGAAAAAGACTCAACTGATAGAATTTAAGTACTATTGTAATTACTAATACCTAAAGGGACATTGTTAGAACTGGTATATATTTAGAAGTAGCAGACTTTGAAGCAATTGCTATTGGTATCAGAATGATTATAATAATAGTTTTGAGGGTATTAGATAAACAGAAGTATTAATCTTGGTATACCACATTGTAATGACAGCATTTTTTTTTTTACATTTGTTGTGCTATCCAAGAAGAGTGAAATAAGCTTCTGCATTATCTGAGAATAAAATCTTATCTAATGTGTAGTTTAAAGAATAACCTACTCTTTAAATCTTTGCTTAACTCGGTGTTTTACTGTTTATTTTCCTTTCTAATATTTACATCAATGAAGACTTTCACGTGAACATGTGTTGCTTCAGTTTTCAGTAGTTGTAAGACTATTGTTACCCCCTTTCTTCTGCTCTTTATGAATATATTTTGATCATGTCCCAAGTCTACTATATTTTACATGGATATTAGAAAATAATCTCATGATCTTGCAAGATCTATATGGGCAGCACTTTAAACTCATTAATCAGAAGAACTAAATCAAAGTACAGTAAGTAAATTGTTACCAATATTTCGGGGGAAAACAGAATTCATATCTAAGAAGTGCTCAAGCATGACTTAGGACAGCGCTTAAGTTGGCCCTGCTGTAACCCACTAGTCTATCTGCTTTATAGGATATCCCCACTGAATATGCATGAAACTGATTTGTATGCAATGGGGGCAGTGCATGAAAATCAATCTCATTCATATTCACTGTGGGTATGCTCAAAACCAGATTGACTAGGGGGTACTGTAGGCCTAGCTTGAGAAACATTGCTTTAGGGTGCTGCTGCTATTAGCATGTTTAGATCTTTGGCAAATTTTAACATAGGATTTGCCATGCTGGGTTAGTATCCCTTTTCCAGCCGTGGCCAATCCAGATAACAATGAGCCTGAAAGGTCGACAAACTCCATGTTGCTTATCCAGGGATAAACAATGGAGTTCCCTAAGTCCGTCTTTATTTTTTTTATGTTTTTATTTATGCAATTTTGTATTATACAAATAAGGAACAAACCATTACTCATGGTAATCCATGGGAACTGGGGAAAATTATGGCATATTAACAAATCGGGGAAAAAACACAAAGAAGACAATAACAAAACCTCCAGTCCTAAGCCCTAGCCCACAATAATAAGGAGTAATTCCTTAGGTAATAGTTATTCACAAACATGAAGAAAATAAGCCAAAGCCCCCACCAGACCACTAACTCAAGGCTGCACAGATACATCCATAACTGGACTAGCAAAAGGGTGGGCATTCAAAAACAAAATAAGTTCAGAAGGATAAATGAATACATAAACATTGGTTTGATATGTTACTATATATTTGCAGGGATACTTCAGGAAAAAAACAGCACCTAGCTGGGTAACCCAGGGGTGAAGGAGGAGAAATTCCCTCCTGCGTCTCTGGGTATCCCTCTCCAGACCAACATTCCTCAAAATTGACCATTCCACTTCCTAAAAACATCCGAAGAAACCAATCTCTGTCCTAGGACAGGGCAAACTGAACAAGACAAGTTGCTGGAGAATCCACATCTAACTCGGATCTCTCTAGAATGGCAGAAATATTTAAAACATCCCGAGGCTGAAGTGGGTATGCCTCCCATTCTGCAGAAGATGTCTTCCCCAGTGGTAGATGATAAACTTTTATAAGCAGGGATGTGTCTCAAAGGGGACCCCCAGAACCTCGGACAAATAACACTTAAAAATTTCTTTAGGAGAAACCAACTGAGATCTTTGACAATTATTAAGTCTCAAATTTGAAAGCCTTGAAGCATTATCCAACTGTTTAATCTTCGTCTGTAATAGTTGCCTCCGAATAGCCTTCCACGCTAGCTATGCGGGCAGTCAAGTCAGCACACAGTATTTGCGTTTTTGAAAAGTCCTCAGAATTCCTAGCAAACTTTGCTTGAGTTGTTCACTTCTGACTCTGCATGTTCTTAACTTGTGGGAGCAATGCCTCAGCCAACAGTTTGATAGCACACCAAATCGACTCCGGAGTAATTTGGCTGGGGGTGACAGTAAAATGTCCAGAGTAACCCCGCCAGCTACTCCTTCCAGGTCAGACATCTGAACATGATCCACCCTTACCCCAGGACCAGCTGCATCTACAATCTGTGGCCACACTGCCGAGTTGATGTAGAGCAGGGGTTTTCACACACACCCTGCCACTTCCAGCTGGCAGCCTCCTCAAGTCGGATAATACGCCAACCTCTGGGCTGCTCCTGAGCTCCTGGCTTTTGGTCCCAAAGCAGTATCCAGCCTCATAACAGGGCACCACACCTCCGGAGGGGTAAAATCAATTCCTGAAGAGGACTCCAAGCTAACATGACCCCACACCCCCACCGCTGGGCTCCTCTCTCTGGCAATGTACGGCTGCTGCACAAAAGGAAAATGGTCTAAAGGGACCCACCGCAGGCAATCAATGGAAGGACTCCGAGCAGCCAGGGAAGAATTTGGTCACTTTCCCTTTCTGTTTACCTTATAAGGAAAAGCATGTCTGCAGCTCAGGCACTTGTCCTTAAGTCCATCTTAATAACAGTTATATGAGCTTTTCTCCAGGAACTTCTCAAAATCTTTTTTTTACACCCAGCTACACTAACAGCTTTACCACTTCTTCTGGCAACACATTCTAGATCTTAATTATGCGCTGAGTAAACAAATATTTTCTCAGATTTTTCTTAAATGTACTACTTTGTAGGTTTTGAAAGAATAAATAACTGATCCATGCTTAGCCATTCAACCACCTCATCATAAACCTCTATTATATCTCCCCTCAGCAATTTCTTCTCCTTGTTAAAGAGCCCTAACCTCTTTAATCATTATTCATAGGCCTATAGTTCCATCCCCTTTATCATTTTGGTATACCTTCCCTGTACCTTTTCAAATTCTACTATATCATTTTTTAGATGCAATGAAAAGAATGCCACTCAACACTCAAGGTGTGGTGACACCACAGAGTAATTGAGGCATTTTGATTAAGCATATGTTGTAAAGAATTTCCATGTTGTGCATTAATGAAATTATATATGATGAGAGAGAAATAAAGCAGCAATGTCATAATTTTAATCTTCCATGTGTCAGTCTTCCATATCTTTAGATAACAGAGGCAATGGAAGGCTTTTTAGGAACTACCAGGCCTCCACTCAATGAGACACATCTACATCCATTACACATTGCATTGCATTGCATTGCAGATGAAGTCAAACGAGCAATTCAGGATCTTAAATCACAAAGGTCCTGGCAGGGGTAAATTTAACACGAACTTTTACAAAAACATTTAAGATATTGATTCTCCCATATTATTGGAGCTGTAGCGATATCGTTTAGATGCAGGGTCCATTGAAGAGCCTTTTGCAGGAGCAATGATTAAGGTATTTACTGGAAAAGTCGGTCTAGGGCCCTTATCAGAATGATTGTCCAATTGCTTTGATTCATTCCTTTTCAAAGATTTATGCTAAAACTCTAGCTGCTAGATGAGGTAAAGTACTACCTTATCTTAAGCATCGTGACCAAGTAGGCTTTATGCCTGGTCAATTTTCAGCTGACCATACCAGATTATTTTGCTATTTTTTTCAGCTACCTCAAGATATTTCATATTCCTCAATTGCAGTTTTTTTAGACACAGAAAAGGCATGTCACTGTGTGGAGTGGTGGTATCTTTTTTGAGTATTAAATTTGATTCGATATGATCTTCAGTTTAGCAAGATGAGCATCTTTTCCTCCAGCTCATCTCTTGGTGAATGAAGCCATTTCCTCATCCCTTCATCTTTATTGTAGGACTAGACAGGGATGTGCTTTATCTCCATTATCGCTCTTCTTGGCCTTAGAGCTCTTAACTATATGGATTCAGGAGAACATGGACATCACAGGGACAAAGTATGGTGAGCAGAAATATAAAATGTGTTTGTATGCATTTGATATTTTGCTATTCCTGGCTCGACTAGCCTTCCCTATTCCAAAACTTATGAATACTATTAATTTGTTTTCCCAGTTTTCTGACTAATGTTGGGGCAGAGCTGCCTGATAGCCCATGCTAATGGAAAGCTCAGGACTTAGGTATAATATTCCAAATACTTTAAATGTTACATTAATGAATAAAATGGATAAAGTGGTGTAGAAGCTTAAGGATGCCATTTCAAAGTGCTCACAACTACATCTGACTTGGTGGGAAAGTCTAGACATAATAAAAATTATGTTAAGCCCACAGTGGAAAACTATTATTAAAGCTTTGGAATTACAGAGCTTAAAAGGGAGAGGGGGAGGCATTGTGGGTTAAACTAGAAAGAGGGAAAGAGAAATCTATTTACATTGGTGTGATATACAGACCTCCCTCACAAGAGGAAGAGGTGGACAGAGAGTTAATTGAAGACATGTGCAGCATTGCTAGGAAAGGGGAAGTGCTACTGATAGGAGATTTCAATATGCCAGATGTTGAATGGCACATTCCTGCTGTAGTATCATCTAGAAGTAAGGAGATCCTGGATTCTCTACAGGGAGAACTATTCAGGCAATTGGTAACAGACCCCACACGTGAAGGGGCCATACTGGACTTGGTGCTTACCAATGGTGAAAGTGTTTCTGATGTTGTAGTGGGAGATCATTTTGCATCCAGTGATCACTAGATGGTGTGGTTCAGTATTAGGACTAGGGCTGTTAGAATCCATTAAAAGGTGAGGATCTTAGAGTTTAGGAAGACTAACTTTGCCAAGATGGGCCAATAACTCAGGGAGTCGTTAGTTTGATGGGAACAGCTGAGGGATGTAGAAAAACAGTGGGAAAACTGAAAGGGGATATTTTAAGGGCAACCATCCTTTTTGTTAAAATGGTAAATAAAGGTAAAAGGAAAAGGAGACCGCTATGGTTTTTGAAAGAAGTAGCTGAAAAAGTGAAGAAAAAGAGGGAGGCCTTCATGAAATACAAGAGATCACAGAGAGAGGAAGACAGACATCTGTATTTGGAAAAACTTAGAAAAGCTAGCAAAGTAGTCAAGAAGGCAAAGATTCAAAAGGTGGAGGAAATAGCCAATGCAACAAAATGGGGGGATAAGACATTTTTCAGATATATTAGTGAGAAGAGGAAGGGCAAGAGTGGTATTGTCAGACTCAAGGGTGCAGGGGAGGAATATGTAGAAGCTGATAAGGATAAAGTGGAATTGCTTAACAAATATTTTTGTTCTTTGTTCACAGATAAAGAACCAGGAGCAGGACCTCAGAAAACACCCACAAATAGGAACAGAAGCAAAGGACATCTTAAACAATTTTCAAAAGACTGTGTTCATGAGAAACTATCTCAACTTAACGTAGACAAAGCGATGGGACCGGATGGGATACACCCGAGAATACTGAGGGAACTTGGGGACGTTCTAGCAGCTCCACTGACTGACCTATTCAATGCCTCATTGGAGTCGGGAGTGGTGCCAAAGGACTGGAGAGAGGCTCATGTGGTGCCTTTACACAAAAGCGGAAGTAAGGATGTGGTTGAAAACTACAGGCCGGTTAGTTTAACTTCGGTGGTGAGTAAATTATTGGAAACACTGCTGAAAGAGAAAATAGTGAGGTTTCTGAAGTCCAGCGGATTACAGGATCCGAGGCAGCATGGATTCACCAGAGGCAGGTCTTGTCAGACAAATCTGATTGATTTCTTTGACTGGGTGACCAGGGAGTTGGACCGAGGGAGAGCCCTAGATGTGGTGTATTTAGATTTCAGTAAAGCCTTTGACACTGTTCCTCACAGGCGACTTATAAACAAACTGAGCACCCTAGGGATGGACCCTAAAGTTACTGCTTGGGTTAGAAATTGGTTGGGTGGGAGGCGACAAAGAGTACAAGTAAATGGAGCTCACTCTGAGGAGAAGGATGTTACCAGTGGTGTGCTCCAGGGATCTGTCCTTGGTCCGATTCTTTTTAACATCTTTGTTAGTGATATAGCGGAAGGGCTTTCAGGTAAGGTTTGCCTCTTTGCAGATGATACCAAAATCTGCAATAGAGTAGACACCCAGGAAGGGGTAGATAACATGAAGAGGGATCTAGCTAAGCTTGAAGAATGGTCTAGAATTTGGCAGCTGGGATTTAATGTTAAAAAATGTAAGGTCATGCATTTGGGCTGCAGCAATCCAAGGGAGCAATATAGTATAGGGGGTGAAGTACTTTTGTCCACTAAAGAAGGGCGGGACCTAGGCGTGGTTGTGTCTGATGATCTTAAAGTAGCTAAACAGGTAGAAAAGGCGACGGCAAAAGCTAGAAGGATGCTTGGGTGCATACGGAGAGGAATGGCTAGCAGAAAAAAGGAGGTGATAATGCCTCTGTATAAGTCTTTGGTGCGACCTCATTTGGAGTATAGTGTGCAATTCTGGAGACCGCACTTCAAAAGGATGTGAACAGGATGGAGTCGGTGCAGAGGGTGGCTACTAAAATGATTAGTGGGCTTCATTATAAAGCATATTAGGACAGACTGAAGGATCTTAATATGTACACCTTAGAGGAAAGGCGGGATAGAGGTAATATGATTGAGATGTTTAAATACCTCCGTGGCATAAATGTTCAGGGAGAGAGCCTCTTTCAATTGAAAGCAAGTTCTGCTACGAGGGGACATGGGATGAAGGTGAAGGGAGATAGATTCAGGAGTGATATGCGGAAATATTTCTTTACGGAAAGAGTAGTGGATCCATGGAATAGTCTCCCAGTGGAGGTGATAGAGACGAGGACAGTAACTGAATTCAAAAAAGCATGGGACAAACACAGAGGATCTCTAAAGGTAAAAAGGGGACTGTTGTAGTAATGGAAGGACAGACTAGATAGGCCATGTGGTCTTTTTCTGTCGTCATATTTCTATGTTTCTATCTTATGCTGATTCCTATAGCTGAATAGGCTTCCACAGCTGTTGTGTGGAAATTACAGTTACCTAAGGAATGGGGGATGGATTCCGTTTCCAAATTTCTCAGATTATCATATGGCATTTTTAGCATGCAAAGTAACTATGGTGGAGCCAGAATAATGCCTTAGATGGGTTCAATTGGAGGGGAAGTTGCTGTGGCCTATTGTGTTCTATGTGCCAACAGTGAGTATTAAAAATTTGATTAAATCTTGCTTGGTTGTGTATGCCATATATGTGTCATTTCAGACAGTAGCCAAGGATGTGGAATCATCTTAGCATGATACTCTTTACACTCCATTATGGCTGAACCGTAAATCACAATGCTAAAGAAAACCCGCTGCGTCGAAAGGATGCGCTGCAAAAGGAATTTTATGCTTAAGTGACATATTGGATTCTAGGTCCTTTTTACTCTTTGATATGCTATGCAATAAGTATGGCATTTCCAGCACCCTATATTTTAAATACTGTACATACAAAGCAACACATCATTACTTCAGAGAAACTGATTGGTGCTTTTTCTGGGTCTATCTCAAGCATGCTGCAAGTGTATCAGAGATTAAGAAAAGCCCCTCCCCATCAGCCAACTTCTCTTCTGGACTTCAGGCAGCAAGCAAGTGTAGCTGTGCAGGATTGCAAAAACTATGGCAAGAGGAAATGGGGGGTCTCATCAGAGATCCAATGTGGAGAACTTCTGGGAGGTTACTGATCATGCCCTAGCTTCAACACCTGATCTCCAATCTTTGTGTTTTTGCATCCACTAGTCCCCCTGGACAGATACATTTCTAGCAATGGATAAATTATAACGCTGCACTGGAGACTTTAGAACATACAATTTATTTATGCCCACTGATTCATTCATTGTAGGAGGCATTGTAGAACACTCTGTGACAATTATTTTCTGTATCAGTTGGACCTTTGCATTCACTGATTGTGTTCAAATCAGGTGGGCTACCTGCACAATGTCTGGAAAAATTCCAGAGTATGTTGTTTGACATTTTACTGACCTTGGAAATGAAGGCAGTGCAAATTGATTGGAACGCAACAAAATCTTTAGATATCCATTATTAGTGGAGCCTTGTATATATTTCTTATAAATATGAGATGATTAATACAAAATGCAGAAATGTCTTTAACTGGTTTTATCTAATAAGGGAACCAATAGAGAAAGAGACTGCAAGATAATCAGGTGGAAGACTGATCTTCCACTTTGGAGTTTTCATCAATAAGCCAAGATGGTTTCGAGGTGCGGGCATGCATTAGCCCTGTGTTTAAAGGATATAGCGTTATGTTGAGAACACTGCACAGGCTCCACTCATTTACTAGATTATGCCATGGGGCATTTGTACTTGTATTATTACTGTACAGATGTATGTTACTTTAATCTGGATCCCATGACACCCCAGGGTTGTTGAATGTTTGTTTTGTAATGTGCAAGTCTAAAATTGGTAATAAAGGCATTCTATTTGCTTTCTTGGCCATAATTGCACACTGGGCAGAGGAGTTCAGCATATTATACATGGTAATGCTAGATTCTTTTCCTGGGAGGAGACTTCTGTCTTGCATTGTGCAGCTATTGTTATAACTAGGTTTCTCAGGGCTGGATTAAAGATTTTGGTGCTCGTAGGCAAGACCAGATAGCAGATCTTGGGATTGAGGAAAGAGGCTGTCAGCGATCCCAAAGACTGGAGAGCAAGAAAAAGAGCACATGTACATGGCATTAAAGTAAGTGGGATCAGAATTCCGTTTGGCACCTTCAAACTTTGGCACTATAGGCAGTTGCCTATTCCTAAATCTGGGCCTGTTTATATGCATAGCATTGCATTTGTCCATCTGCCATTTGGATGCCCATCCTTCCAGCTTCTCAAAGCTTTCTTGCAATTTCTCACAATCCTCTTGTGATTTAACAACTTTGAATATTTGTTCTGTCATCTGCAAATCTGATCACCTTTCTTGTTCCCATTTCTAAGTCCTTGGGCACTCTGCCATTCACTTTTCTCAATTGAGAATAGTGATCACTTAGCCCTACTTACTGTTTTCTATCTTTTAACCAGTTCCCAATCCATAATAGGGCACTGTCTTCTATCCTCTGATTTTTAATTTCTTCAAGAGTATCTCATAAGGGCTTTGTTAAATGGTTTCTGAAAATCTAAAAAACACTATATCAACCAGCTTTCCTTTATCTACATGTTTATTCATGCCTTCAAAAATTTTGTATATTGATGGGGCAAGGCTCTGTGTTAACCTTTAGTACTACTACTATTACTACTTATTCATTTGTAAAGCGCCACAAGGCACATGCAGCTCTGTACAGGCATATGTAAATTTCTGTCCCTGCTCATCTGAGCTCACATTTCAGTCAAGACAGACAACGCAACAGCTGAGGACAAAGATATATCCAGGGAAATGACAAGGAAACACATAGGATTCCTGATCCTCTTAGTCTTCTATTTCCCATAGGCACATGCTAAGGTACATGTTTACCAAAGGTTAACGAATCTTAAGTTTTATTTATTTATTTAACAGGTTTTATATACCGCTTTATCATTTCAATCAAAGCAGTTTACATTGTAACTTAAACTTGGTAATGTACATTAAACAGGGATATTGATAACTTGGATGTTTCTCAGGCAATGGAGGGTTAAGTGACTTGCCCAAGGCCACAAGAAGTGCTAGTGGGAAATTAACCCTGGTCTCTGGGTTCCCAAGCCATTAGGCTACTTCTCCACTCCAATAAAGTGCTGCCACTCCCCATTCATTTTTGTGGGCCATTGCAGCACTTCACACATTAACTTTATTTAACATGTTAACCTTTAGTAAACATGTCCCTAAATATCTCTATCAAAATGGGTTAAAAGGGGCAACATCTGGAAACTGGTGGGTATGAGGGAGGAGTGGCCTAGTGGTTGGGGCAGGGTACCACAGGCGGAAGGTCGGTGGTTGAAATCCCACTAGAGGACAGCAACCTTGGGCCGGAAGGACTGGGGTTTCTAGTCCCACAGGTGCTCCTTGTGGTCTTGGGCAAGCCACTTAACCCTCCATTGCCCATGTTCCCTGCAAGTATTAGTGTATGTGTCTCATATCCCCTCGTGTTAAATGTATTGTGTTGTGACCACTTTGATTGAAGGATAAGGTGGTATACAAAATTGTCTAAATAAATAATGCCCGTAGTATGGGAAATAAGATTCCAAATGTTGAGCTGGCTTGGATTTAGTGGCGGTTACAGAGACATGGATCATGGAGAAGTATGACTATGATATAAATTTACTGAGATATAATTTATTCAGGCAGGACAAGGTAGGAAGAAAGGGAGGAGGAGGAGTGGCACTATATAATAAAATATGAAAGCTACAGAATTGCACGGTTTACAAGGGAACGAGGAGGCACTGTGGGTTAAACTGGAAAGAGGGAATGGAGCATCCATTTGCCTTGGTGTGATATAGAGACCTTCTTCATAGGCAGAAAAACTGGACAGAGATTTAATCAAAGATATTTCAGTATTGCTATGAAAGAAGTGCACTGATATATGATTTCAATATGCTGGATGTTGATTGGGACATTCCTGCTGTGGTGTCATCTAGATTCTCTTTAGGGAGAACTATTCTAGCAACTGGTAAAAATAAATAAATAAAAATACTGGACCTGATGCTTATGAATGATGATCTTAAGGTGGCAAAACAGGTAGAACAGCCAGAAGGATACTTGGGTGTATAGGGAGAGGAATGTCCAACAGGAAGAAGGAAGTAATAGTGCCTCTGTTTAAAGCCTTAGTTAGACCTCATTTGGAGCATTGTGTGCGGTTCTGGAGATCATAACTTCAAAAGGATATAAACAAGATGGAGTAGGTGCAGAGAATAACTATCAAACTAATCAGTGGACTTCATCAATATATATACTTTGGAAGAAAACCAGGAGAGAACGGATATGATAGAGACATTTAAATATTTCCATAGCATAAATGCACAGGAGGAGAGCCTCTTTCAATTGAAAGAAAGCTCTACAACAAAAGGGCATAGGATAAAGGTGAAAGAAAATAGACTCAGGAATAATAATCAATAATATTTCTTTACAGAAAGAGTGCTAGATGTATGAAATAGTCTCCCAGTGGAATAGTAGAGACATGGACTGTATCGGAATTCAAGACAGGAAAAAAATGGAATGCAGATTTGGTATGGAAGAACAGACCGGATAGGCCATATGCTCTTTATCTACTGTCATATTTCTCTGTTTTTATGCTGTTTTTTTAAGTCTGAATCCAGAGCTTGGAACTCTGGAGGAGAGTTGAAGCCCAGCTCCTAGGCTATTTTCTCCCAATACTAGGAGCATCCTCTTAATACTTTTTAGCCAGAAACTGGCCAGTATCTGAATGCCTCAATTAAAAAAAAAAATCTGGAACTTTCAATCAATCACAAAGGGCTAAAGTCTAATACAAGAGCCAGCCCTCCTGTTGCTGACTAAAAGGTCTGTTAGCACTTTCTGGTGATTTTAAACATTTGCTCATTGTAATCCACTCTAGGGTTTGCTGTTAGCAGTGGATATCGTCAGGTTCATAATTTCCAAAGCTTGTAATAAGAATCTATGCCAGGACTTATATCCTTAAAGGCAGAAATCTCTGAAAAGGGGTATGTCTTTCAGTCAATTTTAAATATACACAAGGGCTGCAGCCTCTGTTATAGTGAGGCCCTCACACATATACATGAATATCTTATAAAACAGACACATATATCACAACTTCAACCTTGCTTCACTCAAGCCATACCGCCTTTCCTTAATTTTGTTTTTTGATGAATTGCAAACCACATAGCTTGTTTGCAGTTTTTGCAGTATATATGTTAAAAATAACCAAAATCAACCATGACCGTGGAGCCCGATTCTGAAAGCACTACATCCGAGCCAACTGGACATTCCTGCTGAAGACAGGGCCATTAGGACCTGATTCTGGTCCGCCAGAATCGGGCCAGAGGATGGTCCGGCATGCCCCTACAGCCTGCAGGGCTTTACATCAAAGCAGTTTGCATACATAATAACATTGAACCAGAGATATTACAAAACTATATTCAATATAACACCAGATGCAATATAAAATCATAATTAAATTGAAAAGCACCTACACAGCTGAAATAAACATTTTAAACCACTCAAACAAAAGATACCAACAAGAAAACAGCAGGGGGGGGGGGAGGAGACAAGCAATTTCACAACATCAGTTATCTTATAGAAACATGACGACAGAAAAAGAGCACATGGCCTATCTAGTCTGTCCTACCATATCAAACACTACAATAGTCCCCTTTTTCCCTTTAGAAGATCCTCTGTGTTTCTCCCATGTTTCTTTGAATTCAGATACTGTCCTCATCTCTACCACTTCCATTGGGAAACTATTCCACGGATCCACCACTCTTTTCATAAATAAATATTTCTGCATATCACTCCTGAATCTATCCCCTTTCACTCTCAACCCATTTCCCCTCGTAGCAGAGCTTGCTTTCAATCAAAAGAGGCGCCCCCTCCTGTGCAATTATGCCACAGAGGTATTTAAACATCTCATAAGAACATAAGAACATAAGATATGCCATACTGGGTCAGACCAAGGTCCATCAAGCCCAGTATTCTGTTTCCAACAGTGGCCAATCTAGGTCATACGTACCTAGCAGTTTCCCCAAGGGACACAGGTTCCACAATGCTTGTATTGGTTCAAGCATTGATATCCTGGGTCCCTTCTTAATAATGGTTTATGGACCTTTCCTCCAGGAACTTGTCCAAACCTTTTTTAAACCCAGCTACACTAACAGCCTTTACTACATCCTCCGGTAACAAATTCCAGAGTTTGATTACACGTTGAGTGAAAAAATATTTTCTTTTATTAGTCTTAAATAGTTTACCCTGTAGCTTCATTGCATGTCCCCTAGTCTTTCTATATTCTGATAAGGTAAACAATCGATCTACGTTTACCCGTTCCACTCCGTTCATTAATTTATAGACTTCTATCATATCTCCCCTCAGCCGTCTCTTTTCCAGGTTAAAGAGCCCCAACCTTTTTAGCCTTTCTTCATAGGAGTAGCCTTCCATCCCCTTTACCATTTTGGTGGCTCTTCTCTGAACCTTTTCTAAAATTGCTATATCCTTTTTAAGATATGGCGACCAGAATTGCACACAATATTCAAGGTGCGGTCTCACCATGGAACGATATAGAGGCATTATAATATCTTTTGTTTTATTTTCCATTCCTTTCCTTATCATACCTAGCATTCTATTTGCTCTCTTGGCCGCCGCTGCACACTGGGCCGAGGGTTTTAACATGGTATCCACAAGGACGCCTAAATCTTTTTCTTGGGTGGTGGTTCCTAATGTGGAACCTTGCATCGTGTAACCATAGTTTGGGTTGTTCTTCCCTAGGTGCATAACCTTGCACTTCTCCACATTAAATTTCATCTGCCATTTTGATGCCCAGTCTTCCAATTTATCAAGATCCTCTTGCAATTTTCCACAATCCTCCTGGGTTTTAACAACTTTAAATAGTTTTGTGTCATCAGCAAATTTGATAACCTCACTCGTTATTCCACTTTCCAGGTCATTTATGAATATGTCAAAAAGCAGCGGACCCAGCACAGATCCCTGGGGTACACCACTATTCACCTTTTCTCCATTGGGAAAATTGGCCATTTAGCCCTACCCTCTGCTTTCTATCTTTTAACCAGTTCCTGATCCACAGTAGTACACTGCCTCCTATCCCATGACTCTTTAGTTTTGCCAAAAGTCTCTCATGAGGGACCTTGTCAAAGGCTTTCTGAAAGTCCAGATACACAATATCAACCGACTCACCTTTGTCCACCTGTTTATTCACTCCTTCAAAAAAACATAACAGATTAGTAAGACAAGATCTTCCTTGTCTAAAGCCATGTTGGCTGTCTCCCATTAGGTCATGACTATCTATATGCTGAGTAATTTTATTCTTTATGATGGTTTCTACCATTTTTCCCGGTACTGATGTCAGGCTCACCGGTCTGTAGTTTCCCGGATCACCCCTCGAACCCTTTTTAAAAATTGGTGTTACATTGGCGATCCTCCAATCCTCAGGTATTAGAGATGATTTTAATGATAGTTCACAGATTACTGATAGCAGGTCTGCAATCTCAAATTTCAGTTCTTTCAACACCCTTGGATGTATACCATCCGGCCCAGGTGATTTGCTACTCTTCAGTTTATCTAATAGTTGTAGGACATCTTCCCGATGTATCGATATTTCCTTCAATTCTTCCACACCTTTAAATACCACTTCAGTCGTGGGTAACATCCCTACATCTTCCTCAGTAAAGACCGAAGCAAAGAATTCATTCAGTCTCTCCGCTATCGCCTTGTCGCCTCTTAGTGCTCCTTTAACCCCTTTATCATCTAATGGACCAACTGACTCTCTCACGGGTTTTTTGCTACGAATGTACTTGAAAAGGTCTTTATTTCGCGTTTTTGCTTCCGCAGCAAGCTTCTTCTCAAATTCTCTCTTTGCCTGCCTTATCAATGCCTTGCATTTGACTTGCCAGTGCTTGTGCTGTTTCCAGGTTTCATCATTTGGCTCTTTTTTCCATTTCTTGAAAGATGCTTTTTTGGCAACAACAGCCTCTCTGACCTCAGCTTTAAACCATGCTGGCAATTTTTTGGACTTCCTTCCACTTTTCTTAAAGCGTGGAATACAGCTGGTCTGGGCTTCCAAGATAGTATTTTTCAACAACACCCAAGCTTGATGTACGTCTTTAACCTTTGCAACTGCTCCTTTTAGTTTTTTCTTAACTGTTTTCCTCATTCTATCATAGTCTCCCTTTCGAAAGTTAAAGGGTAGTACTGTGGATTTCCTTACTATCCCTCCTTATTAAAAAAGGGCTGCTACACAGTACCTTGTCCTGTGCTGCTGAGGAAAACTATATTCTGATTTGATTTAAATTATAGCTCTTTGCTGCTACTAGGCTCTAACCTATTATGAAATTTAAACTACAAGCTCTCTGCTGGATTCTAAATTTAACCAGAAAGCTCTCTTCTGTGTTTTAATTTGAAACTAAAAGTATTTTGCTGATGCTAGGCCCTGAGTGACTATGAAATTTAAACTACAGCTGTCTACTGGGTATGAAAGGTAACCAGAAAGTTCTCTTCTGTGTTTTTAAATTGAATCTTAAACTGTTGCTACTAGGCCCTGACTGATTTAACAAAAAAAATAGTGGGTTCACAGATTAATTAGCTTTAAAAGAAAAACAATCTCAATCCATATCACCTCTATCCCGCCTTTCCTCTAAGGTATACACATTACACCTTAAGATCCTTAAGTCTTTCCTCATATGCTTTATAATGAATACCGCTAACCATTTTAGTAGCCACTCTCTGTACTGACTCCAGCCTGTTCATATCCTTTTGAAGGTGTGGTCTCCAGAATTGCACACATTATTCCAAATGAGGTCACGCCAAAGGCTTATAGAGAGGCATTATCACTTTCTTTCTTCTGCTGGTCATTCCTCTCCCTATGCACTGTCCCCCGCAGCCCCCCCTGGTGGCGGCGTAGTTTTCCACGGAAGGGCTGGGGAGCGCACAAGACTAGGGTGATTGGGGTTGGCCAGGTGCGAGGGTCAAAGGTAGCGGTCCTTTGTGCCGACCTCGTTACCAACTTCCCAAAAGAATAACTTCACACCAAAGTGGAGGGAAAAAGAAAAAGGCTTTATTTCCCCTTTGCACAAAAATGGTTCAAAAACAAACGGCTTTGGAAAGTAACAGAATTGTACCAGTCCTTACATCAGGTTTAAAGCACAAAACGGTCAAAGTAATAACTGTTAACTTCACAGTAACTTAAAGTATGACAAATACTGCATTCACTTTATGCATTCATGGAACTCCAAATAGACTACAGCTTCACTGCTGTACAATATGTACATTCCATTGGTTCCTCAGCCTCTTCACCCGCAGATTCCACTTGCATCCATTCTATATCAGATGGCTCTGAGTCTGAGGCTTCTGCATGGCTGAGCTCTGGCTTTTTAAAAGCGTGCCGTACAGTTTCCCAGTGTCTGGTGGTTAGTTTAGGGCGTTGGTTTCTGGCTACTGGGTAAAACAATGGCTCTTCATCAGCTATAGTTTTAAAAGCTCTCTCATCACAACGTTTAATACTGGCAGTTCTCTTCTTAGGGAAATTATCTGTTAGTTTTTGCTTATAAATGTCATTGTCATGCAGATAAACTTCTTTCCCCTGCCTTTCTTCTATGCTAGGCTTAAGCAAACAATTACAAGAAATGGAAGTTTTACCTTTGAGCTTTCTTCTGTCTTTCCCAGGGAAGGCTTGAGGCCTAGTCTGGTTGTCCTCCAACTCAGGATGGCCCAAGTACTCCCACGATATCTCTCTTGCCTTAGTGTGTGGAGGAACCCCTCTGAGCCAAGGCTGCAGCTGTTGCCATCTGCCCTTGCTTTCACTCTTGAGGCTGTTGTCTGGTGGCCTCGCCCTTTCCGCTTCTCTCTGCTCACCAGGCCTCTGTGTTCTCCACTTTTCTCTCAGGTTACTTCTATGGACATCTCTCTGGATACCTTTCTCTCCTTGGATATCTTTTCCTTCTGGATATCTTTCTCCTGGATATCTTTTCACTGGATATCTTTCCTCCACGACATTCCTCGGATGTCTTTCTCCCAGGATATGTCCTAGCACTTCTCCCTGGACATGTCTCTCTCCCAGGCTGGGTGTTGGAACATCTCTCTCAACCTGGCTTGGCACTTCCCTTAGCACTTCTCTTTTGGCTGGTCTCTGGAGTTGTCGCTGGAGTTGTCGCTGGAGTTGTCGCTGGAGTTGTCTCTGGAGTTGTCTCTGGAGTTGTCTTTGGACTGGTCCCTGGACTGGTCTGCTTGATTCAGACCTGCCTCTGCTTAAATCGGAACTGACTGGGCCTAAGTCCTGCCCATAGAGGCGTGGTTCTTCTGACTCTGTGCTGACTCTCCTGCTCCCTCTATGTGGAGCTTCAGGATATTGCAGCTTATACCTGTTTTTTTCTGAATTTAAAAATTTTCTTCCTTCTGCAAGAGGGTCCGCTGCATCACAGCACCCAAGCATCCTTCTAACTTTTGCTGTTGCCTTTTCTACCTGTTTAGCTACTTTGAGATCATCAGACACAATCACCCCTAGGTCCCGCTCTTCTTTAGTGGACAAAAGTACTTCACCCCCTATACTAAATCGCTGCCTTGGATTGCTGCAGCCCAAATGCATGACCTTGCATTTTTTTACATTAAATCTCAGCTGCCAAATTCTAGACCATTCTTCAAGCTTAGCTAGATCCCTCCTCGTGTTGTCTACACCTTCCTGGGTGTCTACTCTATTGCAGATTTTGGTATCATCTGCAAAGAAGAAAACCTTACGCGACAGCCCTTCTACTGTATCACTAACAAAGATGTTAAAAAGAATCAGACCAAGGACAGATCCCTGGGGCACATGACTGGTAACCACCTTCTCAGAGTGAGCTCCATTTACCTGTACCCTTGGTCCGCTCCCACACAGCCAACCCAAGCAGTAAATTTAGGGTCCATCCCAAGGGTGCTCAGTTTGTTTATAAGTTGCCTGTGAGGAACGGTGTCAATGGCTTTACTCAGATCTAAATACATGACATCTAGGGCTCTCCCTCAGTCCAACTCCCTGCTAACCCACTCAAAGAAATCAATAAGATTTGTCTGACAAGAGCTGTCTCTGGTGAATCCATGCTTCCTCAGATCCTGTAATCCGCTGGACTGCAGAAACCTCACTATTTTCTCTTTCAGCAGCTTTTCCAATAATTTACTTATCACCGAAGTTAAACTAACTGGCCTGTAGTTTTCAACCACATCCTTACTTCCACTTTTGTGTAAAGGGACCATATGAGCCTCTCTCCAGTCCTTTGGCACCACTCCCGACTCCAACGAGGCATTGAAAACGTCAGTCAGTGGAGCTGCTAGATCGTTCCCAAGTTCCCTCAGTATTCTAGGGTGTATCCCATCCGGTCCCATCGCATTGTTTATTTTAAGTTGAGCTAGTTCCTCACAAACACAGTCTTCTGAAAATTGTTCAAGATGCCCCTCGCTTCTGTTCCTGTTTGTGGGTGTTTTCTGAGGTCCTGCTCCTGGTTCTTCATCAGTGAACACAGAACACAAATATTTGTTAAGCAAATCCGTTTTATCCTCATCAGCTAATACATATTCCTCCCCTTCACCCTTAAGTCTAACAATACTACTTTTGCCCTTCCTCTTCTCACTAACATATCTGAAAAATATCTTATCCCCCCATTCCATTGCATTGGCTATTTCCTCCCTCTTTTTGAATCTTTGCTTTCCTGACTACTTTGCTAGCTTCTCTTTTTCCAAATATAGATGCCTGTCTTCCTCTCACTGTGATCTCTTGTATTTCATGAAGGCCTCCCCCTTTTTCTTCACCTTTTCAGCTACTTCTTTCGAAAACCATAGCAGTCTCCTTTTCCTTTTGCCTTTATTTACCATTTTAACAAAAAGGTTAGTTGCCCTTAAAATATCTCCTTTCAATGTTGCCCACTGTTCTTCTACATCCCCCAGCTAATGACTCCCTGAGGTATTGACCCATCTTGGCAAAGTTAGTTTTCCTAAAGTCGAAGACCCTTGCTCTTGAATGGATTCTAACAGCCCTAGTCTTAATACTGAACCACACCATCTGGTGATCACTGAATGAAAAATGATCTCTCACTATAACATCAGAAATACTGTCATCATTGGTAAGCACCAAGTCCATTATGGCCCCTTCACGTGTGGGTTCTGTTACCAATTGCCTGAATAGTTCTTCCTGTAGAGAATCCAGGATCTCCTCACTTCTAGATGATACTGCAGCCGGAATGTGCCAATCAACATCTGGCATATTGAAATCCTCTATCAGTATCACTTCCCCTTTCCTAGCAATGCTGCGTATGTCTTCAATTAACTTTCCATCCACCTCTTCCTCCTGTGAGGGAGGTCTGTATATCACGCCAATGCAAATAGATTTCTCTTTCCCTCATTCTAGTTTAACCCACAGTGCCTCCTCTCTCCCTTTTAAGCTCTGTAGTTCCAAAGCTTTAATATTATTTTTTACATATAGTGCCACTCCTCCCCTTCTTCCTCCCCTGTCCTTTCTGAATAAAGTATAGCCTAGTATAGTTACATCCCAGTCATGGTTTTATTTGAACCATATTTCTGTAACTGCCATTAAATCCAAGTCAGCCTCTTACATTAAGGCTTCAACATCTGGGATCTTATTTCCTTTGCTATGGGCATTTATACACACTGCTTTCCATATGTTATCCCTTTTATCCATTTACATAAAGGTATTTAATGTTTCACTTACATGGGGGCTTTCTTCACTCATCCCCAACAAATCTAGTTTAAATATATTTATTTATTTAATGTCTCTTCTATACCACGCTATTTAATATCAGTGTGGTTTACATACAACAGTATCTTATACAGAGCAGCCAGAGCTGCTCTGTATTTATAGAGAACAGGTACTATAACTTGGATATTGCTGGGGTAACTATTTACAGAGTATATATAAATCTTTACAGAGTGTGAGAGTATATACAAGCTGCTATTTACAAGGTGTGCATAATCAAGGCTGGCGCCACTTCAACCAGGGTAGGGGGTATATACATGCTGCTAATTACAAGTAAGCATAGTCAATGCTTCCGCCAATGAGCGTGGATGCCTCATCGCGTGCTCTCTTCAGTAGATTAGCCAGTCTTCTACTGAAGACACGTCAACCTTTCTTGGACAGATGAATGCCATCTCTTCTCTGCAACCCTTGGAACAGCATCCCATGGTCCAAGAAACCAAAATGCTCTCGATGACACCACCCACGCAGCCATGCATTCATCTCCAGCATGCGAGCTTCTCTGCCTTGGTTTGACCCTCAACAGGGAGGACTGAAGAGAACACCACCTGCACCCCTTTCTGCTTCACCCTCTGTCCCAGAGCCATGAAGTCACTTTTGATATGCTCAGAGGGGGATACCTGGTTAGTATCATTTAGCCAGCATGTATTAGCAACATTGGGTAATAGTCAATGGGCTTGATAAGTCTCATCAAACTATCCGTAACATCTCAGATTTTGGCACCTGGCAGGCAGCATACCTCTCTGGACATCAAGTCTGGTCAGCAGATGGATGCCTCAGTACCCTTCAGAAGAGAGTCACCAACCACCATTATCCTTTGCTTCCTTGTAGTCACTGATTCGGTAACTTTGGGGGCACTTGAGCTCTGGTTCTTCCCTTTCCAGGGATGCTTTCACCTCCTCCACTTCCAGGGCTGCATAATGGTTCTTCAATTCAAGGGCTAGAGAAGTTGGATTGGTGATTCTGCAGGCCCTGGTGACTTGTGTCCAACCTTCGTCATCTATAGGCACCCATCTTCTCCTCTGCTTGGATGTTTCAAGAAGCATCTCATCAATATACTTCTCACTGTCTTGAATGCTCCTCAGCCTCATCACCTCCTCTCTGAGTTCCTCCACTTGTTTCCTGAGAACTTCAGTATGCAGGCATCCTGCACATGGAACCGGTCCTGCAACTGGCATTGGGACCTCCATCTGGACATAGGCAGAAGCTGTAATGGGGTCAATAGCTTTAGTGATACGATTTTTCCCAGCCATTGTTCAGTTCCTGGAGCTTAGTTATCTGTTAAAGCAAAAGAGAGAGATCTACCATCTGGTTCCCAACTGTCCTTTCAGAGAAAAAACAGTTAAATCTCTTTGTGTGTTCAAAATGTGCTGTTCCAAGTCTCTGTGTATAGTTAATTGTGAAGGTGCCCTATAAAGCAAGATTGCTTACTAGCGGTGGGTGGGAGTTGGGGGGGGGGGTAGGGAGGGAACTAACACCTCATGAGGTGTCAGTAGCTTCAAAGAGCTGAAGAAAGATACCAAAACATATCTTTAAACCTACCCCATTAAACTAAATATTTCCCCTTTTAAACTAAAGCACCAAAAATAATGTAACTTTGTTTTAAAAATGTACCAAACCCCTTTTAAGAGCTCCCAGACAGAGAACTAGTAATTTAATAAGCCACAAACTCTTACCTTTGCTTGAAATGTATAGCCCCTGTTAGTAATTAGCGGAACACAGTAGGTAAAACTATTTATACTTGTGTGTTTGTCCCTTTCCCATATGTAATACATGTTCTATGCATAGAAATGCTTTATAAAATTAGCCTCTAAGTAGTATTTTAGTATAATTCATAAATAATTTTGAATTTGCATGTTAAAGAAATTTAAAGTGGCATTTTAGAATGGACTTCCAAGTGAAATCTGGGATGTCCAGGGCAAAACATGTGAGAAAATTCCAGGGCATTTACATTTCAGCCCAATTTTAGAAACATAGACATCCCCAAAAGGACAGCCACAGAAATGGATTCTTGGATGTCCCATCTGGCATTTTACAGAAAGGGGACGCCTATGTTCAGTGGCATTTCAGACACTCAGATGTGCATTAGTGGGTTAGTAATCTGTCTGGAATTTGTATTTACCTGCCAGTTTCTTTGTCCAGCTCTTCTCCCTTGTAGCATTGCTGCCATGAAACAGGCATTTTTATGCTTCTTATTTGTAGCAAGAAGCAGATATAGGTATGGAAACCTCAACAATCAGGGCCAGATGCACTTGTGATGTTCTGGAATTGCACTGCAATGTGCATCTTTGTTCTGCCCAGGCCACACCTCCAGCATATCCCCGTTCTACTTGGACATTCTCATACTAAGGACGTCCATATAACTGGTTTCTAAAATAGCTCCAGGGATGCCCTTGTGAATTGGACGTCTGCATACCTTTTTCAAGTATCCAAAATATGAATAGCGCTTCTAAAACAATCCTCTTAGTCTAATTTTTTGTACAGGTCCTAAATTACCAGATTTCAATGCCACTTGCTGAAAAGTCTCAAGTAATCCATGAGTAAAACTCCATGCTCTTGCTGTATCTTCAAGTAGTTCTTTTTTTTCTTTTTTTAATTTTCTCCACTTTATTACAGCTAATAACTTTCCCTCATATATGATGTGAGGCAGATACTGCAGTTGGTATAATTCACTTGCAATCTGGTGTTCTTAGTAGACCCAACGTATAATAATAATAAGATTAATTTATTGAATTATGTTGTAGGTGATAACCTGCAAGTTTGAACTTAAAGTTCTACTGATATGAAAATGAGTAGATGTTTTAATAAATTTACTTGTAATCCAATATACTTGTCCTTTTCCTCAGATTCAGTATTGGTTTTCCAGTTGGAGCTCTTTTACGAAGCAGTTGTCACCGTTTTTAACTCAAAATGGTGCTAGTTTTTCAGACTTCTACCGAATGTCAATCAAGTTTACTGACCTGCTGCCTTCATGTCATCTAAAAACGTGTTTTACAGTCCATTATCTTCAAAGCACAGCCTTTGAAATCTGCATATTTCTTGCAGGCTATGCTGGCTTATTTCCACTGGAATACATTAGTATGAAAAGCATTAAATATATTGATTTATCATTTATAATACTGAAGTGATGTATTGAAATGAAATTTGGATGCTTTCCAGCCATCTAATAACATTGACATTATTGGATGAAACAAGATGATCTCATTCTAATTAATATGCTAGTTCCAAGGGAGCAGCACAAAACAGAAAACCAATGGGTTGCAAACTAATTGATATTCAGATTTATAAGGATATAAATCCCATTGCTTGGTTTGCAAGATGGAAAAAATCACATTTTTATATTTTCTTTTTATATGTAAAATATGTTTTGTCATCTTTTTATTTTTGAGAAACTATCAATTTGCCTCCTAACATGGAGAATTAAAATTTGTGTCATGGAGAATTAAAAGCTTTCTAAAAAAGTTAAAGCACTCTAGTCTCCGTTTTCACAGTTGACTTTAGAAAATGTTAGGAATCGGAATAATTATTGAAGCCAACAATCTGTGGTATTCTACAGAGTTGTCCTGGCTTGCCATGGTAAGTGATTGATTTTATTAATTTCTCGTAATATTTGTGGCGTGTTTATGGTTCACTGATCATGACCGAGAATCGGGAAAATGCCATGCATAATTCAAGTCAGTGATTCCCAAACATTTCCTCCAAACCTGTCTCATGCATATTCATTGCAGATATCCTGAAATCCTGATTGATGGTGTTACTCAGGACAGGTTTGGGATTCACTGAGCTTATTCTCTTATTTCCTTTTTAGTATGTTTATTTCTCATCACTTCAAATATACAGTCCTTTTGTAGCTGAATAATAAAAACAATCAATCAGTTACATAACAGTGAATTTTTGTGGGAGTATGAGATTTCATGAGTGAGGCTTAATATACGTAATTTCATAACAGGTTGGGAAGTCCAAGGGAGGTGTGTGGCCTATTTTCAGACTATTTCATAAGGACACATGAAGACAATGTGTTTTTTAACCCAGGCATTCACACTCGCATCCATTCGCCCCAATTGTCCCTTTACACTGCATCATTATGGAAGTCACTACCAGAAAACATTAAAGCAGCAAAAACCATTACAGAACTAAAAAAGTCACTCAAAACACATTTCTTCATTGAATACTATGGACTCAATGACATTACTTAATCTCAATTAGCACAACCTACCCCCCTGACCGCTCAGATCTCTCCTGCAGTTCACCCTCTCCGTATACAATATCTGCCTCTCTAAGGTCTTAATTTATATCTTGCCTCAGTTAACCCCATATTTATCTACAAGTTGGCCTCCCTTGTTTAATGTAAAAACAATTCTTATGTAATTGTTATGTTGTTCATTGTAAACCGCTTTGGACAAAGGTGGTACAGAAAAATTGTTAAATAAATAAATATAGACAGGTGCAGTGGCAAACAACTAAGCCGCAGCTTTATTGATATATGAAACCGTTAACAATAACATCTCAAGGCAATTTGATATCACATTCCACAAAGATTAGGCTAGACAGTGTCGTTCTAGCCCATCTCCAATCCATATTCCTGTAATCTCTCCGCCCGCCAACCCCCACCTCTTACCAGACTGCGGGGAACCAGCCTGCGGTGATGCTAGGTTGATACCTCCTTCATCGTCTAAGGTCCAATGAAGTGGCCCTGCACATGGCGATGATGCCCATGCTGCGGTAACCCCTAGTGCTCCCACCCCTATCTTCATCCCTGCCCTTATGAGGGGTGGAGCAAGAATTAACCCAATGGAGGGAAGGTTAGCCCCCTTCCTCCAACCTAACCCTAGCCCCAAAGATGTGACAACCCCCCAAACCAACTGCACCCCTACCCCCACACGCAAAGGGGGGCAGGGTGGGCACTGACGCCGCTAGCCCGCTCTGCTGCCCTCTTGGCACAAGCCCGCCACAGTAAGTCCCTACTGAGCCTGCGCCAACTGAACCACTTTCCCACCAACCTCTCCACCTCTCCCCTCCCCCCCAAGTGAATAGATGACTGGGCTCAGCCCGGTTATCAGCCCCGCTCCCCATTCGCACCTTATAATATAGCCTTACAAGCCCTGCACAATCGAAGCTAAAATGCACCTGCATACATTTATATCTACTCAAGGTGTAAATGCTCATTGATGAAAAACTCACATAGGTGCATCCGTATTATATACACCTTGCACATACTTTGTGTCTCAGGCTGCACTGCACCTAACCTGTGCATCCAAACATGCCTGCATGGTGGTTGCATAAAAGTATGTCTCCTCTTGTCACTATGTATAGTTTTACACAAGTAACCCATGGACTGATTTTATAAGAGGTCTCTTACATGGGTAAAACAGGGTTTACACACAAATGTTCTGTATAAAATTATCCCAATATTACACACATTAATAATTTATTTATTTATTTATATTCTCTTATATACCGCGCTATTCTGCATCAGTGCGGTTTACATTGAACAAACTGAAATTACATTGAACAGGGCATTATAACTTGGAGATAACTATTTTACAGGGAACATAATAAATAATAATAAATAATAATAATAATAAAACAGTATGTGTACAGTTGTATTCTCAAAACTATACGTATAGAGGCGCATTTTACAATGGAATGTTCACGTGCAATCTGGGCCTTCAGAGCCACAATGTCTGAAAAGAAAAGCAGGCATGTGCAAGTTCAAGCTGGATTTCAGAAATATGGACATGCCCAATACTCTACTACTACTATTCAACACTTACAAAGCGCCACGCACGCAGCGCTGCACAGCTAACCTACTGGAGGTAGCCAACATACAAGAGACAGTCCCTGCCCATCAGAGTCATGCTCATCGGCGCTTACAATCTAGTTAGAACAGTACATGAATTAGAACAGTACAGAGCATTAGTCAGTTCTGGGCAAGGTACGGTGTGGTACAGTTTGGTCTATAGTTTGGTCATAAACGTTGACGGGAGTTAGGGTAAGATGAGGAGGGAGTCAGTATCTGAATGCAATGGTGAAGAGGAAGGTCTTCAACCTGGATTTGAAGAGGGCCAGGGAAGATGCCTGGTGCACAGATGCAGGTAGGCTGTTCCAGGCGTAAGGTGCAGCAAGGTAAAAGGAGCGCAGTCGGGAGTTCGCGGTGCGGGTGAAAGGCATTGAAAGAAGTAGTTTGTTAGCGGAGCACAAATTTTGAGAGGGGATGTAGGGAGAGATGAGAGATGAGAGGTATTGAGGGGCCATAGAGTGAATGCATTTATAGGTCAGCAGGAGAAGCTTGAATTGGATGCGGAGTTGGACAGGGAGCCAGTGAGGCGACTTTAAAAGAGGAGTAACGTGAGCATGGCGAGGCTGGCAGAAAATTAGTCTAGCAGCGGGATTTTGTATAGATCGGAGGGGAAGGAGGTGGCTCATGGGGAGGCCAGCGAGGAGTAGATTGCAGTAGTCAAGGCGAGAGGAGATTGAGTGGATAAGCGTTTTGGTAGTGTGTTCAGAGAGGAGGGGGCGGATTTTTCTGATGTTGTAGAGAAAGAAGCGGCAGGTCTTAGCTACAAGCTGGATATGAGTGGAGAAGGAGAGGGAGGTGTCAAAGATAACCCCTAGATTGTGTGCCGAGGGAACAGGAAGGATAGTAGATCCATCCACATGGATTGAGAGAGGAGGAAGTGGGAGGAGGAGTTAAGTGGGTAGACAAGGAGTTCAGTCTTTGCCATGTTCAGTTTCAATCAGCGATGAGACATCCAGGCAGCGATGTCCGAAAGACAGTCAGAGATCTTGGACTGGGTTGCCGTAGAGATATTAGGTGTAGAGAGGTAGATTTGGGGGGAGTCGGCATAAAGATGGTACTGAAAGCCATAGGAGGAGATAAGCGCACCAAGGCCTTAGGTATAGAGAGAGAAGAGGAGGGGGCCCAAGATGGATCCCTGGGGTGCACCTACATGGAGCGGGGTAGGGGAGGAGGAGCCGCCACCAGAGCATACACTGAATGAGTGATGGGAGAGGTAGGAGGAGAAACAGGATAGTATGGAGTCCTTGAAGCCAAGCGAGGAGAGGGTGATGAGGAGGAGGTCATGGTCAATGGTGTCAAAGGCAGCAGAAAGGTCAAGAAGGATGAGGACAGAATAGAGGCCCTTGGATTTAGCCAGGAACAGGTCATTTGTGACTTTTGTGAGTGCCGTTTCAGTGGAATGTATGGGACGTAAGCCGGATTGAAGTGGGTCCAGGAGGGCCTGGGAGGTGAGGAAGTCGAGGCAGCGACGGTGGACTGCTTGTTCGAATAGTTTGGATATGAAGGGAAGGAGGGAAATGGGTCTACAGTTAGAAGGGCATGTGGGATCAAGTGAAGGTTTCTTGAGGAGGGGTGTGACAACAGCATGTTTGAAGTCAACGGGGACAGTTCAGTGGAGAGTGAAAGGTTGAGGATATGAGTGATGGAGGGGACAATGGAGAGGGGGATGGAGCATAGGAGATGGGTGGGGATAGAGTTTGATGAACAGGTGGTGGGTTTGGAGGAGGACAGAAGGAGTGTGGTTTCTTCCTCAGAGATCGGAGGGAAGGAGGAGAGGGTGGCAGAGGGAGTATGGATGGGGGAGGAGAATCGGGGGGGGGGAGGGGAGGTAGATGGGGGGTAGGGAATTGGAGGGTTATCTTGTGGATTTTGTTGTGGAAGTAGTCGGCTAGGGTATGGGCAGAAAGGGAGGGTGGTATCGGGGGTGGGGGGGACTTTGAGGAGAGAATTGAGGGTATTAAAGAGATAGCGAGGATCAGAGGCCAGGGAGTTGGTCAGATGGATGTAGTAGTCTTGTTTGGCAAGTGCTAGGGCTGACTGAAAGGAGCCAAGCATGAATTTGAAATGTAGAAGGTCTTCCAAGGAGCGGGATTTGGACCAAGCTCGTTTGGCAGAACAGGCGCAGATGCATAGGTAACAGATTGTGGGAGAGAGCCAAGGTTGGGAGTAGATCATTTGACAGGACGTGGGGTGGGAGGGGCAAGAGTGTCAGGGCTGAGGATAATGTAGCATTGTATGAAGATAATGCTTCGTCAATGGACTTGGAGGATAAAATGGAGGAAAGAGATGGACAGATGGTGGAGGAGTCAGGGGATCAATATCATGAAAGTTTCTAAATAGGTCGGAGGAGACAGGACAAGGTTGGGACTGCGGAAGCTGAAGAGTAAATGTTAAGAGGTGATGGTTAGATGAGGGAAGGATTGATTTGCGTAAGTTTGATGGAGAGGAGTTGGAGAAGAGTATTAGGTCAAGGCAGTGGCCGTGTAGATGTGTGGGGGCAGTGGAGCAAAGTTGGAGGTCGAACGAGGAGGTAAGAGCGAGGAACTTTGAGGCATGGGGATCAGAGGGGTTGTCGATGTGAATGTTGAAATCTCCAAGAATAAGAGTGGGGGAGGAGGAATCCATAAAGGCAGAAAGCCAGGAGTCGAAGTCGGAGAGGAAGGTTGATTTGGATTTGTCCAGTGGGCGATAAATAACAGCTATTCGGAGGGGAAGTGGTGAGAAGAGGCGAATGGAGTGGACTTCGAAGGAGAAGGGGGAGTGTGATTGGGGTGGCAGGAGGTGTTGGAATTGGCAGGAGGGAGAGAGTAGGAGGCCAACGCCACCACTGCGACCAGTAGATCGAGGTGTATGGGAGAACTGGTAGTCCCCATAGCAGAGAGAGGAAATGGATACAGTGTCGTCTGGGGGGAGCCAGGTCTCGGTCAAGGCAAGAAGGTGTAGGGCATTGGAGATAAAAAGGTCATGAATGAAAGTGGTTTTTTTTTTTAATGACTGAGCATGCGTTCCATAGGGCGCATGAAAATGGGAGAGCGGAAGGGGGAGGAGAGGGATATGGATAAGGTTGGATAAGTTACATGTAGATTTCTTATCAGAGTGTCGTAGGGGTCTATTTCTAGGGTAATGCTGAGATTTAGGTTTAGAGGGAGCAGGGTGTGTGTGGGTGTGACTGGGTGAGTGTGTTCTCCAAAAGGGACATGAGGGAGGGGAAATGAGGGGAAAATCGATGGTATCGTGTAGGTTATGTGAGGGATTATTTTTGGGGGTAGGGTTGGAGTTGTTATCTATGGATGAGTGAATGAGGGATGAATGAGAGAGGGCGGAAGTAGGGAGGAGCGGGATGTGGATGAGATTAGATGGGGTACGTGAGGAACTTTCTTTAGTATGAGAAAGAAATCGGGGGGGGGCAGGGTTGGGGTTGATATTATGTGATGAGAGAAAGAGCAGGAGTATTAGAGAGCGAGGTAGAGTGGAGATAGTACGGCAGAAGCGATGGTGGAGTTGCCTTAAAGAGAGGGGGGTTGGTTGAATGCGGGGAATGGTGTGAAGAAGCTCAAGAACAGGTGCTAGGCTAGGGGGCAGAGTGGGGGGAGAAGTGAGGAAGGTAGGGGGACAAGGAGGGAGGGTATTGGTAGGAGGGGAGGCAGTTGGGGAGGATAATGAAGAGGAGGACAATGAGATGTGGGGCCATGGTAGTGGGCAGCAAGCTCTGAGCAAGCAATGGGTAGCAGGTTCTAAGCAAAACGAGTAGCAAGTTCTAAGCAAAACAACGGGTAGCAAGTGATAGGCAAGCAAGCAGGCAGTAGTTAGCAGTTCAATGCAAGCAGTGGGTAGAAGGCAGAGGATAAGCAGTGTGTAACAGTTCTATGCAACAATGGGGGCAACAGTAGGCAAACAGTGGGTAGCAGTACTATGCAACAATGGGGGCAACAGTAGGCAAACAGTGGGTAGCAGTTCTATGTGACAATGGGTGGCAGTATTATGCAAACAGTGGATAAGCAATGGATAACAGTTCTATGCAGGAAATGGGTAGCAGTTCTATGCAGTATGCCAACAGTGGGTAGCAGTACTATGCAACAATGGGGGCAACAGTATGCAAACAGTGGGTAGCAGTACTATGCAACAATGGGGCAACAGTATGCAAACAGTGGATGAGCAATGGATAACAGTTCTATGCAGGCAGTGGGTAGCAGATCAATGCGGGTGATGGATAGCAGTTCTATGCAGACAATGGATAACAGTTCTATGCAGGCAATGGGAAGCAGTTCTATGCAGGCAATGGGAAGCAGTTCTATGCAGACAATTGGAAGCAGTTCTATGCAGACAATGGATAACAGTTCTATGCAGGCAGTGGGTAGCAGATCAATGCGGGCGATGGATAACAGTTCTAAGCAGACAATGGGTGGAGGAGCGATCGTGCTTACTCGGTTCCAGGAAGCTACGGTGATTTGGAGGAGCAGGGTAGATGGATCACGCCATCTATAGAGATGTCTAAATAGATTTCCCCGGAATAGCATCTCAGAACATGAACATCTACAGTAGTGGGATGAGAGCAGGATGGCCAGGGTTCATATCTCAGTGTGGGTCTTTGTGATCTTAGAGTAGTCACTTAACTCTCCATCTTCTCTACACTCTCTGAATGTTCTAAGTCTAAAACAAGCACTTTCCTGATGCCTATTTGTGCCTGCAGCAGGTATAAATATGGGCATGCCTGCAAACATCCTATGTTCCTGAAATCAAACCATTGCACCTCTCCAGACATGTCTTCACCATGTCCCCTTGCCTACTTGGATGTCCTTGCACTGCAGACGTCTGTAAACACTGCTTCATTGCATGTCCCCTAGTCTTTCTATATTTTGATGGCATAAACAACACAGGTACACTACCAAAAAACTGCCTCCAGTTTTGCAACTGATTCCTATAGATTTTGGGGTGCTGAATCCAGGAAAAATAGCCAAAATGTTCCATCACGTCAGGTTTTCTTGCAAAATTAGATTTCTTACCCATATAAGGAATGGTTCACATAATTTCTTTTTAGCCGACTGCAGTTTATTTTCTTGGCCCAAAATAGAGGTTGTAATGGTTAACTAACTAGAAACACTCCCTCATGATATTTTAGAGTGTTTTGTATTCATTTTATACATTAACAGGACAATTGGGAGGCGGGGGGCTAAATCCAGTACTCGCGCTGGCGCATGTTCTTTCC
This sequence comes from Ichthyophis bannanicus, assembly GCA_033557465.1. Taxonomy (NCBI): domain Eukaryota; kingdom Metazoa; phylum Chordata; class Amphibia; order Gymnophiona; family Ichthyophiidae; genus Ichthyophis; species Ichthyophis bannanicus. Next base: position 121,039,054 of record CM066044.1, read on the forward strand.
TGTTCGCCTCGCCTCGTTCGCTCGCTCAAACACGGTGGTTGCGACATGAACGTTCCTGTCAAATTTCAGTTTCTTGCAAGTTCATTATTACCTTTTGTTTGCTCAGTCGTAATCCAGCTTTATTCCGAAGTGGTTCACTACAGTTGTAGTTTGCAGTGCTGTGTATTTGTGATGGCTCACAGAGCCAGAGGTTGTGTCAACTCTCCGGACAGTTTTTGTTTTATTTGTGGGGAATATACCGTGAAAAAGCGGCAGAGGAACATTTCTGCATTTATTAAAAAAGTATATTTCGCCTATTTCGGTTTGAAGTTAGGCGATCAAGACAAACCGTGGGCTCCTCACAAAGTGTGCAAGACATGTGAGGAAGATCTACGCTTATGGATGAAAGGTAAAAAACAAGCATTTCGTTTCGGAATACCTATGATGTGGCGGTGAACAAAGAGACCACAGCAGTGACTGCTATTTTTGCTCTTGCATTGTGAAGGGATACAACTTAAAAAATAAGAAAGTAATAAGTTACCCCAACCTTCCCTCAGCAATTAGGCCTATGCCTCATAGCAACGAAGTACCTGTGCCTGAACCACCAAAATCTTTGGGATCATATTTGTGTGGACGGTTCTGATCATGATGAGACTCATCAGATGGCTTTTCCCGATGAGTCCAGTACTTCCGAGTTTGAAACTGAACCAGATCCGAAACCTGAACTTTTCTCTCAAGCTGAATTGAATGATTTAGTCCGGGATTTAGGACTCCCAAAAGATGCTGCCCAACTGCTAGGTTCTCGGCTTAAACAGAAAAATCTATTGTCACCAGGAACAACTTTTTATTGGTACCGCAACTGCGAGACACAATTTTTGAAGTATTTCAGCAAAGAGGAAGATTTGGTATTTTGCAACGATATATACGGAGTGATGGAAAAGTTTAAACTCAAGTATGATCCTGCTGAATGGCGGCTGTTCATTGATTCGTCAAAAGACAGCATAAAAGGTGTTCTTCTTCATAATGGCAACACATTCGCTTCAGTTCCTATTGCTCACTCTGCTATTCTCTAAGAAAAATATGAGAATTTGGCCCTGATTCTTCAGAAGATTCGTTATGATGAGCATAAGTGGATGATTTGTGGAGACTTTAAAATTCTATCCATGCTATTAGGGCAGCAATCCGGTTTCACCAAATATCCCTGCTTCCTTTGCTTGGGGGATAGCCGGGCCCGCGACCTACACTGGGGGCAAAAACAATGGCCAATTCGGGAGTATTTGAGACCCGGTGAGAAAAATGTTCTTCATGAGAGCTTGGTACCTCGTGATAAAATTCTATTACCACCTCTCCACATTAAGTGGGTCTCATTAAGCAATTCATCAAGTCCCTTCCAAAAGATGGTGAGTGCTTTCGGTACCTTTGCTCAAAGTTCCCCCGACTTTCTGAAGCAAAGCTAAAGGAAGGAGTGTTTGTTGGCCCTGATATAAGGAAACTCATTTCAGATGGAGCATTCGCTGAAACGATGTCTGAGAAGGAAAAAGAAGCCTGGGATTCCTTCAAGGATGTTGTTCTCAATTTCTTGGGGAACAGGCAGGATGAGAACTATAAGGATATTGTTGCCAGGATGCTCAATGCCTTCAAAGAACAAGGCTGTAACATGAGCCTGAAAGTCCATTTCTTGCACTCCCATGTGAACTACTTTGCCGAAAACTTGGGGGCGTACAGTGAAGAACAAGGTGAAAGGTTTCACCAGGACATCAAGGACGCAGAGAGAAAAGGTACCAAGGAAGATGGAACACCACTATGATGGCTGATTTCTGCTGGTTGCTGCTGCGGGAAACCCCAGATGAAAAATACGCCAAGCAGCGCACCAAGAGAAGCATTCGGGGGAAGAAGAAACGGGCCCACCAGGAGATTGATGACCCAAGAATGACTTTAAAAATCTAAACTGTGTTGACAAATATCGTGTTTTTACTAAACTTTGAAATAAAAATTTGCTAGTTATTACCACAGTGTCGGATCTCATTTATTAGAATTTTTATTTTCACACCATCGGGTGTTTGTCTTCATGTATTGCAATGGTGCGGTTTGCGTTTTCTATTCTTACATACATACCTGTACAACATTTTTTGCACATTTCTTTGCTTTGCTTTGTGTCTAACCTCGCTCTTATATGCTCAATGTTTGGTGCACATGTATGTGGCTGTTTTAAGTGCAGACAATTTTGCTACCATCACAGTGTGTTTTGTTGACATTACTCTATTCTTATGTGCTTCCCTTGTTACAATTTTCTTTATTCTTATTTGAATAACTACTAAACAATTAGTATAAAGAATTCATCCAAGAAACTTTTATCTCGATCGCACTCAATCTGAAACGTTCACCTCAAACTGCTAACCCAATGTAGCAAAAAATCTGTACGTGATGGAGCAAATTGGTTACCAGATTTGGATTCAGCGCACCAAAAAACGTAAAAATCAATCGAAACATTAGAGGCAGTTTAAAAAAAATTTTTTTTAGTGTACCTGTGCAGTGGATCTACATTTACACGTTCCACTCCATTCATTAATTTTTGTGCAGGGATGTGCATCAATGTGCCAAACTGAAAACAAGTATTTTCGTTTCCCTGCAGTTTTCATTATCATCATGGAAAGTATACGGGATATCAGAGTACCTTCCTCTTTGTACCTGCCAGATGTATGGGTAGCAAAACAAAAGCTTTTCTGATGCCTGTTCATGCCCAGGAGCTGGAATAGAAATGGATGGTCCCATTAGTGAGTAGGGGTGTGCTTGCTCTTTCTGAAATATGCACACATCCAACTTGCCTAGAACGCCCCTGGTCATGCTTCCGTCATGCCCCTTTGTGACTTGGAGCATCCTCGCACTGGGGAATCTATAGAACTGACTTCTAAAAGGATCTAGGGAACTCTCTGTGATTGGGGAAAGTAGTAGATATGATATACTTTGATTTCATTATGTCCTTTGACATCGTTCCTCAGCAGTGACTTAAAAATAAAATTGAGTGTCCTTGGGATGGACCCTAAAGTGACTGGATAAGAAACTGGCTGAGTGGGAGGCAACAGAGGTTAGTAATTAATGAAGTTCACTCTGAAGATAGGGACATTACAAATAGTGTGATATAGGTCCTTGATACTGATTTTTATAACCATTTTTGTAAGTGATATTGTGAAAGATCTGTCAGGAAAGGTTTACTTCTTAATGGATGATATCAAAATATACAACAGGGTAGACGCCATGGAAGGTGTGGATAATATGAGAAGGTATTTTTCAAAGCTTGAATAATGGTTAAATAAGCTAAGATTTAATGCTATAAAGGAAAAACATGTGCTGTAAAAAATCCAAGGGAGTGTATAATATAGGGAGTGAAGTACTTTCCATGAAAGAAGACACCTGGATGCGGATTATATTATGATGATCTTTAAAAATGGTCAAATGGGTAGAAAAGTTGACAACAAAAGCCAGAAGGATGCTTGGGTGCATACAGAGAAAAATGTCCAGAAAGAATAATAGTGCTTTTGTACAAGTCTTTAGTGAGATGCATTGTGCATAATTCTGGAGAACACACATTCAAAAGGATATAAACAGGATGGAGTCTGAATTGATGTGGTTTTCACCATGAAGCATATGAGGATAGACTTAAAGACCTCAATATTGAGGAAAGGTGGGAGAAGGGAGATATGATAGAAACATATTGGAGTCCATTTTATAAACTCCTGCAGAGAGAACACAGCACCCATGTATTTGCGGATTATTTTAGAATGTTAAGTATGTATGAACTTAGCAGCAGCATATGTGATGTAAAAACACACACCAAACTAATCATAGCAATTATGCCTGCTCTATAACAGCTGTAAATGCCCCACCTAGATTTTTCACAAATGCATACAATTTATAGTATTTTATAACCTACACACGTAAAATGTCTGTTCCGCCAATACTCTGCTCAAACTGCCTTTGTGCACAACCACACTGAAAGGGCACATGATAAAAATTCCACATGTGCAGATAGAATAGCAACCACCTAAAATACATCCCTAAGTGCTCCTTCATGCATGTAAGTTCTTGAAAATAGGTGAATTACACTTGCATCTTTGTGCAGCTCCTTAAAGATCATCCCCTTATATACTTCCATGGTATAAATGCACAGGAGGTGGCCCTCTTCCAATTAAAAGGAAGCTCTGGAACAAGGGGTCATAGGATGAAGGTGAAAGGGGATAAACTCAAAATTAATTTAAGGAAATATTTCTTTACAGAAAAGGATGGTGGATGTATGGAACAGCCTCCTAATAGAGGTGATGGAGAATTCAAGAAAGCATGGGACAAATATAGATGAGCTTTGAAGGGTTGAAAGGGATTGTAGAGCTTAATTTTAGTGATGGGCAGTCTAGATTGGCTATATGGTCTTTATTTGCCTTCATTTTCTGGGTTTCTATGTTTCATATCAGAAAAACCTAAAAGGCCCTTTTACCAAAGGTCTGCACCAGTGGATTTTTCCTAGAAAAAAAGATTCCGGTGCTCATATTCATTGCTCTTTCATTAATAGATAAGGATTCTTCCCATGACACTTCCTCATTTGTCTCAGTGGGCTCGTCTTCCTCTTCCCTGAACCAGATGTTGGCTCATACCTGGTCTTCATTTCATTCCATCACTCCCACTGAAGTACTTAAGACAATTTCTGGTTCTAGGAAGACTACCTGCCCTCTAGACCCCATCCCCTCTAATTGGTTATCTGAACCCTCTCTTCAGTTTGCTACCCACAATCCTGACTATTCTGAATTCCAGTTTATCTGCAGGTCTATTCCCTAGTCCATGGAAGGCTGCCATTGTTCGCCCACTTCTCAAATAGCCCACTCTGGATCCATCTATCCTATCTCACTGGCGACCAGTCTCAAATCTTCCCTTTCTGGCTAAAATTTTAGAACGATTCATATTCCAACAATTGTCATCCCATGTTGAAGCCACTAACACACTGCATCCCCGACAGTCTGGATTCCGCTCAGGCCATAGTAGAGATGGTACTGCTCGCCCTTCTAAATGAATTACACACTGCACATGACCGTGGGGCTATCACCCTGATGGTATCCTTGGACCTATCCTCGGCTTTTGATTTAGTAGATCACCGAATCTTGCTTTCTCGTTTTCATGATTCTGGGCTTTGGGGCATTGTACTACATTGGTTCCACACTGTTCTTACGTCTCATACTTTTTCCGTTCATTCCACTGGTTAGTCATCACCTTCATTTCCCGTGATTTGTGGGGTCCTTCAAGGCTCTGTCCTTTCTCCTCTGCTCTTTAACATATTTCTTGCTCCTCTCCCTCTCTTAATCCAACAGTACCCAGTCTCCACTTATCTTTATGTGGATGACATTGTCCTTCTTTTCATACTTCACCTATAGATGTGGATATTTATTTATTTATTTATTTTATTTACATTCTCTATATACCGCGCTATTCTGCATCAGTGCGGTTTACATTGAACAAACTGAAATTACATTGACCAGGGCATTATAACTTTGAGATAACAATTTTAAAGGGAACATGGGCTATGGAGGGTTAAGTGACTTGCCCAAGACCACAAGGAGCACCTGTGGGACTAGAAACCCCAGTCCTTCCGGTCTAAGGTTGCTGTCCTCTAGTGGGATTTGAACCCCCGACCTTCCGGCCTGAAGTACCTTGCCCCAACCACTAGGCCACTCCTCCACTCTTAATGACTGTCTTACCACGTTGCTTCCTCGCTTTCTTCCAACTTCCTCTACTTGAATCCTGACAAACCTTCTGCAATGTGGATATCTTTGATTATTCCCTGTCCCACTATTGCTCTTCTGCTCACTTCTGTTGCTATCCCCTTAGTTTCTTCTTTCCGTTATTTGGGAATAACATTGGATTCTTCCTTCTCTTTTCATGAGCATGTGTCTTTCCTCACTCATCGCTCCTTTTATGCACTTAGGCAAATTAGGGCAGTCCGTTCTCTGCTACCTCCGGCCTCGCTTATCACCCTACTCCTGGCCCTAGTTATAAATAGATTAGATTACTGTAATGTGGCATTAGCAAACCTACCATTCTTTTTTTTTTTATTACATCTTTTTATAACTTTACATAAACAGCAGTCATAGTACAACCATTACACTATAACCAAAACCATAAACTCACTCCAAACACCCCAAAAAACCATTAAAACCACCCACCCCGTACCTTGCAAACCTCTCTAAATGCACGGAATTAACTTGCTGCAGCGCCTGCAAATCGATCCAAGGCGGCCCATTTATTGGGATTAACTCTGTTCCCCCTTAAGATAAAAGCTTTATCCTGACTTTTTTCATATCTGCTAAAAAGACAAACTTGGTTCCACCAAAGAAGCCAAGTTAGCTTAAAGGCGTCCTTCCAGCAATATAATATCGTTTTGATGGCGATAACTATCATAAAGTTCAGGATAAAAAAATGTTCTTTATCTAACTGTGGGATGCCTGCCAGCGATCTCAACGTGACTATGCGCCACGTTAACGGAACAGAGTAACCCAGTACCTTCTGAACCTTGTCCCATACTGATACCCAGAATCCCTGAACAAAAGAGCATTCAAAAAACATGTGCCGCATGGTGCCCTCAGCTTGCTGACAAGACAAGCACAGGGAGGATTTAGTTGGAGACCACTTAGCCAGCTTAACAGGAGTTATAAATGCCCGATGGGCAAAGAAAAACATCGACTGAGTAAGCACCGCCGATCGTGAGGGGCGCATAACCGGCCCCCAAAACAAACTCCAGGACTTTGGTGTCCAAGGTAAGTCTACTTCTTCTTCCCAGAGTTTGCTTAAACCCTGCAGATGGCTCCTGCCCTGCGTACGGAAGAGCGCATAAATAGTTGTAATTCCACCTGTCTTGGAATTCAAGTCCAGCATAATCCTCTCTAATCCCCAACTAGGCGCACATTCTCCAGGCCTTATATCTGACTGCGTAAAGTAGTGCCTAAGTTGAAGCCACTGGAAATAACATGTTGAAGGCAGTCCAAATTCTGTGCGTAGCACTTCAAACTCTTTCCATTGTCCGCCATCTAGCAATTGCCCCACTGTCCAGATGCCACATCTCTGCCATACAGTCCATGCAAAAGGGGACGAATGGATCTTAAAACCCGGATTGTACCATATAGGCAGAAGGAGAGAAGGTGGATTCTCTGCTGCAATGACCGGGAGAAATGATTGAAATGCACTTTGCGTTGATACAATTATGCTCCCCATTGTACAAGACTCTGTAAATTTCATTCCCATGACAAGCCGCATCGGATATGGGTAGCAAAGCCGCTCTTCTAGTTCTAGCCAGGTGGGCTTGTAAGCAAGCAATTCTGTCGACGTCCAAAGGCTGCCTTGCTTGAGTATCGCCGCCAGATGATACCACTGGAAATCAGGAAAATGGACTCCCCCCTTCTCTTTTCCCGCTTTCAGCTTCCGTAGAGCTATTCTAGGAGTCTTCCCGTTCCAAAGAAAGGCACTCAGAATACGTTCAATTCCCTTGTAGACAGATACCGGGAGCACAATAGGTATCATTCCCAAAATGTAGTTTATCTTTGGCATAAGCACCATCTTGATGGATTCCAGCCGTCCCCACCACGATAAGTGGAGCGGGGACCATTGTAATGTGAAAGATCGCGCTATCTCTTTTACGCGTTCCACATTGATTCGCACTGTTTCCTCCAATGGAGCGACAAAGTGGGCTCCTAAGTATTTTATAGGACCTGCTGCCCATTGAAAAGAAAACTCCTGCACAAGGCTGCTATTCAGCCTGGGTGTTGAGGGGGAAAGCCACTGACTTTGACCAATTCACCTTATAGCCGGAATATTGGGCATATTTGTCAATCAGCTTGAGTAAGGGAGATATGGAGAATGGTCGCAGAAAGAACATAAGATCATCGGCATAGGCTGAAAGCTTTATGTGGAGGTCAGCAACCTTGATGCCGCGAATGTCGCTGGATTGCCGCACCAGCAGCACCAAAGGTTCCAATGCCAAATTAAATAGAAGGGGCGACATTGGACATCCTTGTCGTGTACCTCTACACAGGCTGAAGGACCGGGAAAGCTCCTGATTAACTAGGATTCTAGCGGTTGAATGAGAATACAGCACCTGTATCATATTTATGTATTTCCTGGGTAATCCAAACCACTCCAATACACGGAAAAGGAAAGGCCATTCCAGTCTGTCAAATGCCTTTTCAGCATCCAGGGACAGGCCTATGAAAGGCGAGTCACTACGTTCTGCCACATCCAGGAGGGAGCACAAGACTCTAGAATTGTCCGCTGTAGATCTTCCCACCACAAAACCACATTGATCCCGATGGACAAGCGTGTGGAGCACTCTGTTAAGACGTCCAGCCAGTATAGCCGAATAAAGCTTGTAATCAGCGTTCAATAGAGAAATGGGTCGATAGTTACCCACTAGAGTCGGATCCCTTCCAGGCTTTTCAAGGACCACTATCGTGGCCTCTGCAAATGCTCCTGTATCCGGAGATTGCTCTTGAAGCAATTGAAAATATGTCAATAACCGGGGAGACATTTCTGAGGCAAATGTTCGGTAAAACTCACTCGGAATACCATCGGGGCCCGTAGCCTTACTGCTTTTCATTTCAGCCATTGCTTCCTGAAGTCCTTCTTGATCTATGTCTCTGCCAAGCAAAGCAGCCTGAGCCTCATCCACTGTTGACTGCGATATCCCTTCCAAGAAACGCTCTACATCTGGGACGTCTTCAACTCCTTCAGAAGAGTACAGTTGCAAGTAGAAATTTCTGAAGATTTCCATTATTGGGACATTGCTATCCTGGGAATTTCCATGTTCGTCTTTTAAAGACACTATATGCGATTTCTCCTTGCGAGGCTTCAAGTGAGCAGCCAGTAGCTTACCAGCCTTGTTCATTTCTGTATGATAACACGCATTCTGCTCAAATACCTTCTGTTCCACCCAGGGGCGGCCCAAGGGGGGTGCGGGGCCATGTGCGGAGACTCGGTGCGGGGCCTCATTTGCATAAATATTTGCATAATGTTACCATACACTAACTTTTAGTATACATGCCTCTTCATGAGTGTATGGATAAAAAAAGACAAAGATTTCTACATTACTATAATCCAGTGCCAACCGCCAGGCACATTAGGAACTACTACAAACACTGCCCATTTAGAACCCATAGCAAACCCACCGTATCCCAACAGCACTACCAGGACTCATAAAGCACCATACACTACCTATCAAAAGGCAACACTGCAAATATTAAACCAATACATTTCAGAGAATAACAATACATGACCTACTGGGGAAAGAGAACAAGTGACAATGTCAAATAGGAATTACATAAACAGAATACCTCAGCTCAGTTACACATGCAGAACATAGACTATCACCAAACAAGGAATCACAATTTAAAAACAGGAAGACAATAATTAAACTGGGAACCCTAAAAGCCAAACTTGGAATGTACAACAACAATGTAGAAATAAAACTATAAATTAATTTCCTCTTGTACTAAACAAAGCACAGACATTAATGATGCACATTTCCCAGAGCTGACATATTCCAGTTAATAAATTCAAAATAAAGAGATATCTTTGTACCTTTTGTGCATTTTTTTTTTCAGTTGCAATTGTTCCAGCCACTTTCTTCTGGTTTATTTGTGTCTTCTGCTATCTCTCCATCGTCTGCTGTCCATTTGTCCTTTCTTCTCTTCTAGTTTTTTTCCATTCTCTCTCTACATCTGCTTTAACATAATAATCTTTCTCCTTTTGCTCTTTCCTCATTCCTATTTCATCCACTCAAATTTTACACCTCCATCCTCAATCCCCACTTAGTCTCCCAATACCCGGCCAATTGTACATTTTTCTTCCCTCCCACACAAAATATTTTTCCCCTCTCCATTTCATTCTCCCAGCCCCATCCCCTTCTAATCTCCCCCAACATCAGCTCCCTTTTAGTTCCAGCCCCACCCAGTATCCGCTCCCTTCTAGTCCCCACATCAGCCCATTTCCAGTCCTAGCTCCCCCATCCATTTCCAGTCCTATCCGAGTCCCTTCATCAGCTCATTTCCAATACCAGCCTCCCATCAGCCCATTTCTAGTCCTTTCCTAGCCCCACCATCAGCCCATGTTAAATCCTAGCTCCCCTCCACTCAGCCCATTTCTAAACCAAGCCCCCCATGAGCCTTCTTCCAGTTCTAGCCCCTCCATGAGTCCATTTCAATCCAAGCCCCCACCACAGCCCATTTCCAATCTTAGCTCCCCCCAACACCCAATTCTCAGTTCTATCCTAGCCCATCCATCAGCCCAGTTCCTGTCCTAGCTCCCTCCCCTAAGAGCCCATTCCAAGCCCCCCTTCCCATCAGCTATTTGCAGTTCAAGCCCCCTTCCACTCAGCCCATTTCCATTCCAAGTCCCCCTCCCCATCAGCTATTTGCAGTTCAAGCCCCCCACTTCCCCTCAGCCCATTTCCATTCCAAGCCCCGTCCCCATCAGCTATTTGCAGTTCAAGCCCCCCACTTCCCCTCAGCCCATTTCCATTCCAAGCCCCATCCCCAACAGCTATTTGCAGTTCAAGCCCCCTTCCACTCAGCCCATTTCCAGTCCTAGCAACCCCCCAACCCATTACCAGTCCTAGCCCCCCCCCCATAGCCCACTCCCAGTCCTAATCCCACCAGCCCATTTCCAGTCCTAATCCCCATCACCCAATTTTCAGTTTAAGCCCCCCCATAGCCCATTACCAGTCCTAACCTCCCCATCAGTCCACTCCCAGTCCTAATCCCCCATCACTCAATTTTTAGTTTAAGCCCTCCCATAGCCCATTACCAGTCCTGACCCCCCCTCAACCCACTGCCAGTCCTAATCCCGCCAGCCCGTGTCCAGTCCTAAGCCCCCAGCACCCAATTTTTAGTTTAAGCCCCCCAGCGCCCATCAACACACCTAACCCCCCCCCAGCGCCCATCACAACTCCAAACCCCCCCCGCGCCCATCACCACTCCTAACCCCCCCCGCCCAGCACCCATCACCCCTCCTACCCCCCCCCCCGCCAGCCCAGTGCCCATCACCACTCCTACCCCCCCCCCAGCCAGCCCAGTGCCCATCACCACTCCTAACCCCCCCCCCCCCCAGCCAGCCCAGCCCATCCATCACTACTCCTAACACCTCCCCCCCCCAGCCCAGCCCAGCCCAGCCCATCACAACTCCTAACCCCCCCCCAGCCCAGCCCAGCCAGCCCATCACTACTCCTAACACCCCCCCCCCCCCACCCAGCCCAGCCCAGCCCATCACTACTCCTAACACCACCCCCCCCACCCCGCCCAGCCCAGCCCAGCAGCACTTCTAACCCCCAGCCCAGCCCAGCCCAGCACCACTCCTAACACCCAGCCCAGCCCAGCCCAGCCCAGGGAAATTTTTTTAAAAAAAGAAAACCTGTCTCCTGCCGCTGTCGGGGCCGCCGCGGCAGAAACGAGCGTGCCGCGGGGCCCCCCTGTACCCGGCACAGCCTCTCCTCCCTGTAGCAGCTCTCTCGTTGGAGCTGAAGTCAGACGCGCCGGCTTGCAGAGCGCGAGGGAAGAGTTTTTCCCTCGCTGCTCTGTTAAGCCCGCGGGGGCTGATGGGAAGTTCCCATCAGCCCCCGCGGGCCTAACAGAGTCGCGAAAGGGAAACTCTTCCCTTCGCGCTCTGCAAGCCGGCGCGTCTGACTGCAGCTCAGAAGAGAGAGCTGCTACAGGGAGGAGAGGCTGTGCCGGGTACAGGGGGGCCCCGCGGCACGCTCGATTCTGCCGCGGCGGCCCCGACAGCGGCAGGAGACAGGTTTTCTTTTTTTTTTCAATTTTACTTTTACAAAAGAATGTTTTTTGCGCGGGGCCCCCTGAAACGCGGGGCCCTGTGCAAAAAACATTCTCGCTCAATGGACGGGCCGGCCCTGGTTCCACCTCATTGCTTAGTAGCATATTATATCGATATCGCAAACGTTGGAGCCGTGTAAGGACCTCTGAGCGGTATTGGCGTTGTAACAGCCTCTCACCAGCCCTGATCTGAGAATCCAGATCCGCAAGCTCTCTTTTCGCCCTCCGCTTATTTGCTATGACATAGCTGGAAATCCTAGCTCTGATGGACGCCTTAAAGGCCTCCCACCATGCCCAGATGGAAGTATCCTCCGGGGAGTTTATCGCGAAGTATTCTTCAATGGCTTGTTTGACATGTTGACGAAAAGGTTCCTCGGCCAGCAGCGACCTAGGGAAGAACCAGCCACCACCTTTGACAGACTCCACTGGCGGCCCCAATTCAAGCATTATTGCAGCATGATCTGAAATATGTGTACTTAGGAATCTCTGCACACTTGATATTTGTAGCCACCGACCGGGACACCAGGAAGAAATCAATCCGCGAGTGCGACCCATGCGGGTTCGAGTAAAAAGTATAGTCTCTTTCCTGGGGGTGAAAAATCCGCCAGATATCAACCATTTCCCATGTCCTCCATCATGGTAAGAAGGACTTTGGCTGCTCTGCTTCGTCGTGGAGCTCGACAAGGCTGACAATCCAATAAAGGGTCCAGGACCAAATTAAAATCACCTCCGAAGATAGCAGGGAGAGAAGAGAACTCCATCAGCGCCTCTGCCAGATTTGAAAAGAAACTAGGGTTGTCACAATTAGGTGCATATACATTAACTATTAACATTTGTCGGCTATCAAGTTTGATTTGCACATAGGACCACCTTCCCTCTGGATCAGCTCTGGACGTTAACATCTGAATTGCACTGGATTGTTTGACAAGTATCGCCACCCCGTTTTTCTTCCCCAGAGCAGCAGCATAGGACATGAGAGAGTAGTGCTTCCCTGCCAATTTCAAGGACTCTTTGCTGGTAAGATGCGTTTCCTGAAGGAGCACTACTTCAGCCCCCTGTTTTTGACAATAAGTTAGAATCTTTTTTCTCTTAATGGGATTCTTAATGCCCTTTACGTTAAGGGATAATATTTTAATTGAAGACATATTGGATTAGAATGGGAAGATACTCACGTCCGCCTAAGGACCTCTCCGGCTCCGCTGCAGCAACATGGCCCTCGTGCCACATCCCAATAATAAGAGGTTTGCAAGGTCCCAATATCCCCCCCACAGTACGGGGGTAAACCCTGGGTGAGCCAGTAGATTACCAAGAAGGCCACCCATTGCCCCCCATGGTACATAACATTTAACCCACGTAAGCTAGCAGTGATCTATCACAGTTACAACCTTATACATTCCTTAGCAGTCCATCAATCTCCCTCTGCGTCTATAATACTACAAAGTATTAAGCAGTGCCCGAAGAGCTTAAACAGCAACACAAAGCCGTCGTACATAAGAATATGTTCAGGTGAAATACAGGGAGAGAGAACACAAAAGAGCAGGAAAAGTTGTGACACCCACATACCTACCACCCACTACAAGAGCAGGGTCAGTCCCACTCCCCTCCCCCTATGCCACCACCCTCACAGCAATGTGCCCATAAGTATAAAAACAATGGAAACAGAAAGCCATAATACATATCAAAAACCACTCAGCCTTCTACATCTAAAGAACCTTTCAGACTAAGAAGACCAAGGTCCATCATCCTTCAGAGAATCTTCCTTAGAAGCAGGGACCAAATTATTGCATCTTGAGGCCTTCTTGCTCTTCCAAAAATTGTAAGACTTCCCTTGGGTCATCATAAGTCTTGGTAACATTATGAAAAGTGACTCGGAGACGTGCAGGGTACAGCAGGCCATAGCGCGCTTGAAGCTGTTGTAACCGCGGCCTCATCGCCAGAAATCTCCGCCGTTTATCCACAGTTGTCTTGCACAGGTCCGGAAAGAAAGAGATGTTCTTACCCTCATATGACACAGAGTCCTGAGCCTTAGCCGCTGAGAGAATCTGAATGGCCTGCTGGTATTTTAACAGACAGAAGATCACCGGCCTAGGGCCCTTGGCGTGCAGACTTATTTGCGCCGGGACTCTGTGCGCCCTCTCAAATTCGAGCGGCCCCGGGAAGTTAAGTTTCAGCGCCGTGGGGATCAGCTTGCTGAGAAACGTTGAGAGATCCGCACCTTCAGCGCCCTCCGGGAGGCCTATTAACCGCACATTGTTTCTCCTGCCGCGATTGTTCAGGTCCTCCAGCTGTTCCAAACTCTCCACTTTCTTGGCTGTTTTATGAAGGCAGGCCAGTTGAGCTGAATGCGTATTTACTTCTGCATCAATTTTATCGATGCGCTCAGAGAGCCCCCGGATCTGAGCTCTCAATTCAGATACCTCAGCTTGCACTCTCACAATGGCGTCGCCGTTTGCGACGACTAGGCCCTTTACCGCCCTTATTTCTCCTAACACTTCTTTCAGAGAGTCCTCCGATTCACGGGGAGAGGCCATCTTGTGGGGCGAGAGAGGGTCCGATTTCGGCCTTTTGGATCCGGAGTTTGTGGGGTTAACAAAATCCAATTTCGTAGGTTTAACACTCGACATCCTGTCTCCGCCGATTAAGGATAGACCCACAGTAAATAGTGTCCAAGTTGGGTTAAAAATGCAACGGTATTTGCAGGAGTCTTGACCGGGGGCCTCGAAGCAAAGCTTTTATGCGGCCATCTTGAATCTCCGCTGGCTCCGCCTCCTCAGCAAACCTACCATTCTATCAAATTCAGTGCTTACAACTATTGCAAAAACACGGCAGCGTGACTCATTTACCATGCCGGATGGTATGACCATGTCGTCACTCTTTTACTCCGTCTCCATTGGTTGCTTCTCCATTATAGATTTAAGTACAAATTATTAATTCTGACCCATAGAGCAATCCATACTTCAACTCCGCTGTATCTTGCTAATCTCATCTCTCTGCATACTCCACACCGGCAACTTTGTTCCATTCATGCGAATCATCTTACCCTCCCGTCTCCTTCACAAGCCAATTTGGAACAGACCTGTTGTGCAGCTTTTTACTTTCTCAGCCCTGCACTCTGGAACACTTTACCATCCTCTCTCCGTCTAGAACCATCATATCAGAATTTCAAGTCATTGCTCAAACCCACCTATTCCAACAGGCATTTGAGCTTCCTGATTGTTAGCACCACTTAAGTATTTTTCCTTCTGTACTTTGTCTTTGACCTATACTATTTTCTCTACCTCTTTCCTTTTATACAATGGTGTTCTTTTCCTCTTTTTTGCAGCATTTTTATTATATTGTAAACCGCCCTAATGTCTTGACATGGGCGGTATATCAAGTGTATCAATAAAGATAAAGACCATGGGTCAATTTTAGCATACAAAGGTGCTGGTACTCAGTACACCAAGTACCCCCTCAAAAAAAATCTCTGGTCTGCACTTACTGTGCAAACAGCAGCAAAACTAGCCCACAGTAAGTACAACTGTCACGTGCTGTCAGGGAAGCACCCAACAAATTCTCAGCAGTTAGCTCATGATCCATACTAGAATGCACAGTGCATTAATGCAGATGCACATAACAATGCCCATAGAGGTATCTATATATACATTCATGCTAATTGCCCCAATGCCACCCACAATACCCACACTCCACCTTTAACCCACCCACTCACTCACTCCCCTAGTGGTAGCTGGCATGCATGTGCATTAGTCTTCTCAGCTGTCAATTACCACACACCAAAACCATGTTAATGAGTTAGCAGTGTTTAGTAAAAAGGCCCCTAACAGTATTAGATATTTCTTCCTTATTTCTACCAATGTTTCTGCTTGTCTTTCTAACAATATCATATTAACGATAACCTATAAGTGCATTGCTATCCTTAAGTATTTTTTTAGATAGTAAATACCCACTTGCCCATTATGCTGTCTTTACCCCTGCTTTCCTCTTCTTTTGTTGTTGCATATAGATGTTAAAGGAGGAAAACTAGTTGCAGTGATACATATGTTAACTTGAAAGCCATCATAGAAGTTGCTTCTGGGATTTTTCTAGGACTAACATTTTATGGTAAATGTTTTTCGTTGTGTTTAAAAAAAATCAATCTGGCTAAGCTATTTATTGATCATAATGTGCAATTAGTTCAGTTGTAGGAGATGGAATTAATTTTCTAAAAATGTTCCTGAAATGCTAGTAACTGGACACTTGCTCTGACCGAGTGCTCCCTTTCTTTTCAAAACCTCCCACCTCTCAATACCTCGCCCTCATCCCTCCACCACAAAAGACAACAACACTTAATTGGTGAACAAACATGGTCACAGCTTTATTAACACAGCTTCATTAACACTTCACCCGAGCAACAGTAATAACTAATTTCAAAACATATTCCATTTCTCGCCTGTTACCCACCAGCCATATTATTAACAAAGTGGTGCATCATCCTCTCTTGAAACCCTCCCCCACCATAACCTCCATCCTTGCCATATTATTAGCAAAGACCGGCCCCTCACCTCCCATCTCTGGGCAAAGATCCCCACGAGATCTCCGCCCATCCCCCACACCAGGAGCTGCGCTCCCTTGGTTCCTCCCACTGGCCATTAGGCCCCGCTGTCACAGCACCCATTGGCTCAGGACTCCCCCCCCCCCTCCAACTGCAACAATTCTATTGCCTTACACAACCCCTTTCTAGGGCGTGAGGGGGGTAACAACCTCCATCTGTCCGCCTGTCACCATGACATGCACTAGCCAGGCGTGATCTCGGAATCCCTTTCACCTGCCCCCTCCCCACCCATGCACCTCTGAGCTGCCAAAGAAATTTCAAAGCCCGCTGTGCACTCCATCGCCTGGTAACTCTACCTTATCCTCCCTCACCTTTGTCCTAACGCGCTCGGCTGCAGGAGCTGGGGCACCCAGTTACTGGTGAGCTCCCAGGACCCTGGCCCTGCGGCCTGCTACTTTTCTCTAGTTTCTCATAATTTTGTCAGTTATCTTTGCTTTCACGTTTGATAGAGGAATAAATGTTCTTTATCTGCCGTCATTTTTCTGTGTTTCTATGTCCTATTATCCTTTCCCTCAGAGATCCTCTGTATTTGCCCCATGTTTTTTTTAAATTCAGATAGAGTTCTCATCTCCATCACTTCCATCGGGAGGCTATTCAATGCATCCACCACCCTTTCCTTAAAGAAATATTTCCACAGATTACTACTAAATCTACCTCCGTTCACCTTCATCTTATAACCCCTCATTCCAGAGCTTCATATCATCTTGAAGAGGGACACCTCCTGTGCATTTATTCCACCTCATCCCACTTTTTCTACATATTGATATCTTTAAGCCTATCTCCATATTCTTTATGATGAAGACCACTGACCCTTTTAGCAGCCACTCTCTGTATCTACTCCATACTTATTAGATCCTTTTGAAGATGCAGTCTCCAGAATTGTACACAGTACTCCAAATGAAGTGCACTAGAGATATATATAAAGGCACTATTACCTCCCATTTCACGCGGACATTCCTCTTGGTATAAAGCCAGGTATTCTTCTGGCTTTTGCCATCATCTTTTCTATCTGTTTGGCCACTTTAAGATCATCTAATATGATCACCCCCTCAGATCCTGCTCTTCTTTCTTACACTGAAGTACTTCACTCCCTTGGGTTTTTGCATCCCAAATGCAAATCTTAGCAAATTTTCAACCATTCTTCAAGCTTTGCGAGATCGCTCTTAATGTTGTTCAGTCTGGTCCTTGGGAACCTCTCTCCCCAACAGCCATTTTGCTTTCAGAATGAATATGCATAGAATATATTTGCATGTGCTACCTTGATTCTATGCAGATATCTTTCCAGCATATCTATTGTAGATGTCATGAAGTCCAGACAGAATGAAGGGCCCTGAAGACCAAGCTGAAAACCACTGATCTGTAGCATTCCTGTGTGTTTGTTTATACTATATCTATATCAACCCATATTTTATGGTTGTTCACAGAAATAAAATTGACCTTTTTTGGTCATTTTCAGACTTTTCTTCTGATTTTGTTTTTCTACCCACTTCTAAATTTGTTAGCAAAAATGTGTTAATGTGTAACATGTACAACTTGACTTTATGCACGTTGCTTTCAGAGCAACATGCATAAATGTGTTAAATTTCATTTCATTTACTAAACTCTGCTATACCGCCCTCAGTGGGGACAGCAGAGCAGTTTACAAATCAATAAAATTCAATTAACAAATAGAAAAGGAACACCAATAATGGATAGAAATGTAGCACAAGACAACAAGAAAGGAAACGTAGCGGTTAAAACATCCCAGGAGGAATGGACAGTAAGAAAGAGACAGAATCATGGGGGGTCTGGTGGAAGGATGTATGCCATGGAAAATAGGTGGGATTTCAATGAGGATTTGAATTTGGAGAATGATGTTTCTAACCAGGGGTAAGGCAGGAGGTTATTCCAGAGGATAGAGCCAAGGAAGTAGCTGAATGATGAGTAAATTCCAGATGTGCCTGAGAAGGTGATGGGAGGAGGAGTCTGTTCATGTGGCTAGAACACACTTATTCTTTTTAAAATATGCTAATGAACCAAATGCTTTTTAACAAATGCACACACCCACTTTATCTAAATCCATATACCTACTTTGGCTTATATATCTGTTTGTATATAGAAGTGGTACCATTCATTCTTTTGATGGTGACCCATATTAACTCCTGCCACTTAACTTTGACCTTTCTGCCAGAGTCCTGAACAATGTTGTTCTCCAATTGCTTAAATATCACTCTGCTACTTTGAGACCCTGTTGTTCTTCTTCATAGAAAAAAAAGAGCCACGTTCTTCCAGGAGATGCTAACAGTACTGTCCTGTTTCTTTTTACCAACAGGTACATATTCATTCAAGAAAGCAGGAAACTTTTCTTTCTCAAGACCAGCTTAAAGCTGAAGTTTTCCTTTCATTGCCTTACACTGCTGCCTACTAACAGAAACCACTAACTTTACTCACCATACTGGAACTTTCTTTATACTACAGCATGTAATTATTTTTTTTCAAGTCAAATTTCTTTAGAGTGGAACAAGGACCTCCCTAAACACATTTCAGAATTTCTTATAACAGAGATTGAATATATTTACTGTAGTATGACTATAGAAATGTTGAGACAGGATGCACCCGGAGCCCTTCATCCTTCCCCCTTCTCTTGCTGTGTGCCTCCCCTCTCTACTTAACTCATATTATCCTAGATTCAAATTGTTTGAATTGGCTTTGCATCTGCAGTGCAATGCAATAGGTCTTCAGCTTTCCTGAATGAACCCGCTCTCTGCTGATTTCTGAAGCTAGGCAGGAACAGGCCTGGCTAAAACTTTGGGCAGAACGAGGGTGGACATGGGCATTTCATCTGATTCTAGGGATAATCGGTGACATTCAGCTGCTGCCCATACAGCTAGGCAGTTTAATTTAGCAGAGCAAAAAGGTTGACCTAACTTAAGCCACGGAGCTATATGGATAGCATTTGAATATCATCACTACCCTGGCAGCTGGATGTAACCATTGCTCTCCACATAGATTCAGCGCTGCTAATTCTCCAGATAGCTACGCTGAATACACATAAAATATTTAAACACTGTGGATGGTGTTTTAAAAAATTGCTGACCGCAGCATTTGAATATTGGATCTAATAGTTTTTACTGTTTATTCATGTGCTAATTGCTATGGGGTTTCAATACATCTTTTATTTCCCTGTATTAATATTAGGAGGTGTTAAAAGCTCAGCTCACATCTTTACTGTAATATGTTTGTTACCAGCTGAAGACACATTTGGAAAAAAAGAAAATGTTTGAATGCAATTCTGTCTCTTTTTTTGTCATTTAAATCTCTACTACAGTTTTGATACTGAATTTATCTCATGGTCAGCAGTTCATTCTATTTCACTTATTTATCTTGCTGTTCTGGAACAATTTTAACTTCATTCAAAAAGATAATTTATATATGTAAGGAATATTTAGCATTTAGTAACTGCACACAGAGAAAAAGAATTCCAACCAGTTTCTGATAGTTTGATTGATTTTCATAGCATCTTTTGTTTTTAACTGTTGTCCTCATCATTGTGAGATATTTGAAGCAATCAAGATTTCCTCTTGTGCTGTCAAAAGGTAAAATTGACTTTTTTAGAGAATATTGCTAAATACTGCAGCATGTGCACTTCCTTGTGTAGAAACATCCTGTGTATTAAGACCAAATGGGCCAATTTACAGCTAGTTTGAAATTGCTAGCTGAGGTCAAGAATGGAAAGTTCAATAAGTGTGCATTTTTGCAGTTGCATCAGTCCTGTTTAGTTGGCAGTGTGCAATATTGTGACTTGTGGGCAGTAGATACCTAGGAAAGCATCTTAATGTATGACCCTGGTATATCTTTGCAAAGAAAGCTTTTGAAATCGAAAGTCAGCATATTAAGAAATAAAAAGATTAGCTAGAAGTCACACTTGCACAGCAAAAATATCCTTAGAAATATGCCTCATTGATGATACACAAAATCAAGATATGACAATTATTCTTGCTAGAATTCACCCAGCACAGGGCATTTCCTAATAGTTTATCTCCAGGAACAAGCAGGAATGTAGTCTTCACATATGGGTATCGTCGGTACTGACGGAGCCTGCGCGGGAACGCTCCCCTGTGTCCAATAGGAAAGCTTTTGGGAGCATCCCACAGTGCCTGCGTGCTGCCTTTCCCAACTGTCCCTCTCCAGTTCTTCATTTTCCGCGGAGCCGACAGGTCGCACATCCTGTCACCGCAGAAAATATTCCCTTTTATTCTTCTTTTTTTGTGGTTGCGTCTGCCTTCCCTCGACGCTACACCAGTACTTCCGATTCTTCTTTCTTTTTTCTTAAAAAACAAAACAAAACAAAATTTTTCTTCTGGACTCTTTTCCAGGTATTTTCTCCTCAGGTGCCACGTGCCATTTTGGGCACTAGGCCCAACTTTCCTTTAAAATGGAAAAACCCGCTTCGGTTTTAAAAAGTGTTCCAAGTGTGGCGGTACCATCTCTGTCACCGACACCCATGAGTGGTGCCTCAAATGTTTAGGTCCTGACAACTCTATTTTGGAGTGTGTTGCCTGTGGGATGATGTCGAAGAGGAGCCGGCAAAACCGAGCTGCTAAACTTAGCACCCTTTTCCCCTCCGATGCAGCGTTTGTGGCATCGACGTCTTCCAGGGCTTTGTCTTCCTCCCATGGATCTCAGGTAACTAAACATAAATCTGGCTGGTCCACAAAGGGTAGATCTCCTTCTAAGCATCGAGATGCCTCTGGCGTTGCCCTTGAGGGACTTGTACCGGCAAAATTGCCCCGGCGAGAGGTTTCAGCTTCCAAAGCATTAACGGGGCTCCAGGATGTTCTCGAGGCCCCAACCTCGGCAGAACTACTGGTGCCATGCTCTGGGGTACCAGCTGCTTCATCTGGTACCGATACCCAAGCATTGGCAGCTTCGATAGACCAAAGATTTTTGGCTTTTGAACGCATTCTGGCAGCTCTTCTCACGGCTTCGATGCCCTTGAAAACCGCTTCAGACAATTCAACCGGTACCGGCACCGACTGCATCGACATCGGCAGGTGTTCTACTGTGACCGAGTCATGCTTATCCATCCAGTATCGACAAGTCGGTACCGGACCCCTCTGATGCTGACTTCGATCGGGACCGGTACCATGCCTTGCACGATCACCCGGATCAGAGATACTTTGAATCCTCGGATGAGTCTGAGGACTCTGAGAGCTCTGCCGATACCAGAGTACTTCTTCCTGAGGATGATTCTTCTCCTCAGCGTAGGATGTCTCCTCCAGAGAATATGTCCTTTCAGGATTTTATCCGAGATGTGGCTCGAGGTCTTTTCATCATAGTGGCTCCGGAAAAAGAGCCTAGGGCAAAGGCTTTGGAAATCCTGCAATACCCTAAAGCTCCCAAGGAGGCTGCTACATTACCTATTCATGAGATCTTGCATGATCTCATGTTAAGGATGTGGGAAACACCTCTAACCACATCTCACTCTCGAAGGCTCAACACCATGTATCGAGTTCCTCCTTTTCCTGGGTTTCAGAAGACTCAGCTACCACACCATTCCATGGTGGTGGAATCAGCTATGAGAAGGATCAAAACTGCAAATAGACATGCATCTAATCTTCCAGGGCGTTAGTGTAGGACTCTTGACGCCTTTGGATGTCGAACCTTCCAAGCTTCCATGCTTTCTGCTAGGATCAGTTCCTATATATTATATATGGGAATGTTCCTTAAGGAGGTCACAGGAGATTTAGAGCTTATGAGCCCTCTCCTTCCTGATGATAAGAGGCAGGATTACCTTGCTCGTGTCAAACATGCTCAGGATGTTTCCAAGTTTGTAAATTGTGCAGCCTTTGACTGTTTTGAGTGCATAAGCAGAACCTCTGCTATTGCCATAGGTGCACGTAGGATTGCCTGGCTCCAGGCATCTGACTTGGAACTTTGGATACAGGATAAACTGGGGAATATTCCTTGCACAGGAGAGAATCTCTTTGGCAAGAATTGGCAGGAAAAAGCTAATGAGATAGATGCTGACAATATCACCTTGGATAGATTGTCTAAATCTACAGTTGATCCTGCAAGGAAAAAATCCTACAAGAAACCATTCTTCAGTAAGAAGAAGAAATTTTACCCCTCCTATACTCAGCAGGGGCATTGTTTAGGTCAGTCTGCCCAAAAGGGACAGCAGCAACAACCTAGGCAAAGAAAAACAAAAGCTGCTAAGCCTCAACCGGCCTCCACAGGGGCTTTGACTCGGCCTCCACAGGGGCTTTAACTCCTATCTAGAGAACTTTGCCGTCCTGGCCCTGAACGGCCCAGAGCCTTCCACCATTCCAGGAAGGTTATGTCATTTTGCCCCCAGATGGGGGCAGATAACAGCAGAAAGTTTGACTCTATCCATTGTAAGAGAGGGGTACAAGCTTCATTTCCTCAGCATGCCCCCTCCTACAATGGTAAGACAGTTCAATTCTCAGACCTCTCTCAATGCCTAGTTAGGTCAAGAGGTCACTTTGCTTCTTGCCCAGGTGGCAATAGAAGAGGTACCCATTCTCCAACAGGGTACAGGGTTCTACTCCCCCTATTTCCTTATTCCAAAGAAAACAGGAGGACACAGACCCATTTTAGACCTCAGAGAATTGAACAAATTCCTTTTCAAAGAGAAGTTTAAAATGATTTCTCTAGGAACTCTGCTGCCATACTTTCAGAGTCAGGATTGGCTTTGTTCTCTAGATCTTAAGGATATGTACACTCATGTTCCCATCCATCCAACTCATCGAAAGTTCCTTCGCCTTCTATTTCAAGGGAAGCACTACCAATACAGGGTTCTTCCTTTTGGCCTGGCCTCGGCACCAAGGGTGTTTACAAAATGCATGGCTGTGGTGGCAGCATTTCTTCGCACCCTGGGAATATTCGTCTTCCCTTACTTAGACGACTGGCTCATTCGAGCCCCTTCAGAGCCACAGGCCAGGACTTCTCTCTCTCACACAATGCGCATCCTTCAGTATTTGTGACTTGTCATAAACTTCCCAAAATCCAACCTTGCTCCCACTCAGTCTCTAGAGTTTATAGGAGCTCTGCTGGATACCAGACAGACAAGGGCCTATCTTCCACAGCCCCGCTGTCTTTGCATTGTGCAGTTAGCTTCCCAAGCAGTGCTAAAGCCTCACCTCACTGCTCAGGAAATGTTACAATTGCTAGGCCACATGGCATCCACCGTGCATGTGGTTTCTTATGCTCGCCTCCATATGAGGGCAGCCCAGTGGACTTTATCCACTCAATGGACTCAGGCATCAGATTGCCTGTCAGACAAAATAACAAACACAGATCATCTTATGTTGTCCCTCCAATGGTGGCAGTCACCCCAAAACCTTTGGTGGGGTCCCCTTTCCAACAACCCACACCCCAAGCCACTCTGACAACAGATGCCTCACAGGTGGGTTGGGGAGCCCACCTGCAAGGCCTCTCTACCCAGGGTACCTGGACTCCACAGGAGACCTATCTACACATCAATCTCCTGGAACTCAGAGCAATCTTCCTTGCTCTTCTAGTATTCCACACCCAGCTCACCTACAAGACAGTCCTAGTTCAAACGGACAATCAGGTAGCCATGTTCTATGTGAACAAGCAGGGTGGAACAGGCTGTCTGTCGCTCTGCAACGAAGCTTTGCGACTATGGGCCCTCGCCAAAGAGCATCAGATTCATCTCCTTGCGGTGTATCTGCCAGGCATTCAAAACTCTTGGGCAGACAGACTCAGTCGAGTTCTGCTTCCACACGAATAGTCTCTCCATGCAGACCAAGTGGCCAAAATTTTTCAAATTTGGGGAACCCAGGACATAGACCTCTTTGCAAGTCCGCTGAATGGCAAACTTCCCCGGTTCTGTTCCAGAATTCCGGCTCAGGGTTGTCAGGCCAGGGATGCTTTCCTCCTCCATTGGGGCCAGGACTTCCTGTATGCCTTTCCACCCATTCCCCTAAGTCCCAAAACCCTGTTCAAGCTTCAGAGAGACAGAGGTCATATGATTCTCATAGCTGCACGTTGGCCACGGCAAATGTGGTACCCTCTGCTCCTACATCTCTCTCAAGCCCCGTCTCTGGAATTAGGATCTGCTCCAGATCTCCTTTCTCAGGACGACAGGATGCTGTGACATCCCAATCCCCAGTCTCTCCATTTCAGGGCCTGGTTGCTGAAAGCCTAGAACTTCATGGTCTTAACCTTTCTCAGCAGGTAAAGGATATCCTTTATGCTTCCAGGAAACCTTCCACAAGATGCTCTTATGCTTTCAAGTGGAAAAGGTTTACCATATGGTGCTCGCAGAAGGGTCTTGACCCTCTTGCGATACCACTGGAATCATTACTGGAGTATCTCCTTCATTTGTCTAATACCAGGGCTTAAGACCAATTCAGTGAGAGTTCATTTGAGTGCTATTGCAGCTTCTTCCAAGCCTCTAAATGGACAACCTATTTCCTCTCATCCTCTCATAGCGAGATTTATGAGAGGCCTTCTTTTAACTAAGCCTCCCATTAAGCTACCACCGGTGGCATGGGACTTAAATCTGGTTCTTGGGCAGCTTATGAAGCCACCTTTTGAACCATTAGCTACTACCTCTTTGAAATTACTTTCCTGGAAGGTCATCTTTCTTATTGCAATCACATCAGCACATCGCATCAGTGAATTGCAAGCGTTGGTGGCTGATCCTCCTTATACAAGATTCCATCATGATAAGGTAGTCCTTAGGACTCATCCACACTTTATGCAAAAGGTGGTATCACCTTTTCATTTAAACCAAGCGGTTTATCTTCCTGTATTTTTCCCAAGGCCTCACGCCTGAAATGCAGAAAGGAATCTTCATACTTTGGACTGTAAAAGGGCTTTGGCCTTTTACTTGCAAAGGACACAGCAACATAGAAAGTCCTCTCAACTCTTTGTTGCTTTTGATCCTAGTCATTTGGGACTTCCAGTCTCCAAAAGAACACTGTCCAGCTGGATTGCACAGTGTATATCTTTTACCTATGAGAGTAAAAACCTTCCTCTGGAAGGCCATGTCACAGTGCACAATGTGAGAGCCATGGCAGCCTCTATGGCTCATCTTCACTCTTTGTCTATTGATGACATCTGCCAAGCAGCTACTTGGGCTTTGGTTCATACCTTCACAACCCATTACTGCTTAGACGAGGACTCCCGCCGGGATGCCTTGTTTGGTCAGGCTGTTCTTCAACACCTGCTCCATACTTAATCAACTCCTACCCACCATCCCTGGTAGGATGCCAGAGATCCATGGGGGAAGTGGAGCTCTTTCACAAGGGCACACAACTTCTGGGGTTTCTCCCTGGCATCTGTAGCTAGGGAGTCTCCATATGTGAAGACTACATTCCTGCTTTTTCCTGGAGATAGCATAGTTACTCACCTGTAACAGATGATCTCCGGGAACAGCAGGAATTTAGTCTTCACAACCCACCCACCTCCCCTAGGAGTTGTATCTCTCTATCTCTCTCTCTTTCCCTCTCTCTTTGTCTCAGCTATAAACTCAACTGGAGAGGGACAGTTGGGAAAGGCGGGAAGGCAGCACGCAGGCGCTGTGAGATGCTCCCAAAAGCTTTCCTATTGGACGCTGGGGAGCGTTCCCGCGCAGGCTCCGTCGGTACCGATGATACCCATATGTGAAGACTAAATTCCTACTGTTCCCGGAGATCACCTGTTACAGGTGAGTAACTATGCTATACCATGACTGGAGCATTTTCATTATGCCTTTTAAGTTAGAAAAGGCATTAAGAAGGAGGCACGTACTTTATGTCTGAAAGTAAGTGCCTATTTAGGCACTATTCTATAAAGATAAATAGGCACAATCACTTATACCAGTCTATAGGCGATGTAAATACAATAAAAAGCATATGTAAATTATATGATTTTATCATTACATGCATAGCTTTACACCTCACCCATGCTTCACCCAAGTTCCACTTCTGTGCACACTCGCATCACCATTGCATGTAAGCATGCTTTCAGACAATGGCACGCAGTGCAAACAAGCTTATTTCTGTACCTAAATGGCACTTAAGTGAGTAAATGACTAAAACAGCCCAATTTGCACATGTTCTTGCTGCCTAATCTAAGTGGATCCTTATAAAATTGCTCCCTGTCAACAGTTCAACATAAGAACAGAAGAAATGTCATACTGGGTCATACCAAGGTCCATCGAGCCCAGTATCCTGTTTCCACCAGTGGCCAATCCAGGTCATAAGTACCTGGCAGGTTCCCAAAAAGGTACATAGGTTACACAATACTTGTCCTGGGGTAAGCAGTAGATTTCCTGGCCCCCCGTTAATAATGATTTATGGACCTTTCCTTTAGGAACTTATCCAAACCTTTTTTAAACCCAACTACACTAACAGCTTTTACTACATCTCCGGTAATGAATTCCAGGGTTTGATTACACGTTGAATGAAAAAAAAAATTTCTTTTATTACTCTCAAATGGGTTACTTTGTAGCTTCATTGTGTCTCCGCTAGTCTTTCTACTTTTTGATGGAGTAAACAACCCATTCTACTCCGTTTATTAATTTATATGTCCCCTCAGCCATCTCTTTTCCAAGTTGAAGAGCCCTAACCTTTTAAGCCTTTCTTCATAGGGGTATCCTTCCATTCCCTTTACCATTTTTGTGGCTCTTCTCTGTACCTCTTCTAATTCTGCTATATCCTTTTTAAAATATGGCGACTAGAATTGCACACAATATTCAAGATGCAGTCACACCATGGAACAATACAGAGGCATTATAATATCCTTTGTTTTATTCTCCATTCCATTCCTTATGATTCCAGCATTATATTTGCTTTCTTGGCTGTGTGCGATATTGTGACTTGTGGGCACTCACTCCTATTGCCCCTTTACAAATGACCAAAAATGCCGATGTCACAGTAGCAAATATATAGCACAGCTCGATTACACTTCAGGAATACAATATAATCATCACAGCAAGATATATAATGTATAGTGCCAGTCACAAGCAACAGTCTATCACAAACAAATTTGGTTAAGAGTCCTAAAATTTCCATTAAGAAATTATTGGCTACTAGAGCTAGTATGTATAGTTCTAATGTCACCAAACTTAGGGTCTGATGCCGAACTGGGCCACTTGACTAGTTAGTAATGATATGAACACAAGAAGATAAATGTACAGTACAGATTCTCTATTAATATACTGTAACTTGTGGTATCACTAGACTGCATTGGTATAGATCAGCCCTTCAATTGTTACAATCCAACACCCCTCTCAGGGAACTCCATGTATTCAAAGCAGTCACACCCATACAACCTGAGTTCCAATCATCTTAGCCTATCACTGCATGGGGAATTGGACAGCTCCAAAATACTGAAGCTGTGAATAATCATCCCCTGAATCTTCCAATGAATCTAAATGTTAACCCCTATGATCTCATATTATTGAATGGGAAGGGGAAGTGCAGAAGAAGGTCCCACCATAGATGCACATCTTGCTGAAACCAGTCCCAGAGCTTGCCAAAACCAAGGCACCTTCACAGTACCTGACTGAGCAGATAGGCTCTCACCTCACTATCCCCCATACATGGGCAGCTCCTCTCCCCATTATTAGTTAACCAGGCTCCTAATAGTAGCTGCTAGCACACACGGCTCATACAAAGGATTTTGAAAACCAAAAAAAGGTCTAGACTGGGGATCCTTTAAGTGCTTCTCTAAGACAAAAAATGCATCTGTTTTAGGGAGTTTAAGCTAGTTTTCTTTAATTGGTATTTTTTCTAAATATGTTTATACCAAACTGGACTGCAATTGACATTCCCATTCCAAGAAATAAGAAGCTGGATGCAAGGAAACCCAACATAGTGGTAAAGGACAAAAACGGCAGAATGACAGTGATAATAGAGGTGGTGTTTCCAAGCGATTATTCTATGAATCATTTGGAGAGGGAGAAGATTCCAAAATACCAAGAAATGCAGTCAGAGATCAAGAAAATGTGAGTTAGAGATACAGAGATATTTCCCATGTTTCAGGGTCCATGGTCCTGATCAAGAGGAATTCCCAATCACATCTTGAAAAGTTGCCTATACATGTTCTATCTTTTGAACCCCAGAAGGAAGCTCTTTGGCACAATCCATTTTGAACATATTGGAGTTCCCTTTCCTTACATAAGAACATAAGATATGCCATACTGGGTCAGACCAAGGTCCATCAAGCCCAGTATTCTGTTTCCAACAGTGGCCAATTTAGGTCATATGTACCTAGCAGTTTCCCCAAGAGACACAAGTTCCACAATGCTTGTACTGGGTCAAGCATTGATATCTTCGGTCACTTCTTAATAATGGTTTATGGAGCTTTCCTCCAGGAACTTGTCCAAACCTTTTTTAAACCCAGCTACACTAACAGCCTTTACTACATCCTCTGGTAACAAATTCCAGAGTTTGATTACACGTTGAGTGAAAACATATTTTCTTTTATTAGTCTTAAATAGTTTACCCTGTAGCTTCATTGCATGTCCCCTAGTCTTTCTATATTCTGATAACGTAAACAATTGATCTACGTTTACCCGTTCCACTCCGTTCATTAATTTATAGACTTCTATCATATCTCCCCTCAGCGTTCTCTTTTCCAGGTTAAAGAGCCCTATCCTTTTTAGCCTTTCTTCATAGGAGTATCCTTCCATCCCCTTTACCATTTTGGTGGCTCTTCTCTGAACCTTTTCTAAAATCGCTATATCCTTTTTAAGATACGGCGACCAGAATTGCACACAATATTCAAGGTGCGGTCTCACCATGGAACGATATAGAGGCATTATAATATCTTTTGTTTTATTTTCCATTCCTTTCCTTATCATACCTAGCATTCTATTTGCTCTCTTGGCCGCCGCTGCACACTGGGCCGAGGGTTTTAACATGGTATCCACAATGATGCCTAAATCTTTTTTCCTGGGTGGTGGTTCCTAATGTGGAACCTTGCATCGTGTAACCATAGTTTGGGTTGTTCTTCCCTAGGTGCATAACCTTGCACTTGTCAAACATTAAATTTCATCTGCCATTTTGATGCCCAGTCTTCCAATTTATCAAGATCCTCTTGCAATTTTCCACAATCCTCTTGGGTTTTAACAACTTTAAATAGTTTTGTGTCATCTGCAAATTTGATAACCTCACTCGTTATTCCACTTTCCAGGTCATTTATGAATATGTCAAAAAGCAGCGGACCCAGCACAGATCCCTGGGGTACACCACTATTCACCTTTCTCCATTGGGAAAATTGGCCATTTAGTCCTACCCTCTGCTTTCTATCTTTTAACCAGTTCCTGATCCACAATAGTAGACTGCCTCCTATCCCATGACTCTTTAGTTTTGCAAAAGTCTCTGATGAGGGACCTTGTCAAAGGCTTTCTGAAAGTCCAGATACATAATATCAACCGACTCACCTTTGTCCACCTGTTTATTCACTCCTTCAAAAAAACATAACAGATTAGTAAGACAAGATCTTCCTTGTCTAAAGCCATGTTGGCTGTCTCCCATTAGGTTGTGACTATCTACATGCTGAGTAATTTTATTCTTTATGATGGTTTCTACCATTTTTCCTGGTACTGTCGTCAGGCTCACCGGTCTGTAGTTTCCCGGATCACCCCCTGGAACCCTTTTTAAAAATTGGTGTTACATTGGCGATCCTCCAATCTTCAGGTATTAGAGATGATTTTAATGATAGTTCACAGATTACTGATAGCAGGTCTGCCATCTCATATTTCAGTTCTTTCAACACCCTTGGATGTATACCATCCGGCCCAGGTGATTTGCTACTCTTCAGTTTATCTAATAGTTGTAAGACATCTTCCCGATGTATCGATATTTCCTTCAATTCTTCCGCACCTTTAAATACCACTTCAGTCATGGGTAACATCCCTACATCTTCCTCAGTAAAGACTGAAGGAAAGAATTCATTCAGTCTCTCCGCTATCGCCTTGTCGCCTCTTAGTGCTCCTTTAACCCCTTTATCATCTAATGGACCAACTGACTCTCTCGCAGGTTTTTTGCTACGAATGTACTTGAAAAGGTCTTTATTTCGCATTTTTGCTTCCGCAGCAAGCTTCTTCTCAAATTCTCTCTTTGCCTGACTTATCAATGCCTTGCATTTGACTTGCCAGTGCTTGTGCTGTTTCCAGGTTTCGTCGTTTGGCTCTTTTTTTCCATTTCCTGAAAGATGCTTTTTTGGCAACAACAGCCTCTCTGACCTCACCTTTAAACCATGCTGGCAGTTTTTTGGACTTCCTTCCACTTTTCTTAAAGCGTGGAATACAGCTGGTCTGGGCTTCCAAGATAGTATTTTTCAACAACAGCCAAGCCTGATGTACGTCTTTAACCTTTGCAACTGCTCCTTTTAGTTTTTTCTTAACTGTTTTCCTCATTTTATCATAGTCTCCCTTTCGAAAGTTAAAAGGTAGTACTGTGGATTTTCCTTACTATCCCTCCTCCACTAATTAAATCAAAGGCGATCATGCTATGATCACTTTTGCCTTTCCTGTCCTTTGGCCAACGCCTTTTATTGTATTCTATATTTGAAAACCGCTCTGGTGTTATGAAGAAGCGGTATATCAAGAAATCTAATAAACATAACCATAAACATATTGAGTATTATCTGTAAATTTGAGAGACTGAGGTCATTATCCACATACCCTGGCAAAGGATTGAGTTCTTTACTTCATGGTATGCGCAAAACTAAACAATTTGAAGAAATTACCCTGGAGAGAAGCTTATTAAAAAAAAAAAAAGGAAAAGCAGCAACATATTTTCATTATTCACCTATTATGATAACTCCAATAGTGAGAACTGTAGATAGAAGAATAAGTGGATGTTTAGAATACAATGGATTGGTTCTCAAGAAAGCTATATTCATTTATTACTGTACTGACAAGCATACTGACTGCGGCCCTTTGCCACCAAATATTGTAGACAGGGAACTCAATCATCAAAAAACCACGGGCACCTGGCTCAGCAGAAATTTCTCCTCTCCTATACTAGCCCGAGCTCTTGCAGCTTTTAGCACTCCTTTAAATACCTAGGAATTATTCTGGACTCTCGTCTCTCCTTCTCAACCCAGATAGTTTGGGCAATAAATAAAGCTTCTCTACCTTTACTTAGGTTTCTTTCTATTCACCGTTACCTGGCCTTACAGACTCAGATAATAGTCCTCCTTCATACAGCAATCTCTCAACTCAATTATTGCAATTTTACTTACTCTAGTTTACCAGTGTATGAAATTAAATGTCTACAGACTGTATAAAATACTGCAGTATGTATTCTCTCCCAGGTTCGCAAGTACAATTATGTTTCGACATCACTGGCTTCCAATTCAGTTCCGTATTAAACATACAGAGGGGGATATTGAAAGGCATTTGCATGGTTTGCAGACTTGTGTAAATGCCGCTCAGCAGGATATTTAGCAACACTAACATGGAATTTGCAGCTGTTCGGTTGTCAGGAGCATATTTGCACTAAGATAGTTCTTTCTTTTAATTAGCCACCTCCCTGTTTCTCTCCTGTCTGCTCCTATGGATTTTACCCTCTTTAGCCATGGCAAAAGGCATTATAGTCATTCTCAGTACCGTGCAGATGTTTTTATAGTTCTAAACCTCATAGGCCTAATATTTAAACAGATTTATGCTGCTGGTACCAATGCCAACTCCATCAGTCATTTTATGTAATTTTCCCCATGTGTATAGTTTTATGCAGTCTGTGACATCATAGTTTCTACACATAAAACATAAGCATAGATCAATGTTTCTCAGACTGGTCCTGATATACCTCCTAACCTGTCTGGATTTTAGGATAACCACAATGAATATGCATAAGAGAGGTTTACGTGCACTACCTCCAATGCATGCAAATGTATCTTGTGCATATTTATTATGGGTATCCTGAAAACCAGACTAGCCAGGGGTACACCAGGATTGGCTTGAGAAATACTGGCATAGATCAAAAGACAGGGTTTAGGATTGACCAGGGTGGGCAGAAAAGTTATAGGTAGATCAATATTTAACCACTCTGTCTAAAAGTTATATACATAAGTTAGATCAGCAAGAAGCAGGTCTTACATATTAGTATATTCAGTGGCACCATTAAATGGTCATTGCTATTGGATATACAAATAGAGTGTAAGGGAAATAATTTTTAGATAGTTGCCTTTACATCTGCAAACAGAGATTAACTAAGGGCCAGCCCAATCATAAGGCAAACTAAGTGGCTGCCTAGGCTGATAGCTGGGGGTTGGCAAAGAGCAAGGCACTCAGAGCTAAACAATAGATTCTGATAGCCAGAGGCACCAACGCCTTGAACCAACTCAGGAGCTGGCCCTGGATTTACTTTATCTGCTAGCTGTGGTCCTGAAAATTTAGGGCCTGTATGTTCATAAGAAGAATGTGCCTGGCCAAATCTTTCTGAGATTCCATACATTTTAATAGCTCAATCTTCCCATCTACTTCCAAAGTTAAATTCTTCTTTAGAAACATAGAAACATGACGGCAGAAAAATACCACATGGCCTTTCTAGTCTGCCCTTCCATATCAAATACTAAAGTCCCTTCTTTTCCTTTAAAGAGCTTCTGTGTTTGTCTCTACCTTCACTGGGAGACTATTCCATGCTTCTTTCACTCTTTCCATAAAGAAATATTTCCGCATATTACTCCCGAGCCTATCCCCTTTCACCCTCATCCTATGTCCCCTCATAGTGGAGCTTGCTTTCAATCCAAAGAGGCTCCCCTCTTGTGCATTTATGCCATGGAGGTATTTAAATGTCTATCATATATCCTCTGTCTTGCCTTTCCTCTATAGACACATCTTTTCTTTATAGAAACATTGGATAGATAGCACTAGATTTTAATTTAAAACATTATGCTTAAATTTCATTTGCTGAAAGGCAAACAGTGCAGGGTTTCAGTTAAAGGAATGTTAATAGCATACCTTAGTGAGGCTTTTATTTTGAAGACTTTTTATTTAATTATTCACTTATTGGAAATATTTCTTAGTTACCAGAAAGCAATACAGAGGAGCATAGGTTTCAGAGAATCAGCTAATGTCAACTCTTTCAACAATATTTCTCATTAAAGAGTATATCAGTAACAGACAATTCTAATCACGATGGCAAGTTACTGATAATCTCCAGAGATCATTAGGAGAAAGACCTTGTAAAGTGTTGTGATTCAACATGACAATAATGGGATTTCCCCAAAGAAAGAAAACATATCTTATATTTCTGAAAAAATATCCTTTTTTTATTGGCCTATTTTTTTCCCTTTTTTGGACTTTTCAGCTCAGTTTTTACCACTGTTGAAATTCTGGCACCAAGAGCCTTCATTAATAACTACCTGGGGGATTGTTGTTCCTCTATTTTAATAAACCCACCTCATATTGTTCCTTGTATCATTTATTTCCAAATGTACTGTACCACCCCTAACAATGTGTCAAGGTGGACTACAATAGAACATTATAAAAAAGAAAGAATGAAGAGAATAGTAAGGGAAAAGAAAAGAGAGCTGAATACATTACAGTACTTAACCTAACCTAGAAGAATGATGGAGAAGACAGAGAGAGTAAAGATGAGCATGCCTACACTCCTGTTCCATGATCCTGACACAGGGGTTCAGTTACCTCAAAAAGCTTGAGAGAAATAATGTTCTGCAATGGTCTTGAGACTGAGAGTCATACACCAGGGCTCCTTCTGGAATCCTGCCAGGGCCAGACCGACCATCAGGCAAACCAGTCAGCTGCCTGGGTGAAAGCTTCTGGAGGGGTGTTAAAAATTTAGGGCATTCAACACTTAACAGTAGGGGAGGCAAAAGGCCTATGGTTTGCCTAAATTGTGGACACTTTGAACAAACTCTGGGGCCAACTCTGAATCCTGCACCATAGATTCTAAATTCAGCAACTAGATATCGCCCTTAATCATGACTATGATTCCCTCCTTTCCCAGGAGCTGTGAACTCAGACTTTGCTGCCTTGCTAGTCCGAATCCAAACTGGGAAGCAAATTTCAGAATCTCCATATGACAGTGCATAGCACAGGCCACTGGGTCAGTCTCACCCTTAATATATTTTTGAGTAGTTTTTGAAAGCCATATTTCCTCTATAGGTTAGTGAAGAAACTGCTATGTTTAGATATTATAAAATGAACTAGGCATGAGGGATGCTATGCTGATACCACATTACTGACTGAAAGTGAAGATGATTTGAAACATTTGCTTCTCAAGATCAAGAAATATAGCCTTAAAATGGGTCTGCACCTTAACGTTAAGAAGACAAAGATCCTGACAACTGGAAAAATGAATAAGTTTATCGTTGATGGAGAAGAAATTGAAATAGTTGACAACTTTAACCTACTTGGATCAACTATTGATAAAGAAGCAACAAGCAGTCAAGAAATTTGACTCTTGACAGAATGGCTATGAAGGACCGAGGCAAGATTCTCAAGAGCAGAGATGTCTCTCCATACAAAGATTTGACTTGTTCAAGCCATGGCATTTTCAATAACATCATATGGATGTGAAAGTTGGACAGTGAAAAAAGATAGAGAGGAAGAAAATTGAGGCCTTTGAATTATGGTGCTGGAGACGAATACTGTGTATACCATGGACTGCCCAAAGAACAAACCAGTCAGTACTAGAGGAGATCAAACCTAAGCTTTCTTTAGAAGCTCAGATGACAAGACTTTGACTTTCATACTTTGGACACATCATGTGAAGAAAGAGACCATTAGAAAAAGACATCACGCTTGGCAAGGTAGAAGGTCAACGCAAAAGAGGAAGGCCAGCAATGAGATGGATTGATACAATAACAGCAGCTATGGGTGTCAGTCTGTCAACAATGAGCCGCCTGACTGAAGACTGAACACCAATCTTCACACCTCTGTTGTCTTCATACAACCCTCCTTCTCTGATTATTTGTAGTGCCATCAAGTCAGTGTTGACTCATAGCGACCCAGCTACCTCTGGGTTTTCTTGGCAATGTATCACTGGAAGTAGATTGCCAGCCTTTTCTTCCGAGGCAATGAAGGGTAAAGTGACTTGCCTAAAGTCACAAGGAGTTCCAGTGGGAATTGAACCCTTGATCTTCTGGGTATTAGGCAGTTGCTCTAACCACTAGGCTACTCCTCCACTCCAATTAAAGAAGTAGGGGGAAAGTATGCAGCCTTGTCGGACATCTTTGCTGATTTTAAACCATTCTGTTTCTCTTTGTTCTGTTCAAACCGTTGCTTCTTGATCAATGTACAGATTCTGCAAGAGAAGGTATACCCATGCTTTTTAATGTGGCCCAGATTTTCTCATGGTGTACACACTCAAAAGCCTTGCTGTAGTCAATAAAGCACAAACTAAATCCCCCTATCCTGACTCACTAATCGCAGAACGTGATCACTACGTGCCCCAAGCAGACAAACAGCAAGAACCCAAGCTGTAAACCGAAAGAAGGATGGTCTACTTTCCAGATAATTGACGAAAGACTCATCATAAATACCATCTCAAACCTTAATACAACAACCTCGCTTCTAGATCCTTGTCCAGCAGAATGGATCAAATCTACTAAGCAGGAAATTGCCCATCTGATAACGCACATAGTAAATCAATCTCTGCAGCAAGGTATCATGCCCGCCCAACTTAAAAGATCCCTAATTAGGCCTATACTAAAGAATAAAACTCTCAACAAAGAAGATCCAACCTCCTACAGGCCGATATCAAGTATATCCTTCCTTGCAAAGATTATCGAGAAAGTAACCCAACAACAATTGCAGGACCA
Organism: Ichthyophis bannanicus; assembly: GCA_033557465.1. Lineage (NCBI taxonomy): Eukaryota > Metazoa > Chordata > Amphibia > Gymnophiona > Ichthyophiidae > Ichthyophis > Ichthyophis bannanicus. Next base: position 121,075,234 of record CM066044.1, read on the forward strand.
CCTAGACGAAAACAAAATCCTTGACGACCATCAATACGGTTTCAGACCGCACCATGGAGTGGCAACCCTACTCATAGCGCTTCTAGACAACCTCATCAAGGGTCTGGAAAACAAAAGCAAGATGTTCATACTCAGATTCATAGATATATCAGCAGCGTTTGACACAGTACATCATCAAACACTCTTGCGAAGACTTGCGACCATAGGTATAGCAGGAACACCGTTAAAGTGGTTCGAGTCCTACTTAACAAATAGAATGTAACAGGTATACTTCAATAACGAGCAAGCAAAGCCTTTCCCCCAAACCCAAGGAATACCTCATGGCTCAGCTATCTCCTCCCTGCTATTCAACGTTTACATCCAGCCAGTTTGTACGATTTTCCAAAAGCACAGCATCAGCTACCACTTATACGCAGATGACATCATGATGTACACACAACTTGATATAAACAATCCTAATTTCAACCAAATAGAAGAATGCCTACGTGAAATGCAAAATTGGCTCCAATGCAACAATATGTCGATAAACCACAAAAAAACTGAAGTGATGTTCATATCAGGAAAACAAGACTTCAAACCTCCTGCTACAATCACCCTGAACAGCAACACCTATCACTCTAAAAATGAGATCAAATACCTAGGAGTACTAATTGATGCTAACCTAAAAATGGACAAACACCTCCGGATAACCAACAGAGCAATATTTCACAAGCTGAGAGTTCTACAACCCCTACGCAGCATAATTGACCACACGGACTTCAGAACAGTAGCTCAGGCGCTCATCATTCCCCACTTTGACTACTGTAATGCCATCTTGCAAGGTCTACCGAAAAAAACCTTAAACATCCTACAAATGGCACAGAATGTATCAGCCAGGATTATCATGAATAAGAAACTGATAGATCACATTACACCAGTCCTGATCGAGCTTCACTGGCTCCCCATCCCTGCACGAATAATATACAAAATACTGGTAGCAACATTCAAAATCATTCACAAAATATCCCCCTCATTCCTCGATAACCTCATCACCACTCAGCCCCCCAACAGATGCCGACGGACTGCTAACCTGAACACACTCTGCGTTCCTAGCAGTATAAGAGCAGTCAAAGAATGGACGAGCAACCGGGCATACACGTACGCTGCACCCATGCTCTGGAACCAGCTGCCTCATGAGTTACGCCTGATCAAAGACCTACAGGTCTTCAGAAAAAAAGCTTAAAACCCACCTGTTCCAATCACATTACGGCATCACCTAGGCAGATTCAACCATTATCTGTGCCCACGTTGCCTACCTACCTCCTTAGCATATGGGACATAGAAATCTATTTCACCGATATCTCACATCTATGGTGATTTAAAATGTTTATATGTATATATTCTCTGTTAATACGATTGCATATTTGGCGATGTAATGTATAAATGTAATTTATGTTGTTGATCAAACTATAATTTATCTGGTTGCTCAAATGTATAATTGTAATTTATGTGGTTGTTGTGCACCCCTCCCTCAAATCAGACTGTAATCTTAAATTGTTCTGTACATACTCCCTTGTTTGTTCCACCAATAGTCCGCTGCTGATCGCTGGAAGTAGCGGCATACAAATATATACCAAATAAAATAAATAAATAAATAGATAGCTCTCACATTTGCAATGATATCTCTCGTTCCTCACCCTTTCCTGAACCCTGCTTGCACTTCAGGTAGTTCTTGTTCCAGGTATGGTAGTAGTCTCTGTTGAATAATCTTCAGTAGAATCTTCCTGGCATGTGGGATCAGAGCGACTGTACAATAATTTCCATAGTCAGTTGGGTCACCTTTCTTTAGTGTTGATATAAATGCAGATCTTTTCCAGTCAATTGGCCATTAATTCGTCTTCCAAATTTCCTGGCAGAGCCTTGTAAGTATGGTAACAGCTGCATCAGATTGGTGTAATACTTCTATGGGAATGTCATCAATGCTTGGTTCTTTGTTCTTTGATAAGGCGTTAAATGCTGCTTCAACTTTTTCTTTCATCATCAATGGTTCCGGATCATAAGGTACATGTTGAAACGGCTGTTGGTCCACTTCATCTTTATCGTATAAAAACTCTGTATATTCTTTCCACCTTTTCTTGATCTTCTCAGCATCATTCAACATAGATCTTTGAGCATCTTGTAACATTCCATTTCAATGTTGGAATTTTTTTCTTTAACTCTTATAGCTTTAGGAAAGCCAATTTTGTTCTTCCTCTAATAGTTTCAGCTTCTATTTCCTTGCTGCATCATTGTAGTACTTCTCCTTGTCCTGTCTTGCTGCACATTAGAAATCTCTGTTGAGCTTTGTGATTGTCTCTTTTTCTCTTTTGGCTTTAGCTTCTCTGCATTTCTGGACAATTTTCAGAGTTTCTTCAGTCATCCATTTTGGCTGTTTTTGCATTTTAATCTTTTGTAGAGACTTCTCACTTTCTTCCAACACAATCTTCTTGATGTCATTCCATAACTCTTCTAGAGCTCTGTCGTTTGTATCTAAAGCAGCAAGTCGATTTTGCAGGCAGTCTTTAAATTCCAGTGGTATATTCTCAAGGTCATATTTTGTTACATTCATGAGTGGTTTGCTCTTTTTCAACTTTAGCTTGAGTTTGCATACTAGTAGTACCACAGTCAGCTCCAGGTTTTGTCTTTGTTGATGTTATAGAGCTTTTCCATCATTGACTTCCACAGATGTAGTCAATTTGATTTTTGTACAATCTATTGGGTGAAGTCCATGCTTACAGTCACTGCTTGTGTTGCTGGAAGAGAGTGTTTGAGATGACTAGATCATTGGTCTTGCAGAATTCTATCAGTCTTTCTCCAGCTTCATTTCTGTTGCCAAGTCCATATTTTCTGACCGTTTTGCCGCCTTCTTTGTTGCCAACTTTTGCGTTCCAGTCACCCATGACTATCAGGATATCCTGTTTGCATATTGTCAGTTTCAGCTTGTACTTGTTCATATAACTCATCAATTTCATCCTCTTCTGCAGCTGTTATTGGGGCATATATTTGAATTATAGCTGTGTGATAGGCATTCCTCGTAGACAAATAGAGATTAAGCGTTCACTGACTGCATTGTATTTCATTACAGTTCTTGCAAGTTTCTTCTTAGTTATAAATTCAGCACCATTTCTTTTTTGTCTTTCATTTCCAGCATAGTAGACAATGTGATCATCAGATGCAAAGTGCCCAATGCCAGTCCATTTCAGTTTACTGACACCCAGTAGATCAAGTTGTACGTGTTCCATTTCATTCTTGACCACCTCCAAATTCCCTTGGTTCATGCTTTGTATGTTCCATGTCCCAATATGCATGACATCTTTGCAGCTTCTGACTCTCATTTCATGCGCAGCTACATCAGCAGTTGGATGTCCCAAGGGCTTTGATCCAACCACATCATAAATGCTGGCTTTACTCTGAAAAGTGTTCAGCTCCTCCCCAGTAGCCAGTTGAGTGCCTTCCAACCTGGGGGTTTCATCTTCCAGCACTACAGTGCAATTTGTTTTGTTGTGACTATCCACTGGGATTTCATGGCAAATTCAGAAGTAGATTGCCAAGCCTTTCTTCTGTGCAGTTTAAGTTTAGTGTTGTTGCCGTTGTCACAGAAATGTGATCCTCCGCCACCAACACTGTCCCATTCTGCTGCTGCCCAGATGGGTGGTTTGTCTTGGTCTGGCACCTCAGCTGAGATCTGTCCTTCTTGGGAGACCCTGCCAGTAGTCAAACTACTGATAGCTTAGCCCTCAGCATCACTGATGCACAGAAACCCTCACAGCACAACATGAGGCCCTTAAGCTTTTGGGGGCTTACCTTGTGTCTCGGTGCAGCTGAAGAACCCTCATCTAGAGCTGGTTAGTTAGTGCTTGTGTGGCTGTAGAAGCTGATTTCATAACCTGTGGCAAACAGTTTCAACCTTCACTCAGTGATAACACTTAAGGGGGCATTCCGATCCGCGAATAGCGGTATTTGGACATGTGGTCCAGATGTCCAACCTGTGCACAGCTCCCAAGCCCTATTCTGCTGCCAATGCTCCCCACACATACAGAGCGTTTGTGCAGGGAGCACTGTACATGGGCAGGAGGAGGTGCAGTGAGGGCAGTAGCTTGGTATTGGGATGTACAGAGGCTATTCAGGAAAGGCCTTTGTACGCACCCCAACACCAACATGCACTTCTGGCTTGTTCCACGCAAACAGTGGAATAAGAGGTGGGCACTGTGCTGTTTGTTGGTGAGTTGCTGCCCCCCAACCCAATTGTGATGCCATAGTACAGCACCCACCACCCGATCCAGGCCTTGGGAGACCCCACGGTTTTTCAGATGAAAGTGCGCTGGGGCCGCTCTTGGACTGGGCATTCTGCGACTCTGGCTGGTCGTGTCAGTGCCATGGTGATGGGACGCTAATGCACAGGCACACCAGCCAGAGTGATGTGTGGTGAGGACGGGCAGCCAAAGGGGCGTCTCCGGAAGCAGAATACTGTGCATGCCGGGCCATCCAACTCCCGATTCCACAATTGCGGGTACGTATAGATCCTGCAGTTGCGGAATCGGGTCCAACTTTACCCCTTCCAAGTTTTCAGCGTGCAGATGGCTGAGGCATGCACACTTCAGAATTGGCCTCTTAGTGTCAAGGAATGATTGAACAATGACTGAGCAGAGTTGAAAGGGCTAAAAAATGGAAGGAAAAGTCCTAGGGCATTTGCAACTTAAGCTCGTGACCACAGCCCAACAAGGATTGGTTCCAATTGACTTAGAAGCCCAAAAGAGCTAAGGAAACTGCCAACCCCTTTCCATTTTCCTTCTTTATCCCAAAGCTTCCTGCTTTGTGGTAAGGGAACCCTATTGTTTTTTATTTTTCCTATTTAAAAAGTTGTAACATTGCCTTGAACATTATCCTCAATCATTTTGTATTCTGCAGTCTAGCAAGTTGGCATATTACAAAGCCATTTTATTGATTTACATATGTAAGTAGTGTCAAGAAAAGCTAAGTCAGTGTTAATAGAAGATTCGCTTCTCTCTTCAGTATTTGTGACAGGTATAACCCCAAACTGATAAAAACCCTAGTGCTATTTCCATTTATCACACTCTTCTTTTTCTTGGCTAATCAGAGAATGCTGACTTGTTAGTGAGCGTAGTTTTTATGAAGCCATTAAAAATAAGAGAATGTTTTCAACAAGACTTCAGTTGCTGCTTTCAGTATTGAAGCACAGAAATGCACCCAGTTTACTGCTAAAGGAATGAGTAATGGATAACCTACTAGACCCAGATTTAGACATAGGCAACATGGGCTGCTTCCTAGAGCATCAAATTTTGAAGGCATCATATAGCTAAGCCAACAAGGAGCTCCATGCATGTGCTTCTTCAAAGAAGTGCCACTGTAGCACTATGGACTTCCTTTGCTCCTTCTCTGGCTCTCTGTTTTTGGGATCTCTGACACAGTACCACCTCTTTTCCCACCCTCTCTGCCCCACACACTCTGGGATCCAATCCCTTGCCTTTCTCCAGGAACAAGTAGGAAGTCAGTCCTAAAAGGGCTTGGTCTTTTGAGGAGAGCCAGTAGCAGATCAATCTGCTCGAGCTCAGAGCCATCTTCCTCGCCTTGAGGGTATTCAGACACCGCCTATGGCACCAGTCGGTGCTCATCCAGATGGACAACCAGGTTACGAAGCCGTGGCCAGGTCAGGAAGCCGTGGCCCTCTGCTCTTTTGTGACCAGCCAAAGGATGCCCTTCAGGGCTATCTCCTGGGCTAGGACAATGCCCTGGTGGACAGGCTGAGCAGGGTCCTCCAGCCGCATGAGTGGCATTTGGACCCTGAGGTAGTGCTCAGATTCTTCTGGCTATTGGGAACCCACAGCATGGACCTCTTCGCCAGCCCGGTCAATGCTCAGCTGCCCCAATTCTGCAGCTCTCAACCTCACTCCTACCAGGTGGCTGCTGACGCCTTCTTCCTCTCATGGACAGAGGGCCTCCTTTATGCATTTCCCCCCACACCACCGATTGCTTGGACCCTCTTCAAAGTCCAGCGCGACAAGGCATCGTTCATCCTGGTAGTCCCACGGTGGCCCAGGCAACTGTGGTTCCCTTTGCTGCTCTGTCTCTTGCTGGAGCCCCCAATTCCCCTCGGGAGCTCTCTGGAACTCCTGACACTGGAGGAGGGTTCGATCCAGAAACCTTATCCCTTAAAGCATGGCAGCTGAGTGGGTCACCCTAGCCTCACTGCACCTTCCTAGGGAGGTGGAAGAAATCATTCTGGCCTCTCGTAAGGATTCCATGAGATGGGCTTATGCCTTCAAGTGATGATGGTTCGCTGTGTGTTGCACAGAGTATCGCCTCAACCCATTCTCTTGCCCATTGCACTCGGTCCTTCAGTAGCTCCTCCACCTACTGCACTCTGGACTTAAGTCCAACTCCGTCAGGGTACATCTTGGTGCTCTCTCAGCTAATCATCACCCCATTGAGGGCAAGCCCCTTTCCATGCAGCCCCTCATTGTCAGGTTTATGCTGGGCCTTTTGCTTTCCAGGCCTCCTTTGTGGCTGCTGCCAGTGGAATGGGATCTCAATGTGATCCTGGACCAGCTCACCAAGCTGCCGTTTGTGTCCTTGGCTACCTGCTCCCTATGCCACCTGTCCTGGAAGGTCCCCATCCTCGTGGCGCTCACTTCTACTCACAGGATCAGCAAACTCCAGATGATGGTGGCCGAGCCTCCCTACACTAGGTTCTATAGGAACAGGGTGGTGCTCTGCACTCACCCCACGTTCCTACCAAAGGTAGTATCTGACTTCCACCTTAGTCAGGAGGTGGTTCTCCCTACCTTCTTCCCACAGCCTCATGCCAACATGGCATTGGCTGTCCTCCATACCTTGGACCACAAACTAGCCCCATCCTTTTACTTACAATGGACCCAGGGCCACCACAAAGCCTCACAACTTTTCATCTCCTTTGATCCCAGCCACATGGGGCAGGCGGGCACTAAACAGACTATATGCATCTGGGTGGCAGATTGCATTACCTTCACGCATAGCTGTGATGTAGTCCCCCTAGAGTGCCATGTCAGAGCGCACAATATCAGGGCAATGGTGACCTCATTCACAAGCCTCCTGTTGGTGCCGATGGCCAACATTTGCCGGGCCACCACCTAGTCCTCTGTCCACACCTTTGTAGCCCACTACTGCCTGCAGAGGGAGTCCTGACAGGAGAGCACCTTCGGCCAGGCCATACTCCATTACCTCTTCGGAGTTTAGGCAACTCCTGCCCTCCAACTCTTTTTGTTCAGGCTACCGGGGCCATGGTTCTCCCTGGACACTGGTGTCCTCAGAAGCTGCCTTCAAATTCGCTTGAGGCTGCTTACAGCTGGGCTGTGTTTTTTCTACCTGTCCTCTGTAGCCTGGAGCTAGGGAGTCCCATATGTGAGGACTGATTTCCTGCTTGTTCCTGGAGAAAGCGTAGTTACTCACCTGTAACAGATGTTCTCCAGGGACAGCAGGAATCAGTCCTCACAACCCTCCCTCCTCCCCTTTGAGTTGCTCTTAATTTTTGGCCATCTTCTTGGTTGGGCTCTAGCTATGGAACCCGAATGATCAAGATGGCACCCTTGGGTGGGAAGGGGACCATGCATGCATGGTGGCATCTCCCAAAGGCTTTCTTTGAAAGCTAGGGAGATACTTCCATGAGAGCGCCATTGGCACCACTGTCACCCATTTGTGAGGACTGATTCCTGCTGTCCCTGTAGAATACCTGTTACAGGTAAGTAACTACGCTTACTGTATCTACAGGCTCTAAAACCTTAAATCTTGCCCTATAACCCACAGGTCAGTATGATAAACAGATCTGGGGACTGAGAAGTCTATTCTGATCCAGCACCCTACAACCCAGTCCTTGGGGCACACCCTTTTCAATTGGGTTTTCAGGATATCCACAATGAATATGCATGAGACAGATATGCATACCAAGGAGGTAGTGCATGCAAGTCCATCTCATGCATATTTATTGTAGATATCCTGAAAACCTGACTAGATAGGGTGTGCCCCAAGGACTGGGTTGAGAACTACTGTACTAACCCATGAAAATGTTGCTGGTTAGTACTCATTTCTACACAATTTAGCTAAGTTTTTGACTCATTTACATCCTCAGCTAAATTTCAGACAAATTTCTCATGTGTTGCCACAGCCAGGGACTTCACACTTTCTTGGCAGTGGCAATGTGTAAAAAATGTTGTTTTGTTGTTTTGTCTTTTTACATGGGCTGCTTCATGTGGGGACATAATAAATTAAAGGACCCGCTGACCTAGATGGCAGGTCCTCCAATCCTTCCACTGGTGCCCCAGTGGCCCTGATTCCTTCCCTCCCCATCAATGAAGGGAGGCCAAAAGGTTTAATCCCCTTCCTCCCTGATGCCCTAATCTTTAACAATGCAATTTTACCCCATGTTGCCTCCAGCAGCCATCTTCTCACCAGCATCCAACTCACCCCAAGGGATCAGGGGTATAAATGGTGCAGGAATGATCCCTATTTACTTCATAATGGCATAGGATGACCCCTAGTGGTAGTCTTAAAGTACCAACAAAGCGATGGGACTGGATGGGATACACCCTAAAATACTGAGGGAACTTGGGGACGTTCTAGCAGCTCCACTGACTGACCTTTTCAATGCCTCGTTGGAGTTGGGAGTGGTGCCAAAGGACTGGAGAGAGGCACATGTGGTCCCTTTACACAAAAGCGGAAGTAAGGATGTGGTTGAAAACTACAGGCTGGTTAGTTTAACTTCAGTGGTTGGTAAATTATTGGAAGCACTGCAGAAAGAGAAAATGCTGAGGTTTCTGAAGTCCAGCAGATTACAGGATCTGAGGCAGTATGGATTAACCAGAGGCAGGTCTTGTCAGACAAATCTGATTGATTTCTTTGACTGGGTGACCAGGAAGTTGGAGCGAAGGAGAGCCCTAGATGTGGTGTATTTAGATTTCAGTAAAGCCTTTGACACCGTTCCTCACAGGTGACTTTTAAACAAACTGAGCACCCGAGGGATGGACCCTAAAGTTACTGCTTGGGTTAGAAATCAGTTGATTGGGAGGTGACAAAGGGTACAGGTAAATGGAGCTCACTCAGAGGAGCAGGAGGTTACCAGTGGTGTGCCCCAAGCATCTGTCCTTGGTCCTATTCTTTTTAACATCTTTATTAGTGATATAGCAGAAGGGCTGTCGAGTAAAGTTTGCCTCTTTGGGGAGATACCAAAATCTGCAATAGAGTAGACACCCAGGAAGGTGTAGATAACATAAGGAGGGATCTAGCTAAGCTTGAAGAATGGTCTAGAATTTGGCAGCTGAGATTTAATGTTAAAAAATGCAAGGTCATGCATTTGGGCTGCAGCAATCCAAGGAAGTAATATAGTATAGGGGGTGAAGTACTTTGTCCACTAAAGAAGAGTGGGACCTAGGAGTGATTGTGTCTGATGATCTTAAAGTAGCTAAACAGGTAAAAAAGGCCACAGCAAAAGCTATAAGGATGCTTGGGTGCATAGGGAGAGGAATAGCCAGCAGAAGAAAGCAGGTGATAGGGCCTCTGTATAAGTCTTTGGTGCAACCTCATTTGGCGTATTGTGTGCAATTTTGGAGACCGCACCTTCAAAGGGATATAAACAGGCTGGAGTCTGTACAGAGGGTGGCTACTAAAATAGTTAGAGGCCTTCATTATAAAGCATATGAGGACAGACTTAAGGATCTTAATATGTACACCTTAGAGGAAAGGAGGGATAGAGGTGATATGATTGAGACGTTTAAATACCTCCGTGGCATAAATGCACAGGCGAGCCTCTTTTGATTGAAAGCAAGCTCTGCTACGAGGGGACATGGGGTGAGGGTGATAGGGGATAAATTCAGGAGTGATTTGCGGAAATATTACTTTACAGAAAGAGTGGTGGATCTGTGGAATAGTCTCCCAATAGAGGTGGTAGAGATGAGGACAGTTTCTTTATTCAAAGAATCATGGGACAAACATAGATGATCTCTAAAGGAAAAAAGGAGACTGTTGTAGTGGTTGATATGGAAGGACAGACTAGATAGGCCATGTGGTCTTTTTCTGTCATCATGTTTCTATATTTCTACCACTATGGGTCTGACTAGCAGGACAAATCATGGCATTACCCTATGACTGCTCCACTAATTTCTTTTAAACTTTCTTCCTCCAAAAGACAGTTACATCAGGATGAGTATAAGCAGCATAGAACATATAATTATGTAGATAAAGAATGCTATTCTCTTCTACTCAATTCATACTAGATTGTAAGTCATGTAAAGAAGGATTAATTTGAAGATAAGATTCAAGGATCTTTGAGTCATCCGAGGACATTATTTCTTATGGTACAGAATGTGTTGTGTAATCTAGAAGCTTCTTTTCAGGATATTCACTTTAAGTCACGGGAATTAGTTGAATTTTTCTGAAAGGTGGAAAATATCACTAGGACATTCAGTAGAATCCTTCTAGCATGTGGGATCAGAGTGATTGTGTGATAATTTCCACAGTCAGTTGGATCACCTTTCTTTAATACTGATATAAACAGAAATCTTTTCCAGTCAGTTGGCCATGATGATGTCTTCCAAATTTCCTGGCAGAACCTTGTAAGTATGGTAACAGCTGCATCAGATTGCTGTAGTACTTCTATGGGAATGTTATCAATGCCTGGTGCTTTGTTCTTGGATATGGCTTTCAATCCTGCTTCAACTTCTTCTTTCATCACCATTGGTTCCAAATCATAAGGTAGAGGTTGAAACAGCACTTGATCATTATCATATAACTGTATATTCTTGCCACCTTTTCTTGATTTTCTCAACATCATTCAACATGGATCTTTGAGCATCTTGTAACATTCCAATTTGAGACTGGAATTTTTTCTTTCACTCTCATAGCTTTAGGAAAGCCGATCTTGTTCTTCCTCTAATAGTTTCTGCTTCTATTTCCTGGCATGCGTCATTGTAGTACTTCTACTTGTCTTGTCTTGCTGCACGTTGGAAATCTCTGTTGAGTTCTGTGATTGCCTCTCTTTCTCCTCTGGCTTTAGCTTCTCTGCGTTTCTGGGCAATTTTCAGAGTTTGTTTGATCATCCATTTTGGCTGTTGTTGCTTTTTCACCTTTTGTAGAGATTTCTCACTTTCTTCGAAAACAACCTTCTTGATGTCATCCCATAACTCTTCTGGAGCTCTGTTATTTGTTTCTAAAACAGCAAATCGATTTTGCAGGCAGTCTTTAAATTCTAGTGGTATATTCTCAAGGTCATATTTTGCTACATTCATGAGTGGCTTGCTCATTTTCAGCTTTAGCTTGAGTTTGCATACTAGTAGTTGGTGATCTGTACCATAGTCATCTCCCGGTTTTGTCTTTGTTGATGCTATTGAGCTTTTCCATTGTTGGCTTCCACAGATGTAGTCGATTTGATTTTTGTACAATTCATTGGGTGAAGTCCACGTGTACAGTCACCATTTATGTTACTATGTGTGAGATGAATAGATTATTGGTCTTTCAGAATTCTATCCCTCTTTCTCCAGCTTCATTTCTTTTGCCAAGTCCATGTTTTTCAACCACTTTACCTTTTTCTTTGTTTGTTTATTTTTTATTTTATTTATTTATTATACGTTTCTATACCGCCCCTTCCAACTTTTGTATTCCAGTCACCCGTGAATATCTGGATATCCTGTTTGCATGTTCTGTCACTTTCAGCTTGCACTTGTTCATAGAAATCATCAATTTCATCCTCTTCTGCAGCGTATGTTGGGGCATACAGTATATTGAATTTTAGTTGTGTTGATAGGCATTTTACTTATTTTAATACATTTATTTTTAGCATGCATAAAACCTTTTAATGCAGTAACTCAATTGTATGTTCATTGACTTGTAATTTAACATGTACTAAATCAATTTTGTGCACACTACATTTTCTTAAGGAGTACCAATGAGCTGAATCTGTGTTAACGAATGCACACACCTGAGAAATAAATGTGTGCATTTTAGAACACAAAAGGTAGTTTAGTAAATTTTCTTTACATGCAGATTAAAAATTACGATTCTAAAGACCTGCTAATAAAGTAATAATCACTGCAGTTTCCAAAATTTATACATTTTTACCCTGAACATATACTTAATATTTAATCTATTCAGTACGCTACACACACTCCACCTAAAGTAGTAAAACTATTGCTTTAAATGTTAAATATATTGAACCTTTTTTACTAACCTGCATTAATGTATAAATAAATGTTATACATGTAGGAGCACATTTACTAAGGCCCACATGTGCATCTGTGCCCTTGTAGTTAGTGCAGGCACAAGATAAAGCACTGGGCAAGTTGTCACGTGGCTATAGTTCATGCCACCCATTGAGGTGGCATTGAGTGCACCCAAACTAAAGTTAGCATGTGCAGTTAGCGTAAACTGTTAATGCCTGCGCTAGCCATGTCTTGATGTCAGTGCCTCTGGCCCGCCTAGTCCCCGTCTAGGGTTGCCAACTGGCTCCAGATGCGCCCGACAGGCTTGCTCCAGTCCTGTGTTTACCCCATTGCATGCAGGGACTTGTAGTCTTGCTTTTCTTATGGAGTGCAATGGAGAAATCAGAACTACGTGTCCCTGCATGTGATGGTGTAAACCCAGGACTGGATCAGGCCTGTCGGGCGCATCTGGAGCCAGTTGGCAACCCTATCCCTGTCCCGATTGCATGCAGCCTGGGTAGCATGGGGTTTTTGGTATTGGGGTCTGCGCTACCTTTTAGCATGGTGCTCAAACTGCCCCACACTACCAGGCAGAGCAGTTTAGTGAATAGGCCCCTTATTAAACAGAGCCCATAGATAATAATTGGACTTGCATTAAATAATGTATGTTGGTGCTATTGTTTTGATTTAGCTCCTGCCTTTCATAGTAATCCAAGGCAAATTACGTTCCAGTACAGTAGTATATTTCTCTCCCCCTGGAGGGCGTAAAATCTAAGGGGCTGATATAGTAAGCCATGCATTAGAGCTGTGCGCTGAAGCTCAGTGCAAGATTTCCTAACACACACATAAAAAAAAGTGTGCCCAATACTGAAACAAAATTATAAGCAGAAAATGTGCATACAAAAAATCTGCACAAACACGAGAGAACACAGCGATCACCATGAAAACATACATACATGAGCATGTGCCAGCAATAGAATTGTGCAGAAAAAAAATATGTATCAGCACCTGTAGTTAAATACACGTTTTATGTGTATGTGCATGTCTGCATTGCTATTCTGTGCATAAATACTATTGTATGATTTAATTTAAATGTCTACTGTCCATCTCTCTCCTGTTCGTTTCACAGCCATGGCACTGCTACCCCCTTCGGCTCCTCATCTCCCTGCTAATTTTTTCTTTTTCTTGATGATCCCCTTCTACAACATAATGAAAGGTTGTGGGTTCTTCATGTTCAGGCAAATGAGAAGAAATAGGCATGAAATATTCACTAATTCGAGCTGCAGAAGAACAAGTTCATTTTTTATTCCTCCTGAGATCACGTGTTAAAACCCTGGCATTAGAAAACTGCATGACATTCTTTTCTTCTGCGTATTGATTTTCATCGGGATTTAATAGCTAATACCTTCAGTAGCAGTGGATCTAAATGTGCAGTGCCCTGATGCCTATCTGAATCTTTGCATACAGATTGCTTGTGTGCTAGACTCCTTTTAGCATAAGGTAGCCCAGAACCAGTGCTAAGGTCCCCCATGCATTATTATTACATTGGCCTCTAACTTCATACCTAAGGCAATGAAGAGTTAAGTGACTTGCCCAAGTTCATAGGGGCATATCAGTAGGATCTGAACCCTGGTTTCCCTGTTTCCCAGGTCCATCCTTCTAAGCACCAGGCTGTTCTTTCATTAATGTGCATTATAATATGTTAACATATTAACACATACTAGTAATTGAGAGCCTCTGTTCACTAGCTCAACATTGTCAAATCAGCTGAGATGAAGTGTGGACCCAGGTTTTAAAACAGAATATGTTTAAATCTGGCAATATTTATTTATGAATTGTGTAATACCAAGTTTTAAGATTAGTTCAAATAATTGTCAGAAATTCTGTATTTTTTTTTTTCATTTCAGCGCTGGCTATTACATTTGTGTGCTATCACTTTCTCCCTGTTCCCCTGAGTGCTGCTTATTAATGCCACTGTTTAATTAAAATATGATTAACCATTTTAATTGTCAAAGCTTTATTAACCTAACATGATTAACACATACTGAAATCTGATCTAGTGCTTCCAAATCACCTTTGCAGGATCTGTCAGATGCTGGCAAATAAGAAAACTCCCTTGAACATTGAGTTATCATACGAATGATATATACTTTTGGAACCTCAAGTAATTTTTAAACAAGTTAAGGCTATATCAGCGAAGTGTGTTGAGAATTAGGTATATAATTCTTGCTGTAGTTAATGAGAACTGAATAACTTATTCCCTATGCACTATGCTGAGAATCTGCCATAGGCCCTGTCTGCAGCACATAAACTGGATTTTCACAATCTAATTTGTAACTTGATATTGCAGGAAGATTTCTGGGTCTATCAGCAACCAAGTTCAGCAAGATAATGAGCTCTAATAGTGAGAATTTTGTTTTCAGTTAGTAACTGAACTATTCTGTCTCTGTACTAAAATGGGTAATTTTAAAAGGCATTTAAGTACTTGAAACAGTCTTTTACATGTCAAAATGACTTTTTCTAAAATTATTCAAAGTATATATGCTTAAACTTAAGCACATGTTCTCTGTATATACACAAGTTTATCAAACTTGAGCAGAGGGGTTTGGTTTTTCACACACAATGCAATGTGTGCCTTTGAGTCAGTGCTGACTCCTGGCATCTCCTGTGTTTTCTTCGCAGTGTGACCAGAAGCAGATTGCCAGGCCTTTCTTATAAGGAAATAAAGGGTTAAGTGACTTGCCCAAGGCCACAAGGAGTGCCAGTGGTAATTGAATCTGGTCTCCTGGTTATCATGCCAGTGCTCTAACATTAGGCTACTCCTCCACTCATTTTCACCTCCATTTTTTCAGAATATGTGCACAATATAATAGGCAATGTGTATATGCCAAGTTATTATTTATATGCATGTCTGCCACACAAGTTGAATGGCCTTTTAAAAAAAAATTACCCTCTGTATGCTGAAGTTTCTATTTAGGGAGCTATTTACTAAGTTTGTATTTTACCACCTTACAAGCTGCATTACTCTGGCAATACTGGGTTGCAAACATGTAGACCAATGCTCCCAGGGAGCCATTTTAAATAGGCCAGTGCCCTAGGGTTGCCAACTTTTTCACCGAGAAAAACCCGACACCTGTGGCTCGCCATGCTCCACCCATTCTCCGCCCCTAGTCCCACCCCTGCCCCGTCCCCAGCCCCACCCACAAAACTTACCGAGGATACGTGTAGGCTAACTTCCTTGGTCAGATAATAATTAAACTGGGAACTCCAAAATCCAAACATGAAATGTACAACACTGGAGAAATAAAACTATAAAGTAATTTCCTCTTGCACTAAACAAAAACGCAAAGATGTTAGCAATACACACTTCCCAGACCAGCCATATTCCAGTTAATAAATTCAAAATAAAAAGTATTTTTCTACCTTCTGTTTGGGCGTTTTATTTTTCAGTTGCAATTGCTCCAGTCACTTTCTTCTGGTTTCTTTGTATCTTCTGCGAGCTATCCATTTGTCCTTTCTTCTCTTTTAGATGTTTTTCCATTCTCTCTCTATTTCTGCTTTAACATACTGATTGTTTCCCTTTTGCTCTTTCCCCCAATTCTTTCCTTATTCCTTTATCATCCATTTAAATTTCACCCTTCCATTCTCAAGCCCCTCTTACTCTCCCAATACCCGGCCCATCATAGACTTTTCTTCCACACAAAATATTTTTTCCCCTCTCCATTCTCATTCCCCATCCATTCTAGTCCTCCCCCAAAATCAGTTCCCTTATAGTTTTAGACCCACCCAGCATCCACTCCCTTCTAGTCCCATTCTCCCATGCCCCACATCAGCCCATTTCCAGTCCTATTCCAGCTCTTCATCAGCCCATTTCCAGTGCTAGCCCTCACATCACAAGCCATTTCCAGTCCTAGCCCCCCCCCAATCACAGCCCATTTCCAGTCCAAGTCCCCCATCACAGCCTATTTCCAGTCCTAGGCCCCCCCACCATCAAAGCCCATTTGCAGTCCGAGTCCCCCCGCACCATCACAGCCCATTTGCAGTCCTAGCCCCCCTAATCACAGCCTATTTCCAGTCCAAGTTCCCCCTCCCTCCACCATAGCCCATTTCCAGTCCAGGTCCCCTCCACCCCCATCACAACCCATTTCCAGTCCAAGTCCACCCCCCTGTAGCCCTTTTCCAGTCCAGGTCCCCTCCACCCCCTCACGACCCATTTCCAGTCCATGTCCCCCCCCAGCCCTTTTACCGTCCAGGCCCCCCCATCACAACCCATTTCCAGTCCAAGTCCCCCCCCATAGCCCTTTTCCAGTCCAGGTCCCCCCCCATCACAGCCCATTTCCAGTCCAAGTCCCCCATCACAGCCTATTTCCAGTCCTAGGCCCCCCCCACCATCACAGCCCATTTGCAGTCCTAGCCCCCCTAATCACAGCCTATTTCCAGTCCAAGTTCCCCCTCCCTCCACCATAGCCCATTTCCAGTCCAGATCCCCTCCACCCCCATCACAACCCATTTCCAGTCCATGTCCCCCCCCATAGCCCTTTTACAGTCCAGGGCCCCCCCCCCCATCACCCCCCATTTCCAGTCCATGTCCCCCCCCCCCCCCCCAAGCCCTTTTCCAGTCCAGGTCCCCCCCCCCCTCCCCGCCCATGCAGTCCTTGGCCTCCCCCCCCCCCCCCCCGACCAGCACCGCGGCTGTCTGAGGGGCTTCAGAGGGAGCCGGGGAAGCCTGCGCGAGGCCCCGGCTCCCTCTGTACAGCCGCCAGCATGAAGAGCCTTTTCCTTCACGCTGGCGGTTGTTTCTGTGAAGCCGCGAATGCTGGGAAAGGTTAAAGGGTATTGCCTTTAACCTTTCCCAGCAATCGCGGCTTCACAGAAACAGCCGCCAGCATGAAGGAAAAGGCTCTTCACGCTGGCAGCTGTACAGAGGGAGCCGGGGCCTCGCGCAGGCTTCCCCGGCTCCCTCTGAAGCCCTCCGGTGTGTGGGCCGGCCCTGGGTGGGTTTTTTTTTTTTACTTCGGTCAGAAGAAAAGCCGGTCTTTTGCTCTGGCCGCTCCCGATCTTGCGGCCAGAGCAAAAAAACGGCTTTTCAAGGGCCGGTTTTGCATCTGCGCCGGCAGCCGGCCTGGCCATGGAAAAACCGGCCAGGCCGGCTGAAAACCAGCCAGTTGGCAACCCTACAGTGCCCTCGAGAAAATGCACAGACCCCTCCTCCCAATCAAGCCTTCCCCAGCCCTCTTCAGACATTATATCCAAGTCAAGCTCTCCCACTGCCCCCAAAGATATCCTGTAAAACCTTCCCCCACTGCCCCCAAAGGTACCCTGTAAAACCTTCCCCCACTGCTCTGTAGGCTTTGAGGCCTAACTAAAGCAGTCCCTGGTAGTTTCCCACATTCATTTTAATAAGAAATTTTTAGTGTACGTTAAATTCATTTAACATGCACTCTCTTAATTTCTCACCTTTCTATGTTTTACTGGCGTTCCTTTCCTTTTAATATTTTTATTTTTTATTGTACACTGCTTTACTGTCTGAAGGGTGGCATAGAAAGTTTTAAATAAACCATAAACTCATGAACTAAGATTCCCTAAGTTGATAAATGCATGTTAAATTAATTGAATACACATTACATTTTTTAAGGAGCACTAATGAACCAAATGCATGCTAATGAATGTATATGCCTAGTGTGTGCTGACGTGGTGACATGCTTTAGGAATTTTGGGGCTTTGAGGCTCCTGGCTGCAATGAGGCTTCAGTTATATTTACAGTCTAGGCCAAGTCTAGGAAAAGGTTAAGCATCACTGTTGCCCTTAATATAACTCAAGTCAACTGTACTGTCTAAATACTGTCACATAACTGTACTGTCTAAATGTTTACACGTACCCTAATGTTAAATGTAACCCTCCAATTGTGTTGTGACGTGACCACCTTGATTGAAGGAAAAGGTGGCATACAAATCTGTCTAAATAAATAAATAAAATAAATAATAAGACAGCACAAATAAGGGTCTGCCTGCCGATATGTCATGTTGAATATTCAGACAAG
This sequence comes from Ichthyophis bannanicus, assembly GCA_033557465.1. Lineage (NCBI taxonomy): Eukaryota > Metazoa > Chordata > Amphibia > Gymnophiona > Ichthyophiidae > Ichthyophis > Ichthyophis bannanicus. The sequence goes on from CM066044.1 coordinate 121,093,474, forward strand.
GAAAAGATCTGTGTTCAGCACAAGGGCTTAGGAACTACAGAATACAGCACCGCTCTGCCCTTTCATACATCTGTCTTTAAGCAACTATGGGCGTCCAGTAGATCTTTGCCCCTTTCCCAGGAAAGCGACACAGCTAGCTAATATGTCAGCCTGTCTGACAGGATTTTGGTCCAAAATTGTGGAATACGTTACCTTGATCGATTCGTGCAAAAACTGAATATATGAGATTCTGAAAGTTAAAGCATGGCTTTTCATGTAACAGTCAAAATGAGGTGTCAAAAGATGTATTCAATCTTTGAATGTTTATTTTAGGTTTTATGTATGCTCCTAACTGATGGTGAATTGGGAAAGGATTGAGTATTGGTGCATTATGCTTTATCACTCTGTCGGTCCGTTTCTCACAGAGTATATATAATAAATCATCAAATAAGCTCTGTATAGCAACTAGAAAGTAATATTAGTTCTTCATTAGACTGGTAATCATTTTATCATTTGAATGTTCTAACAAATAAGAAAGCTTTTTACAGGTAGCTACGTGGTCTCAGTACCTTCGGGCTAGTGTCAGTTGACCTGACTTAGCACTCCCGCTTTAACATCAAAGACCACTGCAGTGTAACCACCTTATTTTTTGTAAATACATTTCAAATATCGTGTTCAATAACTGGTAGTAAACAAAAAATTGCTTAGCTTTGAGCAGCTTGAGCAGTATTCCAATGCTTAGCCGAAAATAGGGAAAGATATTTTCGGCTAAGCATTGGAATACTACTCAAGCTGCTCAAAGCTGCTCAAGCTGCTCAAAGCTAAGCAATTTTTTGTTTACTACCAGTTATTGAACACGATATTTGAAATTTATTTACAAAAAATAAGGTGGTTACACTGCAGTGGTCTTTGATGTTAAAGCGGGAGTGCTAAGTCAGGTCAACTGACACTAGCCCGAAGGTACTGAGACCACGTAGCTACCTGTAAAAAGCTTTCTTATTTGTTAGGACTTGCATTATGCTTTATTACATTATATTTGAATGTTTTTATTTTTTTTGTACCATTTCTTTAAGAAAGAAAAAAAAATCACATCCATTCCTAACCATTAGGTGGCTTACCTGGCTCTCTGAGTTGAAGGTGTATGCTCTTCTGGAGATGAGAGAAAACAAAACCTGATCTGATCTGACCTGGCCTTACTTTTTTGCTTTGTGCAGAGCAAAAGCTTTTATCTGGGAATGCAGAGTATGACTGCACTCTGCTTCCTGGCCACTATAGTTCCAGAAGGGAGCATTGCTTCTACGGTTTAGGGAAGATTTATTTGGATTTGCCTTCTAATAATAAGAAGAACTCAGCAATAAATGCTCAAGGCTGAGTATTTGATATATAAGTACCAAAGAAGCTATCATTTTCTACAGCACCTATCTTGCATTTCCAGTCTACCCCGATTCCCAAAAATAAAACTGGGATATCATCCACTTAGTTTTGAATACATTGTTTGTTAGAGTAGCTATATAAAATTATATCAGCAAGTGTATCCAAATTTCAATTCCTAAAATGACACTGACCATACCATAAAGGTTTGCAGCTTTCACTTCTCAATGAAATTGTCTATTGATTACCTGGTCTGGTTATTTAATTCCACATGACTCCACTGAGAATTGCTTAACAAAAATTAATGATAGGGTATTGTGCTAATCAGACCGGAAAGGATGACGCAGCATATTTTGGATGGAAATGTGGCAGAATGTAGAATGAATTAGGAGTTTAGTAATGGAGAAAGAATTGTTGTTTTAATGATACTCATGTTTTACTTTGTCTTATGTCATTTATTGAGCATTGAAAGGTACATTTGAACAATCTCTTAGATTATTGTAGATATTTTTATTTCTTTGTTGCTCTTTCCTTACAAAGTCACCTAAGAAATACAGACAGCATACGGTGGTGTGCGCAAATACTCGTCTTTTCATTACTGATAACAGCATTGCAGAAGACTCAGGTTTGATTCCCATACTCAAGCCGCTTGACTTTGCGGCATGATCAATATTTTACAGTTTAGGGAGGAAGAGATTTTTAGTCCTTTCTCAAAGGTGACATCCACCTAGAGCGGATTATAGGAAAATGTAAGCCAGGGAATTTTATTCATACTAGCCGTTAGTATACCAAATTACACTGAAAGCAAAAAGAGGAGCTAAAATCTGAGATTTAGATGATGATTCAGATTTTATACATGGTTGGTAGAGGAATATGTTCCTGGATAAACATTGCATTCCACAGGTCAGCATCTGTTTACAATTTCATCATTTCCTAATGTTAAATTGATGTCTGGGTTGCAAATATTTTTTTTCAATCACCCGCCTGATTTAGTGGAATGTATTTTGTTGCAGGTGGTAAGGGAAGAGTTTGATATACAGATTTTCTATAAAAAAGAGTTAAATTGGTGGTGTTTATAGAGGAATGTGGTGGGTAGATTGAACTTTTAATTTTCGTGAAAGGGGCTATGCATCCTCTGGTGGTCTCTAGAGGTTTAAGTATTTGTGCTTGTCTCTTGTTGGTAATATGTATTTTTATATTATTATTATTATTTTAGATTTGCTCCAGTCATGCATGGGAGTTGTTTCTCGGATGGGCAGAATACGAGGCGTGATCAAAAAGTATCAAGACTTATTGTGTAGCTATATAACAATATGTTGCACCACAATGCTATTAAGCATGCAATGACCTAATTATGTGCTGTGCATGTGTAGAGTGTAGTATGGCTAGAATCTAAAGATCATTCACTGTCCCATATAATTCATCTATCTTTGTATAGAACAGGAAAAGTTCCTAACTCTGAATTTTTTGTCGGATCGTCTGTCGCGAGGGTGTAACAACACTCTCAAATAACAGACCCTCCTTTTATTCAACTTTTTTAAGAAGGTCAATGCGACCTATATGCTCCAGGCTACAACAAGCCCTAACAACGGACAAGCCCGTGCATAAATCAAATATAAACGTGCTTTAGCACTTTCTAAGACAACAGAAGTAATTGCACTTAGCTGGACGATGAAGTGGTCTAATATATTTCAGTCTGTCCGACTCAAAGATGGATGTCCAATGAAAGACCTCCAAAAACCCCTGTAAGGGCTATTTACGGTTTCAGACGTGTCCTGCAACAATCACCCAGGATAACTCCACTTAGAAACTCGCCAACATTCTTCCGTGTTTGTCAAAGCTTGGTTGGGTTAAATGGCGACACAAACCGTTGTGTTTCAAGCCCGCCTTAGCACTGGCCCTTTTTCAAGCGAGTGTAGTATGGCTGCAGCACACCTGTACTTTTTTAAATCACATGATGTTTGGTATCGTGTAAAAAGCAATTTGTCAGATTTACGATGAGTGAAAAAATTGAACAACAACTTTGCATTAAATTCTGCCAGAAACTTGGAGATTCATGCAAAGAGAATTATGACAAGTTACAGCAAGTATATGGTGATGAATGCATGAGTCGTGTTTGAGTTTATGAGTGGTACAAATGTTTCCAAGAGGGCCACCAAAGTGTTGACAGTGGCGAACGTTCTGGAAGGCCATCCACGAACAAGAATGAAGACAAAGTTGTAGCAGTGCATGCTGCAATACGCTCAAATTGTCAATTGATTATCGGGGGGGGGGGGGGGAGCTTGCTGAGGACATGGACATCAGTTTCGGGTCGGTACAGTCCATTCTTACTATCTGCAAAATTTGTGACCAAAAAGAAGATTGACTGTCTGTAGCTGAGGAGTTGTTGGAATGCATTTAAAATCACTGTTTTCATCAAAAGGATTATTACTGAAGATGAATCATGGGTTTATGGTTATGACCCAGAAACTAAGGCTCAATCCTCACAATGGAAGTCTCCAGACTCTCCCAGACCCAAGAAAGCCCATCAGGTGAGGAGCAATGTCAAAGTCATGCTCACTGTTTCTTTACCAGGGTATGGTTCATCATGAGTATGATCCAAAAGGCCAAACCATAAATAAGGAGTACTAATCCAAGTTCTGAAGCACTTGAAAGATGCAGTTCATCATAAGGGGCCAGAGTTGCACAGGAATGGTTAATGGTTGCTTCATCACGATAATGCCCCAGCTTAGGCATCTCATCTTGTCCTGCAATTCTTGGCCAAATACAAAATTGAACAAGTCAGTCAGTCTCTGTACTCATGTGACCTCACACCCTGTGACTTTTTCTTGTTTCCAAAACTGAAATTAGAACTGAAAGGAAGGAGATTCGACAACTTGGAAACCATTAAGCAAAATTTGACATAGCAGCTTCATAGCATAACGAAAGAGGCATTTCAAAATTGTTTCCAGCAGTGGCAGGAACGCTGGAGGAAGTGTGTTTTATCAGAAGGAGACTACTTTGAAGGAGACCGAGTGCAATAACTCTCAGTGTTATACTTCTTGCGGTGTTGTACAAATCCCGATACTTTTTAATCGCATCTCATGCACATGTTCACTATAGGGTCTATTCCGACATGCAAATAGCAGGGATGGACAATCCGTTTTGAAGTCCATCCCTGCTATTTACCCCTTTTGTCATCCCTGATGAAAGCTTTCCCATATGAACAAGGAGCTTCTATGAGGAGGCATAGGCGGGAGGGGGCATCGTGGAGGTGGGATGAGGGCAGGCAGTGGGTGGTCCTCAGCCCTGGGTGTACAGGGCCAATTCTGAAGTTGACCCTGTATGTCTGGGACTGGCAGACTGGATGGGGGACTCATTCTACCTCGGAGGTGAAATAAGTCCCTCATGGACATTGGGAGACAACAGGCCCGAGTGGCGGACGTGGGGTGAAGGGAGTACAGGGAGTCCCCGCAGCCCAACCCTGGCCATGGGGAGCCAGATTGGGAGTCGGGCTGCAGGGAAAGTAACAGGTAGCCAGTGGCTGGGGATCGTGGCTCCTGAATAGAACTGTGGTGCGATGGTAACGGGATGCCATGACACCACAGCTCCATTCAGGAGCCTGAATGAGTTAGCCGGGCAGGGGCCTGTAAGTGCAGGTCGATCTGAATCTGGTACCCGTCCTGCACATACTGGCCCAGACCCTATTCCGATCCTGCGGGGCTTGTCTAGCCCTTGCGTGACCAGAATCAGGTCTGCTTCTGTGCATCCTGCTTCTGATTTGGCGCACGGGGGCCTGGGCGGCCAACTTTGAATGTGCCTCTATGTAAATAAATAAAGTAAACCAAGTAGGCTCAGTTTAAAGCAATCATGCTATTTAGTTTTCCCATCTGTAACATCTCATACTATAGCCATTAGTGTTTTGGGGTTTTCCTTCATGACAATAAGGGAGCACATTTTTGGGGTTAAAACTAGTTAATTGAGAGAAGAAAAATAAGAGATTGCTTTAGCCAGAAAATGAAACTTGTGTAAGTTGGAGTACAGTAGAGTAAAAGTATTAAAACAATATAATTGCAAAATTGTAGTTGAAACCAAAAAATATGTGAAATTGAGGATATTTCAAAAGTGCATTGTCTGTCTGGCTTAGGGGGCTAGTTACTAAGTTGCAGTAAAATTTCACATTTTTTCCCCAGGCTATTTACTGTGTGAGTAATTAACCATGGTAAACTCAGCAGCTCAGATTAGTGAATCATGTAACTTGTGGTCAACCTTGCAAGCTGCATTATTCTGCTGCCTGGGAGTACTGGATTGTTAACATGCAGCCCAGAGCTCCAGAGAGCCATTTTAAAGAGTCTGGTGTCTTTAAGAAGATGAGAAGAGAGGAAAACCAGCGGAGGGCAAAAAACCACAGCCAAACACTTAGATAAAACCAGGGGAACTTTATTGTAGACACTAAAGTTCCCCTGGATTTATCTAAGTGGCCGTGGTTTTTTGCCCTCCGTTTTTTTTTTTTTTCGTCTTTACTTGTTTATTGCGGAAGGCCTTCCTCTCTTGCTTTCCATCTTTAAGATATGCACAGATCTCCTCCCCCCAGTCAAGTCCCTCAACTTCTTCTGATGGCCCCCACAGAGCCGCTTCTCCACTCCCTGAAGAGTTTCCCCCCCATTCTTGACCACTCCCATAGGTCCCCCCCCCAGGCCTACAAGAAACAGTCCTTGGTGGTCTAGCGTAAGGGTCAGAAGTAATCTGACAGTGCTTCTGCCCCTTTCAGTGCCAGGTTCAAAATGGTGGTAGTCTTGTGATGATACAGCTAGGGGTCTACTGGTGCCATTTTGAACCTGGCACCATAAGAGGGATAGTATAAGCAAAGAGGGGAGACAAGGAATGTATCAGAAATACATGTTCACATCCTCGTAATAGTTTAAAACCTGCAGTGATTTGCTTATATCTCAATTGATTCAATTAAAGCTATATGTTAAGTAAAACCAACAGGACAAAATTTAAATAAAAGCACACCATGCTAAAAGTTAATGTGGGATCCCACAATGAAAATCTCATGCTATGATTGGGCAGAGAGAGTGAGTTGGGGGCAGAATGTGGATCCTGATGGTGCATGGCAGTGACCATAGGTGTAATGGGCATACGCTAACAGTGATCATTATGTTGATGTGGGTGCATTTATCGTCACCTCAATGGGTGACATCAGGTGCACCCGCAAACTGGCAGTGCCAACAGCAAGGAGAAGGACACATATGATCCCTGAAGTTGGAGCAGACTAAAAAACATTGGGCTACATGACCCACCTTAAAATGGTTCCACTCATACCTAACCGACAGGCAGAAACAGGTAAAGGTAGGCCACAACACCTCTTGACCCATAAAAGTCCTCCAAGGAGTACCACAAGGATCCCACTCTCAGCACTACTGTTTAACATCTACATCCAGCCACTATGCGACATCCTGAAAAAGAACAGCATTCAATATACAATCTATGCAGATGATATCATGATATACACACCTATCTCAGTTCACGACCCGGACTACTCTAAAATAACAAACTGCCTCACACAAATGACAAGATGGTGTCAAAACAACAACCTCGCAATCAACTACAGCAAGACTGAGGCACTAATCATCACTCGTAAGCCATAACACAGACTTCATCCACCCACCGGACATCAAGATACAAAATACAACCATACCAATAAAATCGGAAGTAAAATACCTCGGAGTGACTCTGGACAATGAACTGAACCTCAAGATACACGTAAGCAAAACAATCAAAAATGCATACTACAGAATGAGAGTCATCAGAAGACTGAAACCCCTCCTCGCCACTGAGCACTTCCGTACCGTATGCCAAGCACTAATAACCCCCTTACTGGACTTCTGCAACCCAATCTACCTTGGACTAGCAAAACTAACACTCATCCCACTACAACTAGCAGAAATCACCGCAGCCTGCATATTCTCTGGATCAACAAGACATGTTCACATCACAACTATTCTGAATGACTTACACTGGCTCCCAATCAGTTCACACATCAATACAAACCTCATAAACATATTAAAGAATCAAACACACTTCAGCTAACAGCCTGCACACGCCCAAGAAGAAAAGGAACCTCCAACCGAGTCAGCACCCCAAGAGACTTCAGAAACACACGTAAGGACACCACAGAATGAGCACTCTCCCTGGCTGCACCTACAATCTGGAACAACCTCCCAGACGATCTGAGATCAATGACGGACCTCAAAGACTTTCGCAAACAGCTGAAGACAACGCTGTTCATAGCACACTATGGACACGTCACATGATCTAACTACCAGGAACAACTAACATACCTCCCTCTGACCCACTGAAAAGAGAATGTATAATGGCACATGATGTTTCTTAACACTAAATGTATAAAAGAATGTACTATAAAATACGATGTATCATAGCGCACAATGTGCATAGCTCAACATAATCAAACACACAACACAACATACACACAAGTCACAATATATCCTTTACTGCATGAAAAACACTATCACCCCTTTTGATTGTTTGCTGTGAAACCGCCTTGATTGTAAGAAAAAGCGGTATAGAAATACAGTTAAATAAATAAATAAATCTGCAACGGTTTTTGCAGACCAAATGAGCACTGTTGGCATATTTTTTAGGAAATGTGCCCTTTCAAAAATGTCCATTTACAGACCTTAAGTAAACTTGTATTTTGCCTTCTGAAGAATATAGTGGCTTGTGTTTTAGATGCTATGCAAAATTATCTGGGTTGCTTCATGTACCTACAGACTTGTGGCTGCTATCAAACAAAATGTTCCTATAGTTTAAAGCACTGCTAGTACAGTTCATGAGAAGTCTTTTAAGTACTGTGACAGCCCCTTAGGAAGATTAAGAATAAAGCTAGCTGAAAAAAAATTAAAATGAATGTGACATTTGGTAAAACCACCGAGGGCATAATCAGCAGTGGCAGTCAGCCTTGAGTAAAGTGGCTAGCCATTGACGCTTTAAATTTAACCTGTATATCAATGCTGGGGCCATATCTAGCCATCTGCATTGAATATCTGTTATGCCTGTTTAACATTTTAGCTATTTGCAGGGCCAGCCCGTCCATTGAGCGAGAATGTTTTTTGCACAGGGCCCCATTTAAAGAACATTCTGCATTAAAAGTAAAATTTAAAAAAAAAAAAAAGCTGGCTGCTGCCGCTGCCATGCGGCAAAATTGAGTGTCCCGTGGGCCCCCCCCCCCGCCCGGCAGAGTCCTCTCTCCCTGCATTAGTCCCTTCGGCACCGGAATCAGAGCCGCGAGGGGAGAGTCACTTTCGACGCTCTGTTAAGCTCGCCAGGGCTGATGGGAAACAGGAAATGCCTATTTCCCATCAGCGCCGGCGAGCTTAACAGAGCCACGAGGGAGAAACTCTCTTCACAGCTCTGAAGCCAGCGTGGAGGGGAGTGATGCAGGGAGAGAGGATTCTGCCGGGCGGGGGGGGGGGGGGTGGCCCCACGGGACACTCGATTCTGCCGCTGCCATGGCGGCAGTGGCAGCAGCCAGCTTTTTTTTTTATTTTATGTTTTCCCTGGGCTGATGGCGGGGAGGGGGATAGGACTGGTAATGGGCTATGGGGGTGGGGCGGACGATGGGCTAATGGGTGTGGTTAGGACTGGTTAATGTTCCTATGGGGAAGGGGCTAGGACGTGAAAATGGGTTAGGAACTGGAAGTGGGCCTGATGGGGGGTTAGGTCTGGTAATGGTCCCTATGGGGGCTAGGGACCCTGAAAGATGGGATGATTGGGGGGCTTAGGACTGGAAGTGGGCTGGATGGGGGTTTAGGGACTGGTAATGGGCTATTGGTGGGAGGCTAGGAATGAAAATGGGGTGTGATGGGGGGCTTAGGACTGGGGGAAGTGGCTGATGGGGGTGGTGGTTAGGACTGGAAATGGGCCTGGTGGGCTGATGGGGTGGTTAGGAATGGGTATGGGCTATGGGGGGGCTTACCTAAGACTGAAAATTGGGTGAAATGGTGGGGTTAGGACTGGTAATTGGGCTAGGTGTGGAGACAGGGCTAAGACTGAAACTGGCGGTGATGGTGGGGTTAGGACTGGAAAGCGGGCTTGATGTGGAGGCTTAGGACTGGCAATGGGGCCCTATGGGGGCTAGGACTGGTAATAGGGGTTGCTAGGACTGGAACTGTGGCTAAGTGGAAGGGGGGGGGGAAGGCTTGCAGGCTGCAATGCAATATGATGATGGTTGAGGGGGGCTTGGTGACATGGAAAATGGGTCTGTGAGGGGAAGGAGCTTATGAATGGAAAATGGGGCTAAGTAGTGGGGGAGCTTAAGGACAGGAACATGGGCTGATGGAGGGGCTAGGATAGGGACCGGAAAAAGGACTCTTGGGGGAGCTAAGATTGGTAACAATGGGCGGTGGTGGGAGCTTTGGATTGAAATGGGACTCATGGAGGGTGCTAGAACTGGAAGTAGGCTCATAGGGGGGGCTTTGGATTTGGAAAAATGGGCTGAAGTGGAAGGGGGAAGCTAGGATATTGACATGGTTTAATTGGTGGGGCTGGGCATTGGAAAAATGATCTGACTCCGGAAGAGGACTCGGAATAGGACCTGGAAAATGGATGGGGGGAGCTATGACTGGAAATGGGCTGATGGGGGAGCTAGGACTGGAAATGGGCTGATGGGGTACTAGAAGGGAGCGGATTGCTGGGTGGGGCTGAATGGAACTCCGAAGGGAGCAGGATGTTGGTGGGGGGAAGGATTTCGGAAAAATGGGATGGTGTGCTGGGAGAGTGAAGGAGAGGGTGGAAAAATATTTTTGTGTGGGAGGGAAGAAAAAATCTACAATTGGCCGGGTATTGGGAGAAGTAAGTGGGGATGTGAGGATGGAGGGGTAAATTTGATTAGATGAAATAGGAATTGAGTGAAAGAGCAAAAGGAAGAGGAAGATTAGTATGTTAAGACAGCAGATGTAGAGAGAGAAATGGAAAAAAAACTAGAAGAGAGCAAGGAAAGGACAAAGGGACAGCAGACGATGGAGAGTTTAGCAGAAAGAAGACACGAAGAAACAGGAAGAAAGTGGCCTGGAGCCAATTGCAACTGAAGAAAATGTCAACAAAAAGGTAGAAAGTTATCGCTTTTATTTTAATTTATTAACTGGAAATATGTACAGCTCTGGGAAATGTGCATCATTAACCCGTCTACCGTTTTTGTTTAGTACAAGAGGAAAATTAATTTCTAGTCTTTTATTTTCTACCGTGTTGTTTGTACATTCCAAGAAGTTTGGTTTTTTGGGGTTCCCGAAGTTTAAACTGTATTGTCTTTCCTTGGTGTTCTAAATTGTGATTTCCTTGGTTTGGTGATGGTTCTGTGTTTCTGCATGGTGTAACTGAGCTTGAGGTATTCTGTTTATGTAAAATTCCTATTTGAACATAAATTGTCCACTTGTTCTCTTTTCCGCAGTAGAGTCAATGAATTGTTATTCTCTGAAATGTATTGGTTTGTCATATTTGCAGTGTTGCCTTTTGATATGTTTAGGGTATGGTTGTTTTTGTGAGTCCTGGGTAAGTGCCGGTGTACGATAAACGGCAAGTATCGCTATGGGTTTCTAACATGGGACAAATTGTTTGTAGTGAGTTTCCTAATGTGCCTGGCGGTTGGCACTGGATTATAGCAATGTTAGACAATCTTTTTAAATCTTTCTTCTTTATCCATACACGCATTAAAGAGTGCATGGTTTTACTAAAAGTTAGTGTATGGTTTTTTTTTTTTTTTTTTTTCTTTTTTTTTTTTCTCTTTTTTTTTTTGGCTTTTTCTTTTTTTTTTTTTTTTTTTTTTTAACATCTATGCAAAATATGTTACGGCAAATGAAAAGGGTTAATCTTAATGCAAAAATGATGGGTGGGCCGCCCCACCACACCGAGTCCCTCCGCATATGGCCCCGCCACCCCCCTTTGGGACCACCCCCTGGCCTATTTTTGGTTCAGCAGCAATATTCAGATAGCTGGCCCGGATAGCTTAGCCATCTAAAAAGTTTAGGCCAGCGTTTTTTTTGGCCTAACCTAGCTGATTGAAGTTAACCGGCCAGTGGAATAAAGGATTGCTGGCTGCCCCCATTTTAAACTCTGGTTTCCAAACCTTGGAACACCTAGCCCTCTGCAGTTAATACCAGGGTTGCGCAGCAACAAAAAAACAGGTTATATCTTGCTGACCGTAGTTTAATTTTCAGTTAGCAGGATAACCCATTTTTAAATATGACCCCCCCCCTCCATAGTGGGGATTAAAATTAGCTTAGGAATATCTGGAATAAGTTAAGTTTTTGTGCTTTTTGTCCTTGAATTTCAATTGAGCAAACAAGTTTCAGTAAATAAGGGGAAATGGCAATAACTTTAACTACCTTGTAAAACAAAAACAAAACAAAACAAAACAAACAAGAATGCCCATGGAACTGGGAACATTTTGCCAGTTTTTAATTTGTTTCATGAGGAAAATTTCTATCAGAAACCGTCAGTGCGACAAGCAGTGGAACGTAGAGTGTTGTAATAAGGCAGAATATCAAATACAGTAACTATACTTTAGATGTCCACCACATCCTGTATTAAATTCTGCAAAGCCTGCAGCTCTTTTTCAAACTTAAATCACTCTTTAAACTTGCTTCTTATTATGAGGACCACTCCTCTCCCTTCCCTGTCTTCAAACCTGAATACACAGTCATTCTTCTGCCTTGGTTATGCCAGAACCCCTTTTTCTGTAATAGTCCCCATGCCCCTCCACCTGCATCAATGCGGCCGTTCTCTCACTAGATTTAAGGAAAGCACTAAAGAACTTGGACTTCTTTTGAACTTGCCTTTGCTGTGCTCAGCAGTTACAAAGGCCTGCAACACGCTACCTGTTGGGTTCCCCAACGCTGTTGCTCTTCCCTCCCTTTTCCCTGTATACTTTTCCCTTTCTTTTAGGGATATCATTATTTTTAATTTTTTTTTTCCTTTTCCCCTCCTTTTGTATTTGTATTACAAAACTCCCCTAACTGGCCTGGTTGTGTTGAAAAAGGGGGAATATACTAAATGCTGAGGAAATATGTACAGCAAATTGAAATGGGTTTGGTGGTCCACACCCTGGGCCGCCTTGTACGGTAGCGTACTGGTTGGGCTGCAGGGGTACCTTTTATAATTGAAAGGTTGTAGTTGGGCTTCCTTTTCAATAAAGGTAGTTTTTTGAGGCACGAATGGTGTAAGGTCCCAAGACAGGGTTTTATTTCCCCTCCCGGGGACGGATTCCAAACACAGGTAATAAAGAAAACATAAGCCATACACTCTGGCAAAAAGGATAGGGGAATAAATAAAGTCTTGTCACTTTTAAAAACAGGCAGTTATTAAATTTATTTCCCACAAACTGTAATCTCTATCAGCACAGTGAAACCACATCACTTAATACAGCCAATGACAGTCCAATCTGATTGTCAGATAATTCCTGTTTCCGGTGGAAATCAATTATCATTGCTTCAATCCTGACTAATCAATCTGTAACCACTTTGCTGCTGCCTTATAGAGTGTTGGCAGATTTTCTCCTCTGCTCATCCTCCCGTGACCTCTCCATACTATCTCCTCGAGCACGGTAAGGGGTCCCTGTATCACCATATCTTAGCATATAAATTGTAAATGGATGAGTTACTGTCCGCCCTGCCTTATAACTCCCCTACCGTGAGAAAGTCTTATATATCCAGCCTTTAACAATTGGCTAATTGGCCCTACCTTCAGGGTTTTGAGGCAAGCGGACAAGTCTGTTGCACTGCCTCCTTTTAGAAGGGGTTTAAACCTTAAGAGGCTTTTCTCATACGTTCAGGCTGCCTTCAGCACCCTCTTCCAACATATAAATGTCTGGCACCGTATAATTCTCTCTCCCTGTTGGGGTTGAAGCTTTGCAAATACTTTCCAGTTATCCTGACGGGGTACTTTTCCTCCTTGTGAATGCCTTCGCCATAAGGAATAGGTTTTTGAAGGGTTGGTGGTTAAAAGGTATTCTGTGCCTTTCCTTTCTCGTGTCCTCCAATTAACTCCTATTAGTTGTTAGCTGCCTTTCTCGTTTCTTCCCATTCCAGAATCAGAAGTCCCCACACGTAAGTGTTTCCTACCAGCCCAAGGGCAGAGGGTTGACTTTTCCAGATTCAGACCTCAGCTTGCACCACAGATCTCCCCAGCTGGTTCTGAGTCACCACGT